>JH814817.1:405732-439368 GCA_000296255.1 Omphalotus olearius VT 653.13 | reverse complement strand
CTCTTTCCCTTCAACTCCTTATTATTGAAAACATCAAGCTAACAACTCTCACAGGGATGTAACTCTCATCGGGATACGTCGCTATGTTTCGTCCAATGTGATGTGAGTTCTCATCTCATCCAATCCATCCATGGTTTTCTCGCAAGATGAAATTTTCCGCACATTCGCAGTTTCCACTCGAGTGTCCATTCAGTACTCCCCCAATGCGGAACGTTCATATTCTCCCTCCATACCATGTTGAACCCAAAAGACATGTGTCGAGTGTGGGCCGCCTCCTTTGGGGGTTGCGCTGGCGGGAAGCGGGGGTCGACACCATGAGGGTTGCAATGTCCTTCCTTTGGATGTCTGATCTTTCCATTTGTTCTCTGTTTCGCAATTTTCCATGATTGCTAATGACATTTTATAACAGGTTGGTAGCTGATAGATTTTCGAGATTATATCTGGATTATGTACGTGTAGTAGTAAAGTAGTAATAATTGAATGCGTATTATTCTTCATGTGTGCCAAAGAGTTGCGTTAAAGTATGTCTGTGTCGTAGTTGTCGTTGCTTCCTGGCCCTGTCGATGGAATCAAGTTTGCTTGAGCCTTCCTCACAGCGACTTTCTTCCGCTCCTTTCCTTTTCGACCCTGGCCTTGCATCTGCCTTTGAAGCTGCTGTGCATTACGTTTTTCCGCTTGTAATTCTTCACGCAGTGCAATAGAGCGAAATGATTCCAAAAGGTCCTCATACGATAGTTTGGGTTCTTCCAACGCATCAGAGGAGAAATACAGCTGTGGCGTATCGCGGTCGGAGTGAATGGTACGTTTGAAGAAACGCGAGGAGAGAGATCGCGTAAGGCGTTCAGAGGGACTCGCTGGAGTGTACTTCTGGAAGTGAGTTGTATCGGAGAGTGTGGGCAAACCCAGCGATTGTCGAACGACTTTCCACTGTCCTTCAATGTGCACGACTTGAACATTGCTGCGCTTGAACACATGTTGTACAAGGAGAATAATGAGAAAAAGACTTGGGACTATAACCAGTCTGCGAGAGAAGCGCCTGTAGATGGACATGTGTAGCCGTGACTTGGAGGTATAAGGTTGAGAGCCGCTGGCAGGACTCCCTGTACGCCGCGTCCCAGAATTCCGCCATATCTTATCATTTTCCGGATTTTTTACAACATTTATCATCTGGCGACAAGTGAGAATTTACAAAATGAGGAGTCGGGATATCCCTAACCAGTACCACCATGACCTCAGTCTTTAGCCGGTCGGTTCAGCGCGGGGCTCGATGCATACAGTATTCCAGGCATTTTGCGACTAAAAGACCCCTTCCTCCTCCTCCTCCGGGACCCACCAACGTCAATTCTTCAGGCTCCAAGTTTATCGCGTACTTGCGCTACTCGCCTTGGTCGAGTCAATTTCCGGGTACTTGGAAGACAAGAGCTCTTTTGCAGTCAGCACTCTACGCAATCGGAATCGTAGTAGCGACTAACTATGTCGATTCTGTGTTTTTCGTGCGTCGTGTATCATTCATTCACCGGAGGATGTGGCTTAAATTGCTGTGGTACTTTTGTCATTTAGCCTGAGAAGCATGGGTATGCTTCTCCAAGAGAAATCAAGGTCGCTATAGAGAAGTTGAAGGTTGCTTTCCCGGAAGAAAATCGCGTCTCCACCAACTCTGAAGATTTGAGAATTCATGGCTCGTCAGAAAACTCTTATCATCCTGCTTCACCCCATGCTGTCGTCGTGCGTACATTACACCCGTGCTTTGAACATACGGAAATGACCCTATAGGCTAACAGGTTCGACCAACGAGCACTGAAGATGTAGTCAAAATAGTCAAAATAGCCACAGAGTTTCGGATGCCTATGGTTGTATACTCTGGAGCAACAAGTCTTGAGGGCCATTTCTCTGGAGTGAGTCCATCGTAGTTATTGCACCGTCCAGATTCCTGATACTGTGTACACATCCCAGACGTCTTCGGGAAGTATTTGCATTGACATGTCAGGCATGGACAAGATCTTGCAGATAAATGGCGCGTGCGGCTTTTATAAGAACTATCCTCGTTTTCTTACTTTGAACCATAGAAGCTGACTCGGACCTGGTCTGTCAATCTGGTACACGATGGGAAGATATCAATCAAACACTCAAAACCAAAGGAATTCCGCTATTCTTTCCCGTAGGGCAGCGCTTTCCTGTCAATGTTTTCGTTTTCCTTACCGTGTCTGCAGCTAGATCCAGGTCCTGGAGCTGTGAGACTTCTGCTACCTCCTCTTTTCTTTTCTCTGCTTCTGACGAATGAATGAATTCTGTAATTGAATTCTGTAATTAGACAATCGGTGGTATGGTCGGGACTGGCTGCAGCGGGAGTACGCTCTTTCCATTTCCTCTGTATGCGTGTAGCTGAGCTATTTTACAGCGAATGCCGTGAGATACGGTACTGCGAAAGCTGAGTGGTTCCTGAACTTGGTAAGCGTTTATCATCCCGTTAAGGTATGGATTCGGTTCTATCGTCGTCTTTCTCTCTCGTCACAGACAGTAGTTCTGCCGAGTGGAGAAGTTATCAAGACCCGCAGCAGAGCAAGAAAGTCTGCGGCAGGGTTCGATACGACAAAGTTGTTCATCGGGGCTGAGGGTACACTAGGGATTGTCACAGAAGGTGAACGTTGATAACAGCTCTCATTCCTACCCAATATTGACACCCATGATTAACAGCGACTCTTCGTCTGGCACCTTTGCTACCAACGAAGGTCGCTATGGCCCAGTTTCCGAATGTTGAGAAAGCTGTTAGCGCAGTTCAGGAAGTACTCAATAGTCCTTACGGCGCGCACTTCCGTCAGTCTCAAAACATTCCTTTTGATGTCCTTATTCTGCACTAACATCGTCAAAAGAATGTGTCGAGTTGCTCGACGACCACAGTAAGTGCATCTCCGCCCGATGCTCTGAGATCTGTCCTGATCGCTTTCTCTATTAATTTGCAAGTGATGGACGCTATCAATCAAGCCGGCATCGTAGAAAAACCCTATCCAGTTCGCGACACCCTTTTCTTCAAAATCCAAGGCGACGATACTGCGATCAAACTCGCCTCTAAAACTGTTCAAGCTATTGTAAAGAAACACGGCAGCGAGCAATTCCAATTCGCTGCGTCGGACCAAGAAGCTGAGGATCTCTGGCAAAATCGCAAGTACGCCTTGATGTCAACCTTGGCTGCTAATCCCGACTCGCGGTGTTGGACTACGGATGTATGGTGAAGTATCGGCTTAATAGTGCTCGAATTTTTTTGCAAGAAAACTAATACGATTCTTGTCCTCCTTGCTTTTGTCATGGTTTTCAGTGTCCCTGTGTCTCGACTGCCTGAACTGGTGTATGAGACCAAGAAAGATCTTGCTGAAGCTGGGCTGCGGAGCACCATCGTCGGTCATGTTGGGGATGGCAATTTCCACGCTCTGATTCTGTTCAAAGACGATAAAGAGATTGGGTCTGTCACAGATGCCGTGCACCGACTGGTGTATCGAGCCCTCGCTCTCGATGGTACATGTAAGCCTTTGAACTTCGCCAGATAGTTCTTGTCTGATCAGGCAGGGTCATAGGCACCGGAGAGCATGGTGTTGGTGTTGGAAAGAAGGAATACCTGACCGATGAGCTGGGACAAGGTACAGTCGACCTGATGAAGTCAATCAAGAAGGCAGTGGATCCTCTGAATTTGTTAAATCCGGATAAGGTCAGCGGATTTTTTCTTTAATCCTATCCAGCAGTACCTCATATATCATTCGCAAGCTGTATCCTGATGATAAGAAGCCGCAATAGGAAGGGCTCAGAGCCATAGAAGGATCATATATATGCTGTATATAAACATAGTACTTAATATAGCATACTAGAATAAACAATCTCATCAAGAGAATGCCTCGTATGATAGCAATTACTTCAAGATTCAAGGAAGGACAAAAGGGTCGTAGTAGCCCAGATTCAGATTACAGTTCGTCTTCAAATGGTTTCACTGTCTGCATTGTTTCCATCATTTCCCAGAGTTCCGTCTCAGCAAAGACAGCTACTTCCTTCGCAACTTCCAACTTCTTTTCCAACTCGTCTGCCGTCAATAATCGATGGGTGTCATTCTCCTCCACGCCCCCTAGACTATCGAAGCGTCGGACCGTGTTGCCAATTCGAGGTAAGAAGCCATGACGATCCCAGCCGCTGTCGTTGAAGGCAAGGACAGCACGCACTGCAGCCGTGTTGATATCGCGGTGTAGCTCCTCAAGTTTGGACAATTGAACCTCCATCCAACGTGCCCGACGCTCAAGCGCCAGGGTCAACGCAGCGACTTCATCTTCCCGGCCCTGGCCATCTTCTCCACTCTCATCAAGAAAATCATCACCTTTCAGCATATCGCGAAGAACACCATCAAACGAGGAGCTGTCGTCCCAGGTAGTTCGAGGAAGGAGCCGCAGCAAGTCTGAGATAGTTTGTGTGAGTGTCTCAAGAAGCTGCTGGAACGAGGAAACAGCATTATCAATGGACCCGGAAGGCACATTATTGGCAAAAGATCCGCCGCCTACAGAGAGGGCGGACAGGGCGTGTACAAGAGGGCCGTACTCTAGCGGCATCTTGGCAGCAGGATTGATTTTGTGAAGATCGAAGAAGGGGTGGTTAGGGATATCCATACCAGGGTTCATGACGTGGATCTCCTCAAAAAACTCTTCTAGTGAAGTTGGAATATGGCGCTCCGCAGACTGCGAGCGAGAATTATTGGAGCTATTGGTGCTGCTACTACCTTTACTCACAGGCAGCTGAGGAGCGTCGGAGGTAGTAGCAGATGGGGCAGTCGAGTTCTCGTCCGTAACATGCTCTTCCTCTTTTGGGACGCGAATATGTTTAGCTACAGGCTTGTTCTTCTTAGGCTTTTTGGAAAGGAGCGGTAGTTGTGTAACAGGCTCTGGAGGAGCCGCTGACTTGGTAGTAGACTTTTGGCTCCAGTCGGTGCGTTTATTTGACGCCTTCTGAGCTTCGGATGTCTTCACAGCACTCGTAGCACTTTTCTTGGCGGCTTTTTCCTTCTCTGCTTGCGCAGCTCTCTCTCGTTCTGCCTGAACGACCCGCTCTCGTTCTGCCTTCGCCGCACGTTCCTTTTCCCGCTCAGCCTTTGCCATTTCCTTCTCATTTTTTTCCTTCTCTGCTTTTTCCTTCTCCTGCTGAGCCTTGAGTACTGCCGCCCTTTCCTTCTCGGCAGCTTTCTCCTGAGCGATCTTAGCCTTCTCTGCGGCTTTGGCAGCAGCCTTCTCCTGCGCAACTTTTTGACGCTCAGCAGCCTTTGCAGCAGCGGCAGCCTTCTTGGCGGCTTTGCGCTCTGCTTTTTCTTGAGCTTTGGCGTCTTGCTCGGTGGTGTGGGTGTCCGAAGCGGAAGGAGTCTCCTCCAGAGTGGAAGCCGTTTCAGAAGCGATCGTTGAAGACAAAGCGGGGAAATCGGAGGAAGAAAGGATAGGGACATCTGTTTCCAGCTCAGTCCGGGCGTCTACAGATAACAAGATGAAAGGACGGTGGATAGAAAAGGAAGATTATCAGCGTCCGAAAGACGTGAGCGTCATTACTCGAGAAGAGGGAAAAGGAGGAGAGGTAGAAGAGGGACTCGACTGTTTCAGTGCGGGCATTATGTTCGACCATACAGATATACTTTGGGGGAGCCAAGGGCGAAATATGAGTCCATGCATAGAGTAGAGCGGATACAGCAAAAAGGAGGATGATGAATGCATCTTTTTAATGTCGATAAAATATCTTCCGCACTGAAAGCACGGCAACTTGGTACACTGACAACCCTCCCCTTAGAAAGAGAAGAACATGACTCACCATGAGCATTCCCATTTCCATCGTTGACACCTATGTGCGCAGCTGACACGTTGGAGTTTGGAAGGCCGGGAGGAAACGCCAATCCAGGTGGAGGTCCGTAAGTTTGATTGACAGGTAAATAGCCTTGTTCTGGACCCCCGGGGAATCTCCCAGCAGACATAATTGCAGGATCTGAGAATGGCTGTTGACCAGATGGCATTTTGTAAAGACCTTGAGGCTCTGCACAACAAGAAACACGAAAGATACAGTAGAAAAAGAGGTATAGAATACACAAAAACGAATACACAAAAATGAACACACAATTAAGTCAAAAAACAGAAAATGAAACCGTCAACGCTCCATTACATTGAGTTACACATAGAGAAGCCTCATACCAGCACTGCCACTGCGTATACCGCCTGGAGCGTTGACTCGATCCCGGCTCGCTGACTGAATGAAATCCCGCAGCTGTGCCTCGCTGAGTGCGTTGCTTTCGAAAGGTTGGAACCGCGTCTGGGGCGGAACCGCATACATTGTCTGAGCTTGGGCTTGCTGCACCAGGGGGGACGCCATAGCCGAATTCGATTGGGCATACGCAAACTCTTGACGACCTTGCAGCGACCACTGCGACTGAGCCGGTGAATGTAGAACATCTGCTTGACTAAAGAATGAATGGCTCATTTCGTTATTGCCGGAACTGCTGGAAGTGGATGATATTTGTAACGGAGACGCCGCCGCGCCACTCGATCTCTGAAGCCCATTACGAGCGAAACCAAAGCGGGATACTTTCCGAGTGGAATCGTCGTCAAAAGGAGAAGACTTTGCACCAGAAGTAGAAGAGGTTTCATCCCCCGGATCAGCGAAAGGATTGAACGAACCGACATAATTGGACCCGCCAGACGACTGTCTCTCCATGGGCGAGGAGCGGATCGCAAGAGGGTCATAGATGGATTGGTTCGCATTGTGTGGAAATGCAAGGCCTGGGGGTGTCATGAACGCTGGGGAAGCGGATCCAGGTGTGCGAAGTGCAGGGAAAGCATCCAAGAAAGAACCCGTGAACGGAATACCAGCCTCAGATTCGAAGTCGGGTAAGGGCTCATCATTTGCCGCCTCGTCTGCAGCGAGCCTAGGATCCAAATTAAACGAGAAGCCACCAAAACTACTATCGCCTTGACTGAGGTTCTGCAACGTGCGATCGAAATCTGGGAACGGACTCTGGGTCGTGGTAGTCGGTATGTACTCTCTTCTGGCCCTGACATCATCAAGCAGCGCCCGGGCAGCATTAGACATCTGATATGTGGTCTGTTGCGCCAAGAGGGGTGTCTGTGGCGAAGCAGTACCCACGCGTGGAGGTCTGGGACCGGGTAAGCCTGGAGGCGCTGATAAACCTGGGGGAACAGCAGGTAAACCAGGAGGCACAGACGGAATGGAGGGTATTGACGATTGCACAGAATCCGCCGATCGAGGACGCGCTTCTGGAGACACGGGTTGTACCTCCTGCAATCCACGATCTGATTCGGCTACTGTAGAAGGAGCAGGGGACTCCGAGGGAGGAAGTACCTCTTCCTTTGGCGGCGCACTCTCCGGTTTCGTTGGCACCGTCGATGGGGAAGCAGGTCTTGGAGGAAGAGAGGGATGCGGAGGGGGAAGTGGTGCAGGAGTAGTAGGACGAGATGAAGATGCCTGCGATGAAGCTTTAGGAGCTGTCTTTCGATCTTGACCGCGTGCGTTTGCTGGCCGATCACCAGAGATTGTGGTTCGAGATTGTCGAGTTGTGCCAGTACCTCCACCACCGCCTCCACGTCTACGTTGTGATGTGCTGCCCAAAACGGTCAGAACTTGAGCAGAACTCGATCCTCTTGCACCCCATGCAGCTGATCGAGGAAGACCTAAGATTGAGAAAATTAGAGTCGGGATACAGTAGCTCTGAAAGATAAGCACCTTCAGCTTCATCCCCCCTTTTACCTGCAACGACATTCCTGGTCCTCGTCTCCGTGGCCTTCATCGTATGTTTTCTGTTCACCGATGCCAACCAATGAATCAACAACACGAGAGGTGAGACCGGGTAGAAAAACATACAACGTGGTCAAATCCTCCTTCGTAAAACAATCCTTCTCATCTCCCCACTCGTGTAAATTCATACAACTGTGATCAGTGCAGGTAGCCCCGCGTAAGAAAGCCATACAGTATTTCGTGGTACCGTAACTAGCCCTCATAACCTCCCGACCACCACCAGGTGAAGGGCTGCCATCAACAGCAGCGATAGCACGTGCAGCATCTTCCCGTCGGTGGTATGTGATGTAAACACCGACGACAGGTGCACCACCGCCCGATGAGTTCCTCTTAACAAGTAATATCTTGTTAATCTTGCCGTATTGCCCAAAATACTCTCCTGACCGCAATGTCGGAATGAGCTGAGAGAGAACTTCAATGGTTGTTTTGGTAACGAATGATGATGTGACGCACTTCTTCCTTGGCAAACCTTGGTCCAATGCCTACGACGTAGACGACATTACGCTGAACCACGCGCACGTTGGCGAGCTGTCGTCGACCAAGCACATCGAGCTCTTTGCGCTCGCGGTCCCGCCGTTTCTTCTGCTGCGTAAGACGCTTATGACTAAGAACGAGGTTGAACCCTCAGTTACGTGTTGTCTAGAAGCAAATCGAAACGAACGCACTCCTGCGCAGCAATAGGCTTGAATTCGACCGTCTCGTCGGTATAGACCCTCCTGCAAGCGGGGCAACGCTTATTAAGATTCTCTTTGATATGGTGCCAGCAGAAACGACAGATCTACCAACACATCCCTGTGTTAACACATAGTGTCGCATAATTAATAAAGAATTTACCCGGTAACCACAGACACAGGGCTTAAAGTTCAAGTCTGAAATGTCCATCTCTTCTAAACATAAAGGACAATCCGCATCTTCCTGTAAACGAAAAAGAAGAGAGGTTCATCGATAACACCACCTCCCAGACACATGAATATCACCTACCGCCTCATCATCACTCCAATACGCGTCCTGAACACCGGCCAATACGTGCGATTTCGATTGAGGCACCGAGAAGCCTGCATGCACCACTGGGGCAGGTAACGCATGATGAATCCTTGTAGAAGCCATTTACGTTTGCGTTTGCTAATGAAGCAGAAAGATTTATTGAAAACGAGTACGAGGACAAAGCAGATGTCAGAGTGAAAAGAGAAAATGTGTTGGTGTTGTAGCGTTTAAAGAAACAAAAGCGACGAAGAAAACGCGGCGGTCCAAGCAGCCTCACAACGAGGCGATATTTGTTTGGTCTGCATTGTTTGGTCATTTGTTATTTTCGCCATATTCGGCCGGCCGGCCGGGACTGTACCGGTTAACCCGACCCCAAAAGGAAATCTGTTCACCAATCTGCTCACCATTCGACGCCTTGTTGTCGACGGCAACCTTGAACCAGAAAACATGATGCACATACAAAACAATACTACCTACTACCATTGTAGAGCTCTCCTACATTGCTACAGCAGTCGGCACACTTATATTTGGGGCAGAGATCTAGACCTTCAAAGGCACATCACATATCATTGTCGAGAGCCCAACTTGATCTCCCTTTCACAGCTTCCAGGAAGGATGAAACTGCCCTTGATCGTGAGACCTCGAATGAAGCATCTCAGGGTAAGTAATAGAATGGAGCTCGAAGATTGAGTCGCAAGGTATGTACACTTGGTATGGATGCACGACCACCGTACATATGTAGCCAGCTTCGAATTCAATCAGAGATTCTGCATCTAAGGGTACAAATAAACAGGAAGCGCATTATGACGCGGGAGGCAATGCATACCTTCAAGACTGTAGCAGCCCACGACGCATAATATTTGAATACTTGATTAGATGAAGAACCTGTGCAAACAGGGCATCTCACCGGTCGCAAAGCAGCCTCATCATCAATTAGCTCACATGCATCAACGTTCCAAGCCTACTCTACCAATCACACCCCAATCCACCTCACACCCCTCCCCATACCTCTCCCTCAACCATTCATTTGCTTTTCTGAAGTGGCCGTTGCCCAAGAATCCACGGTACGCTGAGAGCGGCGAGGGATGTGCGGATCTAAACATCGAATCACATCACAGGTCAGAACGAGCGATCGCGGTGATGCGCAAGATAAATGAAATGAAGAAGAGAAATTACTTTCAGCAGTGAACAGGCAGAATGAAGACGTTGAACATACTTTAATACCAGGTGTAGTTCCTACACATGAACGAGATCATCAGTAGATACTCGAAAGTGAACGAAAGAGCAACACCGACCTCATCAATCCCAAGCTTCGCACACGTCTTCTGTGCAGGTAATCCCCATGCCATAAAAACCACGCCCTTCCCTTTCTTCGTTACCTTCTCATTCTCATCCTCATCCTCACGTGTATCTTTTAATCTCGTCTTCGCTCGCTCAAGTACAACACCGATAACCCTCTGCGTAAGAGTTTCCCATCCCTTCCCCGCATGTGATGCCGCTTTGTGCGCGCGCACAGTGAGGGAGGTGTTGAGCCAGAGGACACCTTGGGCGGCTAGTGGGGTGAGGTCGCTGTAGGTCAAGAAAGTGTAAATGAGATACGAAATAGCAGACAAGACGGGTATCTCACCCTGACTTGGGTACCGTAAATTCAGGTATGTCATCTGCCATCTGGCGGTATATGTTCTTGAGTGAACCAGGTAGTTTCGTAGGTGGTAGGACAGAGAAGGACAGCCCTATGTAAGGTATGTGTTCATATTTAGCGCAAAGTGATTGGATTCATGGCACGAACCGTGCGCTTGTCCGACGTTATGGTACGGGTCCTACAAAAAGGGTATCTTAGATCACCTGTTCAAGAGCAGATGCATGCTTACCTGTCCTAGAATAACCACCTTGACAGAATCCAGAGGCGTAAGCCTCGACCACGAATACACGTCCTTCACTACACAACGCAATATCAAACATGACAAATCGTAGGGGAGAAAAGAATACACACAAGGAGGATAGATCGTATACCCTCTGACTTCTGATTCCAAGAATGTTTTCAACTTTCCGCAGTTCGGTAAGGGGCCTTCGCACCAGCAAGACACAGTCCCACCTTGCGAAAATACTCTTTATGAAATTCTTCCTTCAAAGCGTCGTACCATGTCCGACCCAGAGTGTCCTGTTCGAGAGATATAAGCTGCGCTGCTAGAGAAGCGTTGAGGTCATTAAGTTCGGAAGGGAGACTCCCGGCGCCGAGGGTCGAACTTGAAATTGGATGTAGTGGTGATGAACTATAGAATGTAATGATTAACGTTCTCGTTGATGATAAAGAGCATACCGCTTTGCTACTCTTGCAACAGCGTTGACGGTCTTTACGGGTGGCATGCTGCGTGCGCCGTGCAAATGCGATTGGGACAAGCGCGCGATAAACGCCGTGGTTTGTTCACGCGTTATTGTGATCGATGACTAATATTAAGAGCACGTGCTCTGGGGAAAATTCTCGAGCGCTCAGCGGACCACGACCACTGGCACACGACGACGACGGACGACCTAACAACGACTGAGACTCTTTGACGTTGTTAATAAGTTCTCTGTATCGGGATCGATTTTGGATCGCGTCCCAAAATCGCTGAAGGTGTGGTGCAGACCTTGAAAAGGAGACCTTCGAGTCGTTTGTGAACGCAGGCATGTATATATAGGCCCTACGGTTGTACTGTACTGACCATCACACATATTAGTCTAAATCACCCCGTTGTACTCTACTGTACCCATTACACATCGTGTTCCTTGAAGCAAGTGTTCTACTGAACAGCCGCCTACTTACAACCAATGTACGACCCATGAACAACATAAACGTTAACTCGACTATTGGCCCGTCCATCTGACCTGTGTGCAGAACAGTAAGCCTCGAAGCTAGCAGCGAAGCAAGAGAGTTTGGATTCAGTTAACGGTTTTCTAGGCCGCCGCTCGAAGATTCGAAGCGTAGTGCGTCGCAGCAGGGATAAGCTCAGAGCCCAGTGCGTTTCATCTTTCTGAGGAGGGTCACTGGAGAGTACTCACTGTGAGAAGGAAAGAACAGGAAAGAATTACAATAAAGCGACGAACCTAGATCAACAACTTTATATCCTTCAGAATCAGCTGTACGTACTACCCCAGTGCCACACTCCCACGTTCGAGGTCGCGTGAGGTGTGCGACAGCCGCTTGAGGGCAGGTCGCCTCGCATGGGTACTGGATACGTCCTCAAAGGAAAAGCGAAGAACTTGCTCGCTAAATGGCTCGACATCGACCAGCCGACGTCGAATGCACCGTCTTCGTCGAGCTCAAGCTCATCAGCGACGACAATTGCGTATGCACCGAGCAGGCCGCCGGCAGTCCCACCCAAAGGCCCGCGTAGGCAATCTCAACCACATCCCCACTCCCATTCACTTGAGCGGTCTTTCGATGGACTAACGATTTCGACTTCGAGGCCAGGGCCGGGACCTGCATTCGTTGGTGGATTTGGCGCAGCTGCGAGTGAGCAGCAGTCAACGTTGATGCCGATGCCGATGCCCCAACCATCGTTGACGATGCAGTATGCTCTTTCTGACAATCTTTCACCTGGCGGTCCGCCATCTCGACCGTATTCTGCACCTAGTTTTCCCGTTCCACAGACTCACCCAGGCACACCATTGTCCGCTGTGTCTCCCTCACCCACTGCTCCCCGTCCCCAGCCTCCTGTACCACCTTCCATCAAGTCGCCACGTCGTCCGCGTGCGTCTTCTACTCCACCTACGCCTACTGAAACCGCATCCACTACAGGCGTGAATGGCCAGATACAATGTAGCGGTGTTACTAAAGCTGGCAAACGCTGTACGAGGTTGGTCAAGACTGGTCCACCTCTATCTCAAATGTTTGGTTTGTTATCTCCATCTATATATATTATTCAATGTGTTTATTTGAATGCAGGTGCAATCAACCCCGTCGAGCGATTCTGCTTCCAGCATACTAAAGAACTCCTCAGTCCCTCTGGATTCTACACACGGAAAGCCCAACAGAGTGCAAGCGCTCAAGAGTGGATCGAATTTGTCGGTAAGTTATCGATGAATACTTCACGAAGCTACTCTCATCGTAATCGATCATCTAGACTACATCCCTCCTTACCTCCACCCCTCGACCCAAGTCGCATTACGCGTAGAAATGGAAAAATCTCGCTCCCAGTCTGACGTCGAAGGTTACATCTACACGTTCGAAATACGCGATCCTACCCCTGATCACGCATCGCCTCCGTCTGGATCTCGCTCAGCGCGCGTGCAGCAAACAGAGAAGACAATATCGTTCAAAGTGGGTCGAACGACGAATGTCGTCAAGCGTATTCACCAGTGGTCAAAGCAGTGTGGGAGTAAGGAGCAGGTGCTTAGAGGGTGGTTCCCGGGCGCTATTGATACTGAGGAGGATGACGAGGATGCAATTGGACAAAGTTTGATGAGAGGGAGGGTCAAGGCCGGTGGGAAGGGTGTTTGGTGTCATCGATTAGGTAGGGCATTTTCACCGTCCTTGGAAACATTTCTATTGACAATGATATGAATTCCTCAGAACGCCTTATTCACCTCGAACTTGCCGATTTAGCCGTGAACGGCGCGTACCTTGAGCCTGGATGGCGGCCGTTTACGAAAGGACAGGGCAAGGGGCGTGATCAATTGACGAATTATTTCAGTGCTGGCACTGGTCCTTTGAGTGTATCGCACGCGAACTCAAGTTCGTCGAGCGTTAGCGCAGGCGCGGCGGGTGCTAAAAGCAAGAAAGATACGTTTTTAGCGAATGGACTGGGTAACGGTGGAAGTGGGCCTTGTAAAGATTGTAAGTCTTTGTCTATCATCGTGATTACGGCCCCCGTTCATCTTTCCACTCAGGTGGTCAAATACACAAAGAGATTTTCGAATTTCGTCGTGTGATCAAGGGGCCGTATAAAGGTCTCGAATGGGAAGCGGTTGTGAATAAGGTCGTAGAAGAGTGGGGGTCTTTTGTTAGGGACTATCTGTAAACCGTAAGTGTTGAAGGTGATGTTGAATGTGCGTGTACTAAAACGGAGAGGGTAGAAGTCCGTACCTCTTTTCATCTGATTGCTATCACTCGTAGATTCTGCATTGAATTTTGACTTTGACTCTCGCAAATGCTGAATGTAATTGCTTTGTATATGTAATCTCACTATCTGCCTTATCATCAGACGCACGTTTCTACCCACAAACTCATCCCTCATCCTTGTCTCTTCCAGTCTCCGATGCAAGAATTACTTACCGCCACCAGCTAAAACCCACGAAACTCCGGTCTCTGCTCGACCAAATCCAACATCGGAATGAACAGCTTCCGCACTTCTGACTCGGCGTCCAATTCCTCTCTGTTACGTCGCTGACGCGCCATCTCTACGAGCTCATTCCAAGTCACCCAAACCCATTCAGCACATTTATCTGGCTCGGTAATCTATGGAGCGGACGGGCCCCAAGCAGGGTAGGTAGACGAAAGCATGAAAAGTTAGCATCATGACCACCTAAAGAGCCGAAACGCGGCGGTAACAGGAAGAAGACAAACCTCAGGTTCCCCACTCTCCGGTTCTAACTCACACTTTACAAAAACCGTGACATAGTGTTTATTCACCGGTGGTCCCATCACGCTATTCGTCACAGTAAGATACTGAATACTCTCCTTGGAAACTTTGAGATTAGTTTCTTCTTGTACCTCGCGCGCTGCACAAGACTCGAAAGATTCGCCAGGCTCGAGGTGGCCGCCTGGGAGAGCCCATGTGTCTGTAGACGGGTGGTTGATTGGGTGATTTCTTTTTTGTTGAGAGACACTTACTTTGCCCGAGCGTTCCTATCCTCTTGCCTAAGATGAATCTCCCTTCCTTATTCACCACGAACACGCCGACGCCTACTTTTGGTCCAATGATTCCAGGATTACCTTCCTCTGACGGCATCTTGCAAGATATGCTACCGTCTTAGCGGAACAGATGCAGCAGGAGGAAATGTTCGTTTTTGGGCGCGATGGGGGTTGATAAGGTGCGAAGAGGTGCGAAGGTGCTGAGTCATTTGATCCTACCTTATTTCCTTAGCCTAATTTCCGCACCTTCCGGCTAATCTCTGGAATACAATGCTAAGAATGTATTCACACGAATGAAGTCCTTATAAATTGACAATTACTTACTGTGAAGTTCAATCATATCCAAGTTTCAGGTGCTATTGGTCAGTTCATCCACTATCGGACAAACCTCAGCCCAAGGGCCCACGGCAAGGGTGCACCAGGATAGAGTGTTCTAACCTCCCTCAGGAAGTACGCTACTGCTATCTACGTAGACTACGATTACATCAACATCGAAAGAGAAGGAATGAAAATCTCGCACGCGGAGACTGAGCCTAGGAAGAGTTCGGGACACTTCAGACAACTCAGATGTATATAGCCTATGTAGCGAGTTGCGGTACGTTTTGTCCTTCTTGTCCTAGAGGCTCTGGCCAGATGCCAACAATGACAATTCAATGAGCCTTAGCTTGAGGAGCGCAGCGCAGCTTTGATACTCTAGATCACATCATCTTCAAGTACCACGATAGTGACTTGCGTAACTTTGAACGATCGCCACTTGCTTCGATCTCGACACTTAGAAGATTTGGTGCTCAAACGTTCAATCGTTTACTGATGAGGTGGCCTTAGACTCGAGTCTGACATGCCACACGATCCACGCGTTGTCAAGATTGAAGATGCTCAATCAGGAAAGTCCCACCGGTGCATACGTTCGCCGAGATGCCTGATATGTGAGTACTTGAGGCAGCTCGACTGTCAACCACTCAGAGACTAGGTTCCTACTGGGACACTGTTCTCAAGCATCAGCGAATACCAGTGCGCAGATCGCAATTATCCCGGCCGAGAGGAGCTTAAGCTTGCACATTAGGGTAAGATGACTGCAGCCAGAACGACCAGAACGAGAGTGAGCACCAAGATCCAAGAGTACTTCAAGGCCTACGAAGAGGTCCACAACTAGCGGAGTGAGAAGCAACCAGTGCCGCAAGAATTGCTTCACTTTGCATTGTGGCGCAATACAAGAGCTTATCGGATCGACTTGAGTGAGACCACATGCCGTCCTTGAGAGTCCAGAGAGACTGAGCACCAAGATCCCAGATCGCGTTGAAGGCTTGCGTAAGAGTTGTACCAGCAGAAGAGATGTGAGATGACCAAAGCGTTGAGGGGCATTTCTTAAAATTGGAATGTGGCGTAAAGTGAAACCATCCATTTAGGCACGTCTTGACACAAAAGGTCCACAGATTATTCTTGAGTGCCTTGCAGTTTGAGTAAAGTTTCAAAAGGGAGATGCAATCTTGAAAGACCACCGGCTGAATGGGAAGAAAGAAGATCGAAAGAGCGATTGGGACGTGAGGTCGACGGCGTGAAGAGAATGAGAAGGATAAGAGCTAGAGGGAATGAGACTTCAAAGCAAGAGAAGAGGAGATGAAGACGCGAAGAAGGGATAAGCTGAGGGAGAGGTGCAGAACCTGGAAGAACTCGACCCGTCACTTGAGGGGCAACTTGTTTGAATATGTTTACACACTTCTCCCCACGTGATCGCGTGGCATCTTGACATCTCGCCACAAAATGGCCGGACCGGTCTCCGAAAGTACTCTCTGGCTCGGAGCCGACGTGGACAGCTGTGTACATGTAGCAGACCTCAGCTCTGTAATTTTCAAGCTTAATAAGAATCATCTATGACTGTTCTCTGGACTCAGGCTGAGAGGTTGAGCTTAAGTGTGGAGCAAAATAGCCAGTCAAAGATCTTACTAGCTCTGCAAGTTCGATTTCGAAAAGTACTCGTTCGCTATGTGCGGCAACCTTACCAACAGGAATTTGCTAGGAGTCATTGGCGGGGCAGTGTGAAGGCAGGAGTTGGGACTCATGAGGGCTATGTAACATGTTGCGCCAACTCGTAAAGTGTTCGGAACTTCCAACAATTGAGAATTTTGTCCTCAAAGAACAAACAAGCTGTCTTGCTGATTCCAGGCAGTGTCATTTGTCATTGGCAAGCAACATTGTCTTCGAATTCAGAATACCCCCGCCAAAATGCCTCGAGAACAAAAGGACTCACTACCATAAATGGCGGTGCATTGTTGAGCTTCCTTTTTTGGAATATGTTCTTGTCTTTATTGTTGACTGCAGTAACGCTCATTGTTCTCGAGGAAGTTGTATAAAAAAGGTGTCTCTGAACATGGATCCTTCACCTATCATCACTTCCACTCCCTTTTTTCTCTCATTCACGACCTTAAGAGTTTTTCTGATATGTTCTCCCCCAAATTCACTGCTCTTGCCGCCCTAGCTGGCGTTTGCTTTACTTCTGCCCCACTTGTGCGCTCTGCTATTATTGATGTTACCGTTGGAGGTGCTGGTGGTATTGTCAAATACGACCCGGAGTTCGTCGTAAGTCATTTGTGACTGTCCTGTCAGCAATCGTGTTCACATTCTTATTCGACCATCGCAGAATGCTAGTATTGGTGACATTGTACAGTTTACCTTCAAGCAGAAAAATCACACTGCCACTCAGTCTACGTTCTCTTCGCCATGTTCCCCAGCATCTAATGGGTTTGACTCTGGATTGTAAGTGATAGATGCGTCTTGTTGTGGTCGTATTGATCCTTACGCCGATTTTTACAGTGTCCCTGTCGCGGACAATGTAACCAGCGGTTTTCCTATTGCCCAGCTCACCATTGAGAACACCGATCCTGTCTGGGTCTATTGCCGTCAGGTCAATCACTGCCAGCAAGGCATGGTGTTCGCCGTTAATCCTGGCGACAAGTTCGCTGCCTTTCAGGCTGCCGCCACTGGTGAAAACTCAACCGCTACTTCGACTTCTGTAACTTCTACTGCCTCTGCTGCCTCTGTTGTCACCGTCACCGCTACCGTCACCGTTTCTGGTGGTGAAGCCCTCACGACCACATATGGCTCGTATCCTGGCTCTGCCGCCCCTACATCTGCCAGCTCGACTGATCACAAGGTCACTGTCGGTGCAAATGGACAACTCGTCTACAACCCGGCCAACATCACCGCCCAGGTCGGTGACACTGTCACCTTCGAGTTCCACCAAAAGAACCACACAGTCACCCAGAGCTCCTTCACTGATCCTTGCCGGGCTCTTGCGTTGACTAGCACCACTGGACAGACTGGCTTCGACTCTGGATTCATGCCCGTTGCTGCAAATGCAACCACATTCCCCACATACACTGTCCAAATCAACGATACACAACCCGTCTGGGTTTACTGTCGCCAGACTGGCCACTGTGGAATGGGCATGGTCTTCAGCGTCAATGCTATTGAATCCGGCGCTAATAACTTCGACGCGTTCAGAGCCACAGCCATACAGCTCAATGGTACGAGCACTTCTGGATCAGCCACCTCCTCATCGCCCTCAGCTACCAGCTCATCCAACAGCGCGTCTAGTCATAACATTCGTGGTGCAGGCACCATGATTGCTGTCCTCGGCGCTATTGTTGGTGCATTGTTATAGATGTTTAGAGCGAGCCTTTCATGATGATAACGTTTTCTCTCATTTGGGCTTTGTGATGATTCTTCGAGTACTTACGGCGGTTCACCCACCTCTAATTCTTCCTTCTGTAGCATTAGCTCTATGTTGTATTGATTGTCACATTCATTCGAACTTTTCGGACTCTGCGTCTAGGGTATTCTAGCAGTAATTCTACTTAGTCTATGATGTGACTGTGTAGCTATAATGAATAAAATTTGGCCTATATACGACTCATTCCGCGTCTGTACGACCCTTCCGGGAAGGCTCAGAGGTATACACTGACAGTGCTTGCGCTAAGCAGTTGCGGGCTTATGTGATATTTATCTTTATTTGCTCCACATTTACGCTTTGTAGATCGATTCTACCATAAGCAAGGACTACGGTTGTAATGGAAAGCCTCAGCCAGATACCTAATACTCCCCAGACAGGACAGAACCAAGAAGATGAGGCCGCCAAACGCGCTCAGGAAGAACAAATGCGGCGTGACTTGATGGCTACTGTTCTCGACACAGCTGCTCGTGAGCGACGTATGTCTTTGAAGTCGTCTGTGCTTTTTTAGCTCCAGCACGCTCACTTGATCTACGTCTTGGTTCTCCAAGTATCACGAATATCTCTTGTCAGTCCGGAACGATCCAGACAAATCGAAGGCATTTTGTTGAGGATGGCGCAGACTGGCCAGCTGCGAGGGCGGGTGTCGGAGAATCAATTGATCGAGTTGCTGGAGCAGGTATTTGCAGCGCATCTCTACTTCACGACCCTCCTTGACACAGTGCCACCGTAGATGGAGGAATCCCAGGGCCAAAAGACAACGAAAAAGTCGACCATCGTGGTATGTCATTGAATGCAGCTCGCTCACCTTCACCTTGCTGACCGATTGTGCCTCAGTATCAACGAAGACGAGATTTCGATGACGACGATTTCGATATCTAATATCTGCTGTATCTAGTCATTTGTATTTCCTACACGTCCTGCTATCGATTCATCCAACCAGCTGGATACATATACCAAAGATATTCCGTTTACAACAGTGATTTTTCATAATACAGAATATGCATATTGCATAGTGTTTTGAGCACAGATCGATTCTCTCATTATTGATGTGTTCCATAGCCACCACGAGGACTAAACTGTTACACATGTTAGAAAACGTTTGAAGGAAAAATGATTCAAACCCTTACTGGACGAAATGGTATTGGTGCTGGCGTATTTGATTGACTGCTTGGATATGAACGAATGTATGGATTCATGAGTACATTCGTTCGGTCTAAGTTGAAAGGTACAGGCGGTGTATCTCGACGCTCTTGTTCGATTCGCGGCGTGGAGTCTGGAGGCGGTGGAGGTTTGTAATTCTGAAGCAAGCGGAGATGAGTCGTATAAGAGATAGATTACTGAAGAAGCTCACATATTGGCGGCCTTCCTTGTATAATTCCTCGAGTTTTTGGTCGAAAATACCTTGCTCCTCGAACTCGTGATAGGCTTTGTAAAGATTCAGCGCGCAACGTGCATCCTCTATGGAATCATGCATGTCGGTCTGGATCTGCTCGTGCAAAACGAACCAGGACAAAAAGCGTAAAGAAAGACGACGCTGGCGAGCATTGATATAATACAGATCTACTGTATCTATGACCTGCTCGGGTGGGACGAAGATATCTAATGTTGCATCAGTATTATGTTCAAATTAGCGGGCAAGACGACTGACTGATGATCCTGAAATCTTTCGAAAGTCCATGTCCAATGAAAATACATCCTCGGTCCACAAGTAGCCTCAGTTTCTTGTATACCAGTTTCAGTGGCGTCAAAGTGTACGGAGAACGGATAGGATCCAAGTCTCCAACTGTGTTGAAATAATCAGATCGTCTTGAAAAACTTCAAAAGTAGCCACTCACACTTGATTCCAGAGTATTCGGTAACATAGTCTACAATTACCTCGCTGGTGTGTATGTGGTCATCAATGAAAGGAAGTCCTTCCCTGGGGCCATTACCACGTAAACAAGACACGCGGGCGAGGCTCAATCTTGCGGGCCGTAATACTTTCTTCGTACCGTCCGATCGAAACTCAGTTTCCTCCTATTGATAGATGAGTATCTATCTGTACAAGACAGTAGCATCGCAGCCCTACCTGTTGCATCGACACAAATTCTGCGTCAATAGCGACTAGAGTGCCAGGCTTAGGTAGTTCATCATGTGAAAGACATTCGTGCTTGATGAGGGCTGGATCTCGATTTCTATTTAGGTGATAAGAATTGGGATCTTCATTCAAAGAAGTAGCAGCCTGAGGGCTGGGTAAATGACTCACACAGAAATGGATGTATCGCGACTCAGTGTAGCTGGGTCAATTTCATCAGGTAATGCGCTGAAGTCAAGAGATTCACGTCTGTCGATTCGTTCGAAATGTAAAACAGCAGGGATCTGCAAGATGTTAAGACACGAAATCTCGTTGACTACGGTACAGATTCCCACCTTCCATTTTCCTGGGAAGCTAAGAGCCTCCATTTCTGGCACATTCTGCACCGCGAAGTCGTTGAAGATATACCAAGGACTTTTTGTACCGTCCTCGCCAATCTCGGCCTCGGGCACTGTGAGTTCGTCAACTTTGTACAGCACCCTCACTGACAAAGATATCTGACCTTTTACGATAGCGACCAAATGAGCATTCTCATCACTATTCTTGATCTGCGCAATTACAGCCTAGTAAGGTGAGTATTTTAAATTGCGCCAGTTCTATCTCATTACTCACTCTGAGCTCATAGATTGCACCCTCTGGATCATCCATCTCGTTTACTTGTCCGTGAAGCTCGATTCGCGGCTTCAAGAACGTCTGATTTCGGACATCAGACCAGTGCTTTAAATTGTCTTCGGTGTTGATACAAGCGTTCACAGCAAGTATCGAAGGGAAATCTTTCGTTGCTATCGAGCGCCGAGACGAAAAATTACTAAAATGTCTGCCGCAAGACTGGCAAGTTGCTTTGTGTGTCATCACGCGCAATAATGAATTCCGGAGTATATTGGTGAAGTCTGAGGGAACGATGTCATTGGAAAGGACCTATTAAAGGATCATACATGACAGGTCGGTGTATAGGGAGCAACGGTGACACACCTTGCGAGGATAAACCATGTCTACTATATGTGACATGTTCTCCTTTTCCCTCACTGCTTTGCAACTCAAGCAAGTGATCACATTTTTTGCATCTATGCCCATAAGTTGCGTGATTGGAGCAGGGGCGGGGTTATGCTCGTGAAAGTTGAAGGATGAGTCCTTCACTATGATAGGATTATCGGGGAAATTATTTCCCTCCGAGCTAAGGTGGTCTATAAGGAACCGGTGAAACGACTGAATCATATGCGCATAATCGATTTTTGTAGCACCGCGGCCATAATCGATAAGGTCCAGGGCATTGAATGCTGCGAGATGCTGTTCAGTTTTGCTTTAATCATAACCCGACAGAGATCCTTACTTTGAGCGAGTACTCCCACCGTCTTGCAGAAATTGCTCGACTGGCAGTTTGTGCCTTTGGCATCTTCCAACATGCGGACAACGAAACCAAGCTCGCATAGAAGGCAATGCTCCCTTGGACAATCAGTAGTAATATGTGATTTGGCTAGTCGCCGTATAGGAAGACTGTAGTGCATGACTTGAAGAATTGGGTTGGTGTATGAGTTAAGAATATGTGTTTCGAGGCCGCTGAATTCCGTTTTATTGTAGAACCTTCGGAAAGTACATTCTGAATATAGAGGTAATTGCCAGCTGAAGAAAGACAGGCTTACCCGAAGTCGAAATCTTCCACACCGAATTTTGAATACTCAATTTCTACATGACGATACAACTTTGGTACTTCCTCTCCAGAATGATCGACAGGCGTCTCCGGCTCGACCTATCATCCATGAGCAGATGTCATAACATTACCCTCAAGTTGAACATACCTCGTTAGTGCGCGATTTCCCGCTGCGAAATCGGGCACCGCCCTTCTTCGGCCCTAAGACCACCATATTGCGTCTGCTTCTCAGCTCCTTTGGCAGTGCAGCGTAAGCGATATTATCGTTCATCTTCATTGTACTCAGAACCTGCGCCGGAATTTTCTGTGGTGGAGGATAATTTACTGATGATGAGGACATGAACTGAGGCGACCATGCGGAAAGTAATTGAGTTTTGTAGTGGGGTAGGCCAATCGAGTTCAACGGCCTTGGAAATGATATTAGCGGAATTATCCCATTGGTGAACCAGGTTATCTCACGTCGAGTCTGTCCATTGGATCTCGGGTAAAGGAGGTGGAGGGTTAGCCCATTCCACTGGCCGCCCTTCAAACCCATTGAGAGGAACCAACTCTTCTGCCTCAACCTGAGACTTCATATGAATTAGGCCCTCAGCGTCTCCACAAGCGAGATAGGTGCCTGTAGGTGATACTGCGACAGAGGTGATATACGACGAGACATTATCAAGCTGAAGTAGTATTAGTAGGAGCTGACGAGACCTAAAACTTTATTCACCTGATAAAATTCACTTGCAGACCCGAGGCCGGCAGCATCAACGATATTTATTAAACCTTGAGTAGAGGTGATGACTATACTAGAAGATCGCTTCGGCAAGACGTTTATGAATGCGGGACTGGAAGAGAAGGGGATGGGTGGGAGTGCGCGCAAATTACGGAGGTCATAAACTTTCACTAAAGGGTCAGGAAATGGTCGCGATTGCCTTGGTCGTAATTAGCTTGTTGTACATGGTCAATGCAGATAGACACGGTCTTACCTCAAACTCATTCCGATTGTAAAAACAAAATTCCCTATGGTTTGAAGCCCTTGGATGCCGCCGTAGTGTGCTTTGACAAGGCTTTCTGACCCGCCATTCCTGATGACACCCGTTCGAGGATCATGCGTACGTAGGTATCCATCAGCAGCTCCTGATAGCAGAAGAGAATGCGAGAACTCGAGATGGGTGACCATGGACGGCGTTTGAGCCTGTCTGATAACACTTCCGGTCATCGCATTGAGAAGCAACAGCTCCGTGCTAACTGTGGAGGCAGCAACAACCGGAGAAGCAGACGAGCTCGCAAAGGTCGTAATAAAGTCATTAGAACTAGTGCGAAATTCAGTATAAACCTCGATCTCGTCAGATCCATGTACTCACCTGTAGTACCATTTGTTATATCCACCTTTAGCCCAAGAACCTATGCTATTGCCTCCTCCGGTCGCTGCCCTCACAGAATTTTCATCGGGGGCTATCTTCTGCACCGGATTCTCTCCAACTTTGAAACAAACGCCTCGCACACCTTGTGTGCCGTAGTGAGCAGAAATGTAACCACTGCCAGCTCCAGCCCACAGAACGTCTGAAACTGGGTCGAATGCTAATGCAGAAATTGGTTCGGGAAACGCATGTAAGGCAATAGGCGCGAGGGTGTGTTGAAATCCCGACATTCAGGACATGAAAATGAGACAGTAGAAGGTGGGATAGTCGCCGAAACGATTGTAGACCTTCTGTCACTGAGTACTGATGATCGACTTGAAGGTACAACTCTATAACCCCGTGTGGGTGCATATGTAGTCGAGCTCAGTGGACCCATGCGAATATCAATTTACATTGTATGTAAACATTGTAAACATCTCCAGAGTACACCAATTACAAGGAAAAACACATAAACTGGTTATTCATGACTGACTCCACGAAGTGACAGTTGACGCAAAACCATCCACGTTCCCACTCTGACTGACAATCCCACTGTTGTCGATACTGATTTGGTAGGTTACCCCAATGGTGGACAAGCTGTAAATGTTCACAGAAGACGCGGAGTCGATGCTAAGAATCTGTGGCTGGCAATTCATTGTGTCGAGGCAGGCTTCACTGTAGTTCTACCCATGAAGTCCGGGTTAGCTCAGTGTGCTCTTTCAAGGACAGCAACATACGTTGTAAAAACTCCACAGTCCAGCGCCTCCAAAACAGGTACCCTCAGTGCACAGAGCAATTACATAGATAGTAGAGCCAACATACCAAATACGATTATACCACTTGATGATACCACTCGTACAGCCCATGCAAAACCAGACTCAAAGACAGTAGGGTCATTGAGTGAGGATTCAGCGGTGAAAGGTGACGGAGCATTTGGACTTGGTTGGTAGTAGGGCTGAGTTGAAATGTCACCACGAGTCGTAAGACGGTCTCAAACAATAACACACTGTTTCCGTTTGAAGTAGGCCAAGGTAATGGTCTGCGGCATTCACAAGCTGCAGCTGATACAAAGTGTGGTGTTCCGCTGGACACAATCATTGCAATGAGTCGCCTGAGATCGTGAACTATGATACTACTTACAAGCTGCTGTCATTCAGAGCGATGTAACATCTCCGTAAGAGGATTACTCACCTGCACCGATCAACCATACGGGGCCCGCTGACTCGGAAAGAATTCCTCGTCCGGAGTATAACGATATCTGAGTGATTCCATCCATGTCAAGGTCGTGGTCTGCAAGCCATATCCAGGTACCCTTGAGACGTAGGTGAGAATCGCTGCATTGACAAAGAGCTTGAGTAGGTCTGCTTACTTCTAAGTATGCTGTCGAAGCCGCTGTCAGATGAAGTGCGAGGAAAGCTGCAGTGCAGTCAGCAGTATTAGTGCTACCAGCAGGGCACTGGCTAGCTTCCATATTTGTTCCGGCAGCTTGACCGATGTTCAGAAATTATGTTTGGTCTCCCTGATCGCACATACCTCCGCCCAGTCTAATGGTCACATCTTTGAGCAGTTCTTCGAATGACAGGTTTCTCTGAACATACCTTATATGAGAGTCCCACATGCCTGCTCCTGCGCTGTCGCCATCGGGCTGCTTGACATTCCACTCGACCACGATTGCACCAGGAGCTGCAAAATCGAACCAGATGATGAGGTGAGTGGTGCAAAAGAATAAAATATTTCGTACCTGGACCGACAGTGGAAAACAAGATATCTGTAATCTCCATGACACCCTGTGAGTTCTCCTCGCCCACCTGGACTACCACCTGGGGGTTGTTCATATCCTGAAAAGCAGACCCTTTCCCGGCAATGACGGTCCAAGCTTCCCCAACTATTTGCGTCCCGGCAGGTATGGCGAGAGTCGATGTGATAATATACGTTCCGGCGTCGAAAAATATGATACTGCAGCCCGCGTACTGAGAAAACCCATTGGTTTAGCCATTCGTCTCCCAACAAAGAATCTATTTAGCTGCTTACTTGCTCGAATACGGCCTGTAGTGCCGCGGTATCATCCGTAGTACCGTCGCCTTTGGCACCGTTGTCCTTCACGCTAACAAATTGATCAACAGCATAGTCCGCATACTGAGGGTGAGTCTTTCCAACGATACGGCCTGCGCTATCGAGCAGAGATGACGGTTTAGTCGCCGCAGTGATATCGCCTTGAGTGAATGTTCCAACAGCATTGCTTCCTGTGTAGACATTGCCTTGGCCCCACGAGTCAATCGTGAGAGTCCCGCCAGCCAGTACTATTGAACCATCAACGGCACCGACTGCAGTGGAAACATTATTGAGGTTAGCATTGTTGATTACCAAAGAACCTGCAAGAGATCCTTCGCTAGCTTGCGAGGTGCGGATGAAGATTGGTGTGTCGTTCACCACTGCATCAATGATGGCCTCTGCACCAACCGTCTTGTTTGTCAGACAAGTCAGAACGTAATGTGAGGTGAGTATCGCATTTGCGAAGCATACCTGAGTGTCTTCCGTCAAACCACCTGTTGTGAGATCAAATCCGACCTTTAAAAGATGTCCATCAAGTCACTGCAAGGCTCAGTATAGGATGTCTTTATGTACCTGACAGTTGTTGATTGTCACGCCTTGGAAGGTCCAGCCTGAAAGCAATCGTTCAAATCTATAAAACTTCAGCTTGCACCAGCTACATACCCCAATTCCAAGATCCAAACATTGCAGTATTGGCATTGTTGACCGTGATATTCCGCACCGTGAACCTAGCAATATTTGGAATATACGGCCAGGACAAGAATTAGAAAGAAAATGACCGCTCACTGTTGATTACCACCCCAGATTCCGTATTTTCCTGGCATCACGAAGTTGTTAAGAAAATGTTGACAGGCTCAAATCAAACCAATTGCGTTACCTCCGTTAAAAACGAGATCACCCATGAAACCACCGCTGAATCAAAGTTTTAGGAAAGCATTCCGAGCATTTGAGTCTTCTTACCTTCCGTCTTCCATCCATATACCTGGTGTAGAATGTAAGTATCGAGACATCCATGGTAGAAAATTCTGCGAACCTTGATGGGCAGTGTCTGCCGCAGCTGACATCTGAAACACGATGTTCATTAGACTGGTGGCTTGTGCCACTTGCCAGTGGATGCCCGTGCCTTGGTCATTGGTGGCCGGAACTCTGCGCATACGCGAACAGTTGAGAGAAGAGACACGTCAGGCAGACAGGCCTCTCTCACTGTGTAACATCGATGACGAAGTTCCTTACGGATCGGAAACTAGGAAAAGTAAGTATTTTTTCCCCTAAAGCCCAAAGCTCGAGACGTACAAGTTATTCGTGCTTACGTACCACTCTGCACCATTTCCACCAGGTATGTATACATCCGCGTCTGTATTCCAATCAGATGGACAAAATAAGACCGGAAAGCACTGGGTTTACGTACCAATTACCGCCATGCCAGAAAAAGAAGCTGCAGCCAAGAGAGTGGGGGGATTTTTGGCATCTCCGATGAGCTGAGTATAGTAGTAAGCGTAAATTGGAGATGACACGACGTAAGTCCTGTTTGCAAGAAAAGAAATTGGAAGACTTTCTTCAGATGAATGACTGGAGCATGCTCACCCAGACGGGAAGTATACGATGGCAGGGGTAAGCCTGCGCCAGAAGTTTAGTTTCATCATCATTTCCTGGAATCAAGTCCCTACGTTGAGGAACTGCAGGTGCCTCCGCCACAGCGACCTCCAGAAGTGATCGCATCACTTTAAATTCAAGTATCAGTTCTCTCGTCTCCATTTTTAGTAGACCACCAACTTGATAGCGACTGTGTCGTCAGTCACTCCGTCACCTTTCGCGCCAAAATCCTTGACATTTCTGAAGACCTGATACGAGCTGGGGTCTGCGTTAAATGCAGAAGTACCCTGGTGCTTGATGCTCTCGAGCCAGAACGGATCCGAGGGTGCCGCTGTTCCAGAGCTAAGAGGAGCTGAGCAAGATGTCCCAAGAGAGTGTACAAAAGATACACAGTGCAAAATGACACTTAGAGCGAGATAGACCAAAGCAAGAGTACCCATGCTCAGTCAGTTTAGACGGGAATACAGAGAAGAGTTAAGTTTAGGACCACATCCATGAAGGTTTTTATGTGTCCCATATTGTTAAGGAGCAGTCGATATTCACGTCCGAGTAAGGTCGAAATTGAATATCGTCGTGCTCAGTTACCGTCTGAGCCCATGGCGAGTACTTACTTAGCGTGCCTCCTCGTGCTTCATTTTGGAATTATTGATCCCAGCCAGATCCCAGCTATGGAGAACGCGCGGATACGAATATCAAGGTTAATATTATCTGAGCAGGTGAAAAAAATATCAGCAGGTACACAAAGAGCACGCTGTTCTCAGCTTCTATCCCATGACATCGAAATCGGAATAGAATGGTTTATTTCGCTTTCAGAGTAGTCAATGCTGGAAGATGTTGGCCTCGACGCCGTCAGACGCGACATGGAGCAGCAGTTTCTTGCTGACATTCAATGAATCGAAGTAGAGGGTGCGCAAGCTTGCAAGACGAGGGTGGCCG
Source organism: Omphalotus olearius VT 653.13 (assembly GCA_000296255.1). Taxonomy (NCBI): domain Eukaryota; kingdom Fungi; phylum Basidiomycota; class Agaricomycetes; order Agaricales; family Omphalotaceae; genus Omphalotus; species Omphalotus olearius. Next base: position 411,318 of record JH814817.1, on the reverse strand, counting down.
ACCGTATTCAAATTGCAAACTCTCAGGCCCAGGACAGCGAGGCGCAGTACCTGCGCAGCACTCAATGTCTTCAAACTTTCTTGTGCATGCAATTGAATTCGTCCTTGTGGTGTACATGTTCTCCATCTCCTTTCATAGGCTCCACCGCAGACTTCGCAACCCGGGTTGAAGTCGAGGGTTGTCGCGGTTCTTCTTTCATCACCGATGTTGTTGCCCATCTTGAACGATGAGTTAGTAGCATCTCTAAATTGGGGACAGTCTCACTGTGAGCCACTTGTAACTTGAAATATTTGGATTGATCAAACGACGTCTTGTAGCGCGCTTAGTTGGATAGGCTAGTTGGACCCACCGTTGACCCACTGAAAGCCTTCCTGTCCATCTATACCAACTTCATCGTTTCTCTGACAGTTGTTTATACTGCCTTTCTATCTCTGCTTCTGAAATCATTTTACACTGGCCATGTTACGCTGCATGCTCCGAGCAGGCAAGCCTCCGACGCAACCCGGTTCAGCCGCTGCCGGCCCTTCCTTCCAAAACTTTTTGCGTATAATTCTCCTGGTGTTGAACTCCAACACACAGAGTTACCTGCGAGTTATATTGCTACGCCATACATCATTCCAGAATGGATCGCTAGAGTGCATGATAACCAGGACAACGCGATGGCGCGCCTCTCAATGCCATTTATTTCAGCGGGGGTGCAGACAACCGTAGACTGTTCTTGGGCGGTATGGGCACATAATAGGCTAATCGTATGGACGAGATGCACTGATTGACGTGAGAGATGACTGCAGCACGTCAGTGTGCAGCACCAATTACACCGAGACACAAGGAATATACAACAAATTCACCAATGAGGCTACGACCATACCCAACTTTTACTCAACCCTTCCTCCAAGCATGACCCAAATCAAACCCAATCCAAATGCCACCGCATTCACCGTCAAGTAAAACGCCATTGGTATGATACCCATCACTACATTACCCAGTAGACCCCTTCGTGAAATAGTATCCCACAACTCTGTTTTGACAACGTGCTCTGCACTCGCAGACTTGAAAGGTCCAACTAAGCGATAGAACGTCGTAAACGCTGCACCGAAGCTGGCAACAAGCAGGATATTAGTGCCCAGAACATGTTTTCCTCAGAGAAGAAAAAATCCCACCAATAACAAGCCAGAACATGAATCCCGTATTCTCTCCAGAGTTCCAAAAGTCCTGGCGCAGCACCAATGTCTTTTGCAAGTGTGCTCATATAGGTTGAGTGATCAACGCCATATTTTATTCTCGCGGTTTCCTTGACTAGTAAGTGATAGTGAGGTGGAGGAAGCGGCTTTCGAACTTTTCCTTTCAGTAGGGCGATCCAAAAGAAAGCCTGCATTTCTGCAATGGGTGGAATTGCGCCTAGACATAGCATCAAGAGCATGTGAAAGGTCTAGTGTCTGGGAAGACGCACCTACACCAGGTCGTACGAAGCCGATGAAAGCAACACTCTCATCTCCTTCCTTTACTACATTCCTCACATTTGCTTCTCCCGGCGTTGGGTATCCGCTATCTGGATCGAAAAACCCGAACTCCTGGCGATACCCCGTGGCGTATATTACCACATTTGGATGCACATCCCGATCCTTCATCCTGCTGTAATCCTTACGCTTGCTCGGAGGAAAGATGGGACGGCCATTAGGAAGGAAATAAAGCGGGAAAGGAGCCAGATCCACCACAAAGTCACTCTGGGGAGGGCAGTCTTCCGGCGGGTCGATGTAACGAGATATATGGTCAAGGAATTTCGGGCGATTGCGGTAAGGTCGATTGATGTAGGGCATGGCTTTGTGAGACTAGACAAGGGTTCACAGCAACGACTACTAGCAATTTCGGTTCGCCCACCTTATTCAAAAAGACGTATGCGCGTCCTAGCCGCTCTGGCTCAAGCTCACCGACCTAGTAGGGACGCTTTAGCGAGTAAAAAACAAATGTATATCAATACGCTACCCATTGATCACATCCTGCCTGGGTGCCTGTGACTCTAAATCAGAAAGAAAGCATTGAAATACAACCAAATCATAACGTACCAGTAATCACCCACAAAACGCGTTTGATAACAAAGTCGGACACGCTAGATGAAACTCATGAATAAACTAGTAGGACCCACGGTCTACTGCACGTACAACCAGCGAATGTGGGACCCTGCTACCCACGGATGCTGTAAGAGGTTATGAATAATGTTAATAAAAGCGAGACAAGAGCTGGGGTAACCTACCACATAAGCAGTCTCGGCGAGATTCGTGATTAACGAATCAATAGGAACAGCAGGTCTGGTAGAATCAAATTTGAATCCGAGCAACTCGAAATCATTCTGTGTGTAGTTTATCTCCATCAGCAATGCAGGCATTCTATTATAAATCGGAGCCACTCGCCAAGGTTTTCGGAAACGAAAGAAAACTATAATCTATGGTCAGTAGGCATGTCGGCACTCGAACCAGGAAACGTTGCACACCCGGAACGAGAGCAAAGAACGACTTCTTCTGCACCTGCCTTCGCAGCCTCGTATGCAATATCCATGCCGGTCTCGCCTGTACCAAGTATCATGACGCGCTTTCCGGCAAGCTGAGAGCGAGTTTTATAATCATGGGAGTGGAACACTGTAGTGTTTGGAGCATTGGAAACGTGCTCAGTACCAGGGACGAATGGAATATGAGGTATGACGTGTAGTCCGGTACATAGCGCTATGTATGGCGCATGAATACTTTGAACCTCTGCAAAAAAATCGACAACTATAGCCAAATACACTTGATATAAGAAGGACAAACCAGAACCCCAGTTTGAGTCCCTCGAATCCCTCTCTACATAGGACACAACATGTCCCCCGCCTGGATGACGCGTGATATTAACGACTCTGGAGTTGAGATGAATCCTTTCGGTAATTCTGAAATGACGAGAATAGTCTCGAAGGTATTGAACATATTCCTGGACACTATCAGCGACAACAAGCCAGCAGAGAAGGCTTTCCGTGTACCTCTGGACTGAGGTAGTCACGATGATTCAAAGGAAGCCGAAAGTCAGAAAAACAGGTAAGTTGTTTCGACGAGACAAGGTTGGCGTTCTATCCATAGCTGAAGTTACTCTCATCACTATCGAAAGAAGAGAAAAACGTACCTCGTAAGACCTGTATCTGAAAGTCCCCCCGATGTCGTCCTCCTGAATGACACGTCAACCCCAGGTATCACAAATTGAAAAGGTGAACATATACGAACCTGCTCCAGAACGATTGGATCGAAAGGAAAGTCAGAGTCAGCATATTCCAGAAGAGATTTTGCAGTGACTAGACCAGCAGGTCCTGCTCCTACGATGACTACTCTCATGAGACTCAACTGGTATGTGGCCGCAGTGCTTGCACGACCCCAGTGCACACCTTGCGATCAATGACGGATTCGGAATGATGGAATCGTTCGAGAATTAGGTCAATGTGAGGGACAATTTGATACCAACGTCTTTATTCCTAACGCAAAACCAAAAACACTTGAATCAAATCTTCATTCGAGCTGGACTGTGGACGGCGATGAGGGAACATTCCCCGAAAGCGGGGAGACTCGGCTTCCTCAGTTTTCCCACACGTGCTTGCCCTTCCGATGGCACCCGGACTCCGAATCTCTCCCCACAATTTGCCCCGCTCAAGCATCGGAGCATATTTCCTATCTTGGCTTTAACCGCGACGTTACTATGATCCTCCGTAGATTTCCGGTTTTCGAGTTCTCCGAACTTACTTCCAACAGAATTGTCAAAACATCAAGGCAAAAGACCAGGACGGACTCGGAATAACGCGTATTGAAGCCCAAGGATTCTTCGAGTATAAAGAGCTAGGGAATCAGCCATGGTTATCCAGCCAATTCCACATCTGCCTCTAATCAAATCACCAGAAATATGAAGGTAATTTGCATTGTACAAATTTCCGAGAGTTGCTAACTGAAGGCTTTCAGGTCCTCGCAATTCTGTATAACGGTTTCAAAGCTGCTCAGCAGGAACCTCGCCTCCTTGGTACTGTCGAGAACAAGGTCCGTTTTCTATCATGCCTAATGCTTCCGGCCACCAAGTCCATGTTTGTGATCTAGCTTGGTCTCGCGGAATGGTTGAAGTCTCAAGGACACGAACTCATTGGTAAGCCTTCGTTTCATTTAATATCAATCTAGGACACTAACGTGCTGAATGTAGTGAGCACGAGTTTTTGATGTTACTCATTGCTTTACTCAGATTCATCACCTCCAGGTTTCCAGCAGCAAGGAGGGGCCCGATAGCGACTTTCAGAAAAACATCGTAGATGCTGAAGTTTTGATCACCACTCCCTTTCACCCCGGATATCTTACCCGGGAACTTATGGAGAAGGTTCAGTTCTTATCCTAATTCGAGTGGAGCTGGCCACTGAATGAGTGTACACATAGGCCAAGAACCTCAAGATCTGCATCACTGCAGGTGTCGGCTCTGACCATATCGACTTAAACGCTGCTGTTGAACGCCAGATCCAAGTGCTTGAGGTAAATCATTCCAATGAATGCAGTTGTTGCGAGTCGCTGATAAGATCAAATTCTAGGTGTCCGGGTCGAATGTCACTTCCGTTGCTGAGCATGTTGTTATGAGTATTCTGCTACTTGTACGAAACTTCGTCCCAGCGCATGAAGTAGGTTTATTCTTGATATTTTGTGCTAATCCTCATTTAACATGTCGTTCAGATGATCGAGCGCGGTGATTGGCAAGTTTCCGACGTCGCTCGTAATGCTTTCGACCTCGAGGGAAAGGTCGTTGGCACTATTGGTGCCGGAAGAATCGGTTATCGAGTGCTGCAACGCTTGATGCCTTTCGATTGCAAGGAATTGCTTTATTACGACTATGCTCCTCTCCCGCCTGCAGCTGCAGATGCTATCAAAGCTCGTCGGGTTGAAGATCTAAAGGTGGATTCCTCCTTCGCTTATCCTAAAAACTGTTGCTAAATTAGAGTCTTTGGTAGGAATTGGTCTCTCAATGCGATGTCGTTACCGTCAATTGCCCTCTTCACGAAGGTACTCTCGGGCTTGTGAACGATGAGCTTCTCTCCAATTTCAAGAAGGGCGCATGGCTCGTCAACACTGCTCGTGGTGCTATTTGCGACAAGGATGCCGTCGATCGTGCTTTGAAGAGCGGTCAACTCCGCGGCTACGCTGGTAGGTGTCCTTTGTCAGGATATATGGCTATGCTGCATCTAACCTTCATAAAAAGGCGATGTATGGAACGTTCAGCCTGCCCCTAAAGATCACCCCTGGCGCACAATGAAGAACCCTCTAGGTGGAGGTAATGGAATGGTGCCTCACTATTCCGGAACCACCCTCGATGCTCAAGCCCGCTACGCCAATGGAACCAAGAGTATTCTGGAGAATTACCTTACTGGCAAGCCTCAGGAACCGCAGAATATCATTGTTGGACTTGGTAGGTGACCTCGACATCCTTATCTTGAGTATCACTGACGTATTTACTCTTTCATCTCCAGGCAAATACGAAAGCAAAGCTTGTGAGTATATCCATCTCACGATTTCAATGAGCAAAATGTGCTTACATTAACGGTTTCAG
>JH814817.1:394690-405698 GCA_000296255.1 Omphalotus olearius VT 653.13 | reverse complement strand
TCGTCGAATTTCAATATCTTGTATACTAGACGTACTGTACGCAATCTGCTGAAATGCATTTATTCTTTGTATCCCTTTCCATCCGGGTGTAAAGCCTGAGACCTCACAGGCTCACTGTGATCAACCGTGTCAAATTTAGGCGGAGACCTGTTGCTCAAGAAAGTCTCAGGTGAGAAACATGTCAAAGCAACGAGTTACAGCTGAGGAACTCTGTCGGCCACGTCCTATAACCGGCTATCGTATCGATTAGCCAGGCGCGCTATAGTACCCTAATGTCGGGTAAAGGGGAATTTTGCATCTCTGGGCTTGGACCGAATCAATCACGCTTTGACTACGGACACGTCCTTGGCTTGCGGCCAGCACTGAGTACTGAAAATTTGCTGAAGATACTTCTGCGCATGCAAAAATAGCACAGCTCAGGCCTCGATAGATGAGTACAAGGAAAGGTTTTCTCATACTGCAGCAATCAGAGGCTTGACGTGGGATCGTACGCGCAAAGCCCGGAATGTTTTTTCACACCAAGCTGTTCCATTGACGTGGGGCAAGTGCTGGGCAAGTGCCTTCTGGGACTACTAATACTACACCCATGGGTCGCTATGTTGAGCATACAAGCCCCGACTACATCTTGCTACTCTGTTCGCTGTAGTTTGATTGTTGTCACCAACTCCACTTTGAAGTACATTTCCTATTTCCCTGCCTGCTGGATACAGTTCTGACAGTCATTATAGATACCCGCACTCACCTTGAAATATGATATCGTTATTTATCCTCAGTGTTCTAAGCTATTTTACTCTTCCGACTCTGGGAGATGGCGGGCACGGTGGCGACGAAGGTGACGACGACGATGGACTCCCGACTATTCAGTTTAGTAGACCCGACAATGCTTCAGTCTGCGATAGTATGCTCTTTTCCTGGACGTCAACTGGGGGCCGAGCTACCACGATGACACTTCTTGTCACCAATAATGGCGTGCCTGATCATGCCACTCCGTCTGCAGTCGTCGTTAACGAGACACTAACAAGCACCGTGTCTACGAGTGCTCAGCTCTTCTTATGGTCCAGTGTAGACGTTCCCACTGGCTGGTACATCGCAGAAGCGCAATTATCAAGCTCGCCGCACACTCTACTATCTCAGACCACATCTTTTTTTGTCCAGACCGAGTCTGATACGTCTTGCTTGTCCAACACGTCTGCTAGCATCTCAGCGACGTCTGCGCCGTCATCATCCTCTACGGGACTTACTTCATCTTCATCTACTCCTGTTGTATCGCCCTCAATCGCGCCCTCTTTTACTTCTACCAGTCTTTCATCGCCCACGCTCAGTGCGCAGTCGGATGCCACTACTCACAGCCTGACAACACCACAGGTCGTAGGAACTGCGATAGGAAGTATAGCGGCTTTCGGGATTCTTGCGCTGGCGTTCTTGTGTCCACAATGGTGGCGCCGGGCACTTCCTTCTTCAAGACATCGGTACAATGCCATGTACTATTGACGAACGGCTTCTAGGACATTGCCTTTCGATGGAGTATAGTAACTCCATTGCATTAATGCTCTACTAGGAACAAGAATATACGTACAATAGCACTAGGTACTTAATCTACTACTGAGTCTTCATTGTATTGTGGGTGTGAGATTGAATAACGATACAAGATTCTTCTACTTCCCAATGGAACCCAAGAATGAAGAAACATCCAAGCCCTGATACTCCTCCTCCGTAGGTAGGTCCTCAAGACCCTGAAGTAAATTTTTCTGGCTAATCGGGCCTTTCGACTCTTTCGCCTTTTTCTTCGCCGCAGAAGCCGCATCCTCCTCTTCAGAGGTACGCTTGAAGAGGTCAAGAACAAGATCCGTGTCCATAGATTCAAGACCCGAATTTTGCTGTGTGACTATAGAATTCGCAATGTTCAATTTGAATCGTTGCAGACTTGTAAGACAGATAATATGTCAGCGCGTCTAAAGAACGTGAGAGATGTTTGAACCTACCCCATAATCTTCTCCTCCAAAGTCCCTTTTGTGATCAACCGGTAAACATTCACAACCTTCTTCTGACCGATACGGTGTGCTCGATCCATCGCTTGAAGGTCTTTCATCGGATTCCAGTCATGCTCCACGAAGATCACTGTATCGGCGCCTGTTAGGGTCAGACCCAACCCCCCGACGTGGGTCGTGAGTAGCAAGCAATCGATACTAGGATCGGCATTGAATGTTTGCACTATAGCGTGCCGTTTGCTGGCCTCGGTGTTACCATCCAGTCGCATGTACGTCACAGATGGCATGTGCTGCTTGAAGAGGTCTGTCTCAATGATATCGAGCATCTGTTTCATTTGACAGAAGATCAGGACACGATGTTGAGAGAAAGCGCCATTGGATTCCGGAGCTGTATCAATTAGCTCGCTCTTGCCCTGGTCCGCGGTAGAGGTATTAGCAGCTCCGCCTCCGATACCACAGTCGGAGAGTAGTTGCCTGTCACGCGCGTAAGACCGTCAAGAAATAAGAACGAAGATCGAGAATACAAACCTTAAGGCCAATAATTTCGGAGCGTGCTGTATATCGTTCAGCCCCTCAGATTTTCCCCCCACTCTCCCAAGCGCTGCGTTGATTGCTTCGGCGTCCTTTAAGACCAACGCGGGGTGATTGCACAATTTTCGGAGGTACTGCAACGACTGGAAGACATGCTGTTGCTCTTTGTTGTCTTTCGAGTTCGATGATTGGACTGCGCCTTCAGCATCCTGGCGAGCCTGCGACTTGGAAAACTCGTCGTAGAGGGCTTTCTGAACCTCAGATAGCTCACAATAGTAGTCCTGAATGATCTTCGGCGGAAGGTCGTTCAAGACATCCTCCTTTAATCGACGAAGCAGGAACGGCAATACTTGCTTATGAAGGGCCTCTAGAGCCAAAGCAGCTGAGGGAACGAACTGTGGGTTATGATATGCAGTAAGAGGAAGGTCCAAGATACCCACCAGCTTCTCCATTCTTCGATTTACCATCACGATTGGATAATATGGGTTTGCTAAACCTTTCGTTGAAGGAAGATTCAGTTCCTAAGAAACCGGGCATCAAGAAGTCGAAAAGACTCCATAACTCGAGGACATTGTTCTGAATAGGAGTTCCCGATAAGATGAGGCGATGTTGTGCCTGAATGAACTTGACTGCCTTGGTGAGTTTCGTCTTCGCATTCTTGATGACATGTCCTTCGTCCAAGATACAGTAAAGCCATTGAATACCTTCTAGGCTAGTTATGTCGTTACGGACCACCTCGTACGAGGTAACGACAACGTCATAGTTCTTGAGTTTAGACAACAACCGAGCCCTTTCACGAGCATTGCCGGTGTACATAACAGGCTTCAGGTTGTCTACATACTTGAGGATCTCGTAGTACCAATGGCCAGTCAATGTTGGAGGACAGACTATCAAGGAAGGTAGATGGACTGCGTCTGGAGAATCGGTTTCCTTATAGCGTTGTGCGCGCTCGAAGTGCTTGCTCGCCAGAATGCATATGGATTGCAGAGTTTTACCTAAACCCATATCTTGAAGATAGTCAATACCTGATGGCTTTTATCCAACTGGAGACCTCACCATCACAAAGGACACCGTGTAACTGATACTTTGCGAGGAATGCCAGCCAATTGACACCATCTTGTTGATATGGACGGAGCTCAGCCTTGATCGGCACCGGGATCTCGTATTGTTCGACCTTGCTACCATCAAGTAACTGAGTCAAGAACAATCGTTCATCTTTTCGCCGCTGCAGAAGTTCTGCTGGAAAACCGGGAGGGTCCGGTAAGCCGGCCTAAAAACGATTAAATGAACGAACTATGGCAGCTCAAGCAGCTTCACTGACCTCCAGCGGCACCATTTTGACAAGCGAAGCAAAGGTGTTAGTTGCTGTAGCACGAACCTCATCGTTCGTATCACTCATCCGCCCAAGAACAGGTACAACCATGAAGATGACATATGGAAGGGCCTTGATGTCGAGTCTTTGAACGATGTCTGAAAGAATAGTCAGTCACTGCAAAGGAACATAGCGTACGCAATACTAACGGTAAATTAACTCGGTGGAACCTTGACGGTTTTCAAGAATTAGCGGGTCACCAATCATCGACACTACTTGTTCTATAACAAATCGCATGGCCTCCGAAGTCATTACGTCGCAGATTGTGGCAAGACATCTTGCGGCTGACTGACGGATGATGGCGAATTTGCTGCGCAACGCCAAATGGATCATCGGAAAAATGTCCGCCACCTTAGGCCATAAGTCGGGATGAAAGGTAGGCACAACGGCTTCCAGGACACTAAAGGAATCGATGACATCTTGACCGTGGAGCTTGTCTATCACATTATCGCACATTTCAGGAGAAACTTGTCGAGCGCACATGTCAGAGAAAATCCGCTATACCCTCAAAACAAAATACACTGACCAGATTGGAACGCGCTCAATAAACCACCGGCCATTGACTGCCACATATTCGGTATTACATCAAGTAGACGCCCGCCGAATTTGGTAGAAAGTTGGTTGAAAGCTAGCCCAGCTCCTCGTCGAGACAGATAAGCTTTGCTCGCCTCCTCCGCACTGATAGTATCAGCTCTGTCTTTGTCCTTCGGGCCTTTACCATTAGTTTGCGGTGGAGAAGCGCTGTGCGTAGATTTCTGAAACGAGAGGATACCATCGGTAAACTTTCGCGTGTAAGCAAAAGTAGGGGTTTGTTCCACATCCTGACACAAGAAGGTGCAGAGGTTCTTGACGATCTTATCAGAAGGCTGTGAGATTTGATGCAGAGCACAAAACTCTATGAAACTAGCGACTGCAACTGCTGAGCGAGTTTGCAGATCAAGGTTCTCTTCGTTCTGTATTTTTTTTATCAGCAGCGCAAAGTCAAATAAGTTCATCTGCCTAACCTTAATCCCGTTCATGATGCCTTTAACGACGGGGCTTACTTTGTCGGGAGTGCTCCTGAACGACACGAACGCAGCTGCAAATGCAGCCGCTATCCTTACATCGTGCTGAGCCTTCACTTCACTATAGCACTCGATGCTCGCAGCTACGACATTTCGCTTCTCAGCAATGACCGCGAGCTCACGCTTTTTAGTGCGTCCAAGCATATCTTTCAACTGGTTGTAATTCAGTCCCACGGCTTTCTGAGCAGTCTCGATGGTGAAACAATTTGGCTTAGAACCCGTTATGTCGATCTCCGTTCCAAGAAAAGGGATAGAGGATATAGGCAGTTTGCAATCGGAAGCGAACGAATGCAGGAGTGCGACACAGTCGGCATGGATACGAGCAAGAGCAAAAGCCATTTCATGATATGCAGCCGGTGGGGTGCCCTGGAGCCAGGTCAATGTCTTCAAGCTAATCTCCTTTGCCAGTGGCGATACCTCGACCAAGAGCGGTGAACCAGAGGGCGAGCTAGTTGCGTACTCGCGGGCCCACTCTTCCGCGATTATTGCGGACAATAACTTTTGAAGCATGCTAGTGGAATCTATGTAGTGAAGCAGTATAGGCTGGAAGAGCTGTTCGATAGATTGTGTCTGAAGTTCCACTAAGAATTAGCAGTCGAGTAAAAAGGTGACGCAGCACTTACTCCTGTAGGCCAATACGTCATTAAGAGTGCCAGAGCTGTCGATGCAGCCGTTCGTGCCTTCAGTATAACTTCCGTCGGGATGAGTGATAAATCCTGGGCGAGCATATTCTTGTCCACGTTGTGTCGCTCGGGTGCAGCCTCGCCTTCCATCACTATCGAAGGATGGTAGAACGTCGAAGGATCGATGGGCATTCCCAGTGGTGTCATGACGATAGCATACCAATCAAGAATAGTTTGTTGTGAGATAGTGGACTCCATCCATCCAGCAATTCCGGACACAATGAAAAGACTTGTTCGCCATGCAAGCAGGCTAATATCACGAATGTCGGAGCGTTCCTCTACGATGAGATTTTGAAACAGAAGGCGCAAAAATGGGGCAGAGATCCACTCCCGGGGAAGGGACTCCACGGTCATGAAGGAGTGCAGAGTCTTCACAACGGATAGCCGAACGTGAGATATAGTATGTCGGAAAAAGGGAAATAATGTCGGTGCAAGGGTGGTTAGCGGAAGACTATGATTGACGATCAAATGGTATATCCAGACGTAGATGGTGAGAAACGACATACGATACAGTTTCATTAGCAAGGATACTGATAACTTTGTCATATGCTACAAGTTTTCCTGAAGACATAGAGACATTAACAGACATACATCAACAAAGCAAAGGACACGTTACCTAGAAGTTCCATCACCGCCCCAACACTCGAACTTAGATCGTCTTTCATATCACTTAGACAGCTCCAGAGAACCAGTAATACACGTTCTAAAGATTCGGGTAATTGCTCTACAAGATGCTCCGCAACAGGTAAAAGGCAAGAGGCCGCGACCGAACGGACATCATCGTCCTTGTCGCCGAGACTGGTAGAATCTATGAGCCTATATTGACACAAAGGAAAGGAAGACAAAATACCCTAGAACAGCAGCGTCAACAACATCCCTTAGGATTGCCTTGCCGGATTCGTCAAACTCCATGTGTTCTTGTTTGATTTCTTGTTTAACTTCTTCCGATTCAAACAGGTCATCTCGAACTGCAACCTCATATTTTATCCCCAGAAGACCAGCGTGCCTAATCTCCCAGATGTGAGTTGTCTTCTCGGCATTTTTCTTTCGTCCCTTGATCTTCACGGTCGTCGATCCGGGAATAGTGAAATCTTGTTTGATCATCTGGAGTAGAATCGAGTGAACATGGAGAATAGATCGCCGCGGCATATGAATAAGCAATGAAGCTAGTGTTTGCGACACCATCTCTCGCACGGGGGCAACGACTTGATCAGAGACAAAATCGCCGAAACGATCTAATACAAAGACGCAAAGAAATTTCGCGGAAAGGTCATTGCACCACTTCTCGTGCGCTATCTGGTTTGCACTCCAGCTAGCATCCTCTGAAACCAGACAAAGCTCAGTGAGTTTTCATAAAATGTTAGTCAAAATACCAACCTTGCATCCCTCCATACTTTCCCTGTATTCTGAGCAGCTCTCGCAAAGCCATGGCGGCCCCATGTCGAACCTCCCAAGCAGCACTAAACAAGTCAACTTCAAGCACTTTAACGAGACCATCCCAGACCCAAAGTCCGGGTGGAACTTCTAGTGCTTTCGACTGCTTAACTTGCTTCGGCGAAACTGCACCGCCTTTTGTGGGGTCAATGACAACTTTTTCTTGCGACGCGCCTCCAGTAGGGCTTCCTAGACGAGATGAAGATTGCGCTGTCTCTTCTGGAGCGACAAGCCTAGCCCTACAACAAAAGATTATTGGCAAAGCTCTGACACACAGAACGAGTAACTCACTTTGACTGCCCCGCCGGTGCTGCGTTGTACTTCGAACCAGATGCCTGGGGGGGAGGTGCTGCAACGAAAGCGGAATTGCCAGGTTTACGTTTTCGTTTCAGCCGGTTGCGCTCTCGGGCAGACATGGCACTGAGATCTGTCTCAGGGGTAGACGGCGTAGACGGCGAGGGTTCCACGGGAGTTGCAGAGCGGCTAGGGGGCCGAAGTTCCTCTTTCTTGATGGGGACGGGAGGACAGACGTCCATTGGTAAGTCCACAGGAGAGTTTTCCTCTGGCTTGATGGAAGTAGATTCCATGTCTACATCAGGATTCTCAATGTCTGCGCCAAGTTCCTTATCTAAATCCATCTCTTCCGCAACGTCGTCTAGAAACTCAAGGCCTAGTCTGCCCATAGCTTCTTTGCGCGCTTTCTTTACTTCCGCAGGACTGGACAAGATTGCGGGTCGCGCAAACTCCTTGCCGGAAGACGCAAGCAATAGCTTGCCTTGAAGAATAAGTTCCTCCACGGAAAAGCTCGAATACTCTGGAGCAGGAGGTGGATCGGGAGTTTCATTTGTTGACGTCGAATCTGAGAGGTGAGAAGGCTGCCAGAGAGGTGTTAAGGAGAATATCTGTGAAAGAGCGACGGATGCGGCATTGCGAGTCTCGTAAGACTTTGAATGCAGAAATGGAATGATCTAAGCGCAAAGAATGAATTGAAGGCGCAGTAAAGGACCAGAATGTCATACCCGGGCCACAACTGCCATAAGTTCACTCCACGCAGATGGATCTCCAAGGGGAACACGTTGACGAGCTGTCTTGACATCCTCGGCGATAGCGACATCACTAATGACACTTTTCGCCGCCAATTGAGCCAGCTGCTTTGCGGCAGTATTCCTCACTGAGGTTGAAGAGCCGGTATCAAGTAAAAGGAGGAGCCGGTCCAACCTACGATATGTTTTTTCATTAGAACGAGATATGTATAAAAGAAATATGGAAGAACCTCGAGGTCATATTATACCATAAAAAATCGGAAGTAATGTGACCACCGGGCCGAGTTTACCGTAGTTTGATGCAAGGAGGGGGTTTTTCTCACGGCTACCCAGAATCGCAGTCCTTTTTATCTGCGAAGGTCGACTGTCTTTTTGAAACTCCGAACCTCATTCTAGGGCATCATTGATTTAGGCTTTGCTCCTCTCTTTTTTCTCGACTTCTCCTCTACATATCCTTCTTCTCTTGTACTCTGGGACGCATGGAAAATACAATTTATTCCCCGTCTTGGACATTGGATCTGCTGAAATCTTTTCTTGAGGAGCTCCAGGACATGACGCGGCCTGCCACATCACGTATGCGGCACCGATTTTACAGCGGGAAGCCGACTAACATCACTCGTAACAGAGCTCTCGGGTTGTGGTGCACAACGAGATCTTCTCGTGTCTGCTGCAGAAAATCTTGTGGTTGGAGCATCATATCAGAGATCGTGTGAAACTCTAGAAGCGCTCTGTGATAGCTCCTACGAGCAAATGTCGCGAGGCGCTCTGCAAAGTTGTTGGCCCCGGATGTTTACCGACGCCTGTATAGTTCGCTCGCTCGCTCAAGCTGGGGGCGGTTTCTCTGATGCCCGCGAGGCTGTTGCCAGGCTGGACCGTGCAATAATTATCGCGGGTGCTGCAGGTGAAGGTCGTCTGGATCATATTCATTCACTTATCTCCAGAATACAATCTGATTTCATACCCGCACCTAATCATGAGCCCGCGATTTTCAATTCAAAACGTCAAGTTCTTGCACCGACCCCCTTGCAGACGTCTTTCCATACCATGTCATGTCTTGATGCACCTCCGTCGTTCTTGACATTCCAGACACATTCACATCGTCAACCATTCGTTTTACGTAAATATGCTGTTGATTGGCCAGCCATCAATGATCACTCGTGGGCTTCTTCTGTCTACCTCCGTGCAGTCGCAGGTCCCGCGAGAGTTGTGCCTGTCGAAGTTGGTAAGGACTATCGAACGGACAGCTGGACTCAGAAACTCATGTCTTGGGACGATTTCCTTTCAACGTTGGAATTGGATGGACAACCAACAATTTCTTCTGCAGAAAAGGACGTTTTGTACTTGGCTCAACATAACCTTTTTCTTCAGTTCCCTGATCTCAACGGCGATATCGTTATCCCTGACTACGTCTATGCTTGCCCACCACCCCCTCTGGATTGTCCTTATTACAAGCCTCCCGGAAATGACGAACAACTTGTTATCAGTAGCTGGCTTGGTCCGGGAGGCACAATTTCTCCTGCTCACACTGTACGGTTGCGCCTTTTTTTTTTTACCCTTTCGTGTCAGTGATATATCAACCTTTACACGTGGTAGGACCCTTATTATAACATGTATGGTATGCTATTTTCACTTGATGGTAATTCACGATGCATTTATATTCTGGACACAGTGCAAGTTGTCGGACGCAAGACCGTTTGGCTAGCTCCCCCGGCTGCATCTGAATACATGTATCCATGTTCTGCTCAGGAGTCTCAAAATCCTGCATCGAATATGACAAACCCTTCGATGAGCAATACGTCTCAGTTGGATGTCTTTATCGAGAATAGTCAATCCCGGGATCAATATCCTAATTTTTGGAAGCACGTTGTACCACGAGCGATTCATGCAACGCTTGAGCCGGGCGATCTTCTTTTCATGCCCCCTGGCTGGTGGCATGCGATGAGGGCCGAAGAAACCAGTTTCTCGGTGTCGATGTGGTTCTAGAGGTCGAGAGTCTGCTCCGGGCTTGTAAAACACTCTTCGAAAGGGCTGTACTGTCTCAGAGACGGCGCTCTAGTGCGGGAGCTCTACCGAAGACTTCCGAAGACTTTCTCTCGCCCAGTGATTGCATTTCTGCTGTCAATAATACAACTCTTAAAATCGGATAATCTCCCTTCATTCCCATGAATGTGTTATTATATTCTGCTGGGTAGCCAGGCGTTTCGCGAGCGGCTCTTTCGACTTCGTGCACAAGCTATTAACAGGTCTATTCTCATCGGTTCGGAATAGACTACCGGATAAGTGCTTTGCGGCTCGTCTACCAAAAGACACTCCAAAAGGGTCCGGAAGACCGAGGATCTAGCCGCCTCTAAACCTTTGGGCGTATGCACTGACCGCCCGCAATGTCACAAATAAGTAGGCATCTCTTGCGGCATCATGAGACTGCGTCAGCTTCATTGTTAGTAGTTACTGATACTGTGGCGACGAATCACACTGACAGATCAGTCAGTCGATAACAAAATCTCATTTAAGCGCCATCTTTCCATAGATGTATGATGATAAAAGACGATAAGAATCTGAGTAGGTGACTGGTGAAAGACGCTGCTTGACGGAACCGATTCAGATGTGTTACTGAGATCAAAAGGGGGTGAATTTGTTATAACAAGGTAAACGTAAGAACGGTAAGATCTTGAGGTATGTAAGGTTTCATTAACTTCATTGCCTAATAAACAAGCCAATCTTCTTTCGCTTTCCCAATCGTCCTGTCCCAGCTCTCTTCACCCTCATCCCTCTCCAACACCCCGATGTAATCCACCTCCTCCTTTCCTAAATTCAGTCCGTTATATAGATGTGGGAACATGCCCTCTCCACCTCTTTCTCCGCATACTTCTGCCTTGGGATCCTCCCACCTAAT
>JH814817.1:372118-394088 GCA_000296255.1 Omphalotus olearius VT 653.13 | reverse complement strand
CTGCCGCAGAGGAGTTGGCTACCATAGGAAGGGGTTCTTCTGACGATGAGAGTCGAGTCAAAAGGTGCGCCGGGTCAGCGTACCTCTTTAGTCGCCTTCCTGAAGGCAAATTTGTATTCTCGCTAGAATTGCCCTTGGACACAACCGTCTTGCCACCCTTCCTATGGAATTCGCGCTGTTGTCCCGTCTCCGGTATCTGAACCTCAAGCACAACTGTTTTTCGGTCTTCCCAGACGTTGTATGCCCACTTTCCTCCTGTACCACTGTCTCTTCCTGACATTTACGTAGTTGACTCTCATGCCTGCACTGGACACCCTGGACATCAGTCATAACAGGATGAAGCGGCTTCCTTCTCAGCCCGGCCATCTTGTTAACTTACGAGTACGTGATTTGACCGTTTGCCCATTCTATGGGTCTAACGCTTTCCCAGGTCTTCTGCTTTTCACGCAATAAAGTCACAAGGCTTCCTCCTTACCTCACCCAATTCTCTAAGTTGGCCGTCTTAGAAGTCGAACGCAATCCTATAGAATGGCCTCCAAAATCCGTAATGGCACGCCCTGATCAGTTCAACAATGCACAGGCGATGAAAGAATGGGTGCAAAGCGTGCAGCAATGGATGGAAGCTGACGCGTTGCGTGAGGTGAAAGGCCATGATGACTCCGGTTTTAGCGAACAACATGACTTGGAGAGCAGACTGTATGTCCATCTACTTCCTCGGAAAATGTTGTTCTTATGTTATTTTCAGGGACGATGGTTATAGTTCATGGTCGCGACTCCCACGAACAGACGGCGAGCTCGACGAGGGTGTTACTCCTCACGCTCGGTCGTTCTCTATAGATTCCAATTTTTCCATGTCCTCTATCTCGGACTCTGTCAACATTGATACTCCATCATCTTCATATGGACAATCTGATCGACCACCGCCTCTACACCTTGGTATTCTCCAGTCCTACAGCACAGAAACTTCTCCGACGCGTTCGCTGGAGAGCTATCTACCCAGTCCCGCCGAGTCTGACTCCTTCGATCACGAATTGTCTACGAACGGTGTCAATCACAACAACCGCGACGACGACTACCCTCAGCATCAATACCAGCAGCATGCTCGTAATGCTTCCTATGCTCACAGTGGCACGCGCAGCTCCCATCATGTGAACGTTATAGGGAAGAAGAGCATGCCTGATCTTCGAACGGCAAAGCTGAATTTTACCAAGAAGATGCCCGATATTCCTGATCGAGACCCTGTGCCCAATGCCCATGTCTCTCGCAAATTCATTGCACAGGACGAGTTCTCGATACCCTCTCCGCTATCTCAGCGACAAGACTCTGGAAGCTCCTCCTATAGCTCTGGTTCGCGTGCGGCGTTTAAGCCCCACACCAAGGAGTACACTTTCCAATCTTCTCCTACTCGCGATATGCCTTCTATTGCCTTTGAGCGAAACTCCTACTTCCGACGAATCTCTACCCTACCCATAACTACTCTTTCCAATTCAATCCCTACACCGTTGCTCAATCTGGTTGATGCGGCGCGAAGTATTCTTTTTGCCGTGTGTCAGATATATCAAACACTGGAACACTACACTCGTCACTCTATTGACGATAGACTTTCTTCCGTGTTGCAAAAGGTTTTGCATCCTGCCAGTGCTGATATGATGCAGTTCATCAACTCGCTTGATCGCTTCGATGCGATGAGTCGGAAAACAGTGCCACCTCCGACTGTGTGCCGCGGTGTAGTTGAGAGCTGCAGAGACACAGTGGCGGTATTTGGCAAGACCGTAGGTGTGCTGTCCCTGCAGCTGAAAGTCATTGTGAACACTGACGACCTACGCTACCTGAGGGCTCTCTTGGCCCAACTGCATGGCGCCGCGGCCGAGATTTCCATCGCCTGGCAGGCCATGATTCCGTGGATAGAAACAATCAAACCGTATCTCCACTCTAAACCGTTTCCTGCACCATCGCCACCTTCGGCGATGGGCCCTGATACATATCAGGCACCTCCGTCTGCTCCTGCCACATTAGAGGGCAATGGGCCCTCGTTAGTATCTTTGCGTTCATATCCTGCAGGTGCTAGGACGCATAATGTTAGGCGGCATGCTGGATCTTTTAGCTCCAAGGACGTTGAATTAGGGAAGAAGATGCCTTCATACGAGGACATGCCAACGATGTTGAGAGGTATTGCATCTCACACGCCCACATTGCGCGCGCCGAAGCGACAGGCTGGCCTTTCACCAAGCATACTGACAATCCAGTCGCCATCTTCGACAGGTAGTTCTGTGCCGGTGTCGGCTTCATCATCTTCGATCGCAGAGAGTTCTCGTGCTGTCCACTCGCGCTCTGGGTCGCAGACGTCCCTGCAGGCGTCTTCCACGTCCTCATCGCCATCCATTCCTGCCAAAACAACTTTTTTGGAGCTGCCGTCTACATCGAAGACGCAGGTAGATAAAGAGGCTCTGCAAGCCGTACAGGCAGCAGTCGAGGTTGCCCCTACTGTGTGGAATATGATGGAAGACGTATTAAGTGACGTTATTGAGAGCAACACTGATGTTCGAGAAAACTTGGATAGAGCTAGGTCTGTGACTAAGAGTCTGTCCGACTTAATACGTGCCATGAAAGACGGGGATGCTGCAGCGGATAAGAAGAGTTTGCGAGAGGAAGCACACGTGTTCCTGAAGGTAAGTTATGTCATCGCATACCTCTTTCAATTCTGGCGCTCAACGAGTTATGCCTCGTGTAGACTGTCGTTCAGCTTTCAAACACCGTAAAGATCTATGGTGGCGCCCGGTCTTCGGCGTTGCGTACCAACATGGTCAAACTCACGAACTCCACAGAAGAATTTGCTATACTTCTTCATGTGTCTTCGTTTTCTCCTTCTTCATCCCGACCCTACTCGCCTATGCTCAGCGCATCTGCCTCTCAGCCGAGTTTACTCAATTCTCCTGAGGAAAGTCGGCTTGGGCCTGGACTGTCGCGCAGTCGAAGTGCCCAGCCATCTACCGGGGAGAAGGTGCCCTCTTCGCCCGCTTTAGAGACCACTCGAAGTGCCCTTCCATCACAGTCGTTTAAGCTACCGGTCATTAGACGATTGCGAGATAGAGAGCCTCGGCTCGATGTTAATGATCCAGGATGATAATTCCTATGTCTGTACGAGTAGCTACTGTCACATCTGTTATTTCTTGGTTGCTTTAGTTTTGGGATTTCCTTTCTATGAGTATTATTTACATAGTCATTATAGTCGATAGCAGACAATGTTCTACTTTGTTGCTTAGCACGGGCAGGCCAGTGAAGCGCTAGAGTGGTGTACCAGCAGTCTCGGATCGGAACAGCGAATATATTGAGTGTGCAGAATTCGGTATATCAGGAGCGGGCCTCGCAGCCGCATACATGGACAGAAAAACATCAGTCGACGGTCTTTCTCTTCTTCTTCTTGCGCTTCAATCCGTCAGCATCTGACTGCGATGAACGTTCGCGCTTGACCTTCGCCTCACGTGCACCAGCCACGACCTCGTTATCAGATGCTGCAATCGGAATTTTGGGTTCGTCGACACCAGCAGGTTTCATGAAGACATGTACGGTAGCGGAAGTCATTGCAGCCACATTAGACGGAGGTCGTAGGTCAGTGCCGACTTCCGAGTTATCAAAGATCGCGAGCTTGGCGACTTTTGTGGATTTTGCAATGGGCTGGCTGTTCTTGGCAGAACGAGCAGCATATTGTTTGCCGTTGGCGTTGTCGTTTGGAGTAGTGGAGGTCTCTGACTGTACTGGCTGCGCGTCAGAAATTGTATCAGCCTGGTCGAAACAGAATGCGCTGCTTCAGAAAGAAGTAAACTCTACGGCAGAACGGAGTATACCTGTTGTTCTAGCACTTCTCTCCCCTTTTTGAAGACGCGTCGACCTTTGGGCTTCCCTAAAGAGAAATTCGAGGACGTTGAGGGTCCTGCTTGTGATGAACTCGATAGAGAGGGAAACAGGAACGGTAGATAGGATGTTTCGTAACTGACAGAGTGACTACATTCAAATTGTTAGCACAACTTCATCAGAAATGTTGAAAGTACTTACTCGGGCTCAGCAGTAGTTCCCCATGAATCTCTGATTTCCTTTGCGATTTCCCATTGCCCGTCGTCCTTTACGTGAGCCTGCTCCAATTGAACCTCTTTCAGCTGCTTCACGCGTTGCGCATTCTGCATAAAACGCAAGCTGAGTGTGCCTGTGCTGAGTTTTTTGGCTGACATGAAGGGCGAACGCAGATAGTGGGGTTCCTTTTCCGGACGTGCTTCTCACTTCTCGGACTGCCACGGGCTCGTTTTCAACGTCCTATTTATTGCTCGTACTATTCCAGAATGATCATAGGTCCTATTGGAATACAAATTTCTATGTAATCCACACAGGTAATCGATATTATCTGTTCCGACTCACTCAGTAAGCTATCTGCGGGAAATCACCACTTTGCCGGGTGCAGGAACATGCTTGCTAAGAAAAGGCTAATCCCTTTGTTTTGTCCTTGATCTCAGCCGTTTCTGGTCGTATTCCTGACCATTTTCAAGGCTTTCGATGCGCACATAAATTGCGTGACAAATGTGCAAGGGTGCCCACAACAATGGCTCTCCCTACTACCACTAAAGAATACTACTTTCCTGAGGTCAGATCGCCTCGCTATTGATATCAACGAGACTACTTAGGGGTTTGGCTTCTAGCATACTGGGTACGACAAGCTCAAGCTCAAGGAATCACCTCTCTCTCCCCCGCAACCATTCGAGGTGCTTGTGAAAATTCATGCGTGCTCCTTGCAGGTAGGCTTCGCTTGAAAGAATGCTAAATGCCTTCAACTTCTCCTTGACGCTCATGTACGACCCGACAGTATCGAGACCTTATGATCTCGACAGGCCGATATCCTGCGAAGTATATATAACTGGGCTCTTGCACTTGGGTTTTATGTCTAACAAGTATGAAGGTTAGCTCCCAGCCTCGTTCCTTTGTCGGACATGGCGGGCGAGGTCATTGCTGTTGGCGAAGATGTCAACAACTGGAAAGTCGGCGACCGCGTCTGTGCGAATTTCGCCGCTGATCATGTAGCCGGTATGTATCCATTTTTCCTGATCAAATCTGTTGTGTATGATTGTTGCGATTCTCTCACAGGTGATGTTACTACCGAGATTCAACAAACGGGACACGGCGGTCAGATTCATGGTGTGCTGACCCAGTACAAGAATTTCCGCCCCTACGTGAGCCTATAACTGCTGATACATCTTCTTTCAGAGAAACTGATGATCACGGGTCATGTAGTCCTTGGTTAAGATCCCAGACCACCTCTCGTACGAGGAGGCTTCAACTTTGCCGTGAGAATACGCTCATTCGTTTCAAACCTACTGATCTGTATGTGCCTAATTGCAGGTGCGCTGCCTTGACGGCTTATAATGCGCTCAACGGACCAATTCCACTCAAGGGTGGGGACACCGTTCTCGTCCTAGGAACTGGCGGTGTTTCCATGTAAGAATGTTCTGCATGTTGCGCTCACCCGGTCTAGTAGCACTGATTATCGATCAGTTCTGGACTTCAGATCGCTGTGGCTTCAGGAGCCACTGTCATTGCGACCTCCTCTTCTGACGAAAAGCTCCAAATTGCCGCTAAAGCTGGTGCTAAACACGTTATCAATTACAAGCAAATCCCCGACTGGGACAAAAAGGTTTTGGAATTGACCGGCGGCCGGGGAGTAGATCATATTCTGGAGGTGGGGGTTTAATTGCGTTATATTTTCAGAAGCTGAAAACTTATTGCCTGTCAGGTCGGCGGTGCTGGAACTCTCCAAAAGTCGCTGAACGCAGTTTGTCTTGGTGGCTGGATCCATGTCATTGGTTTCGTTGGCGGAGTAACAACCTTTTCTCATGAAGATTGACTGTCACTCTCACACGCGTTTTTCAAGGGATCACCGACGGAGATCGTAGGTCGTACTATTCAGAAAGCTGTTTACATTCGAGGCATCCAGATCGGATCGGTCGCGCAGTATGTCACTCTCGAGATATATTTCTGTTCTCCACTGACTTGTTCTCCCCAGGTTCAGAGATATGAACCGCTTACTGGAGACTCATCCTGAGGTCACTAGACCGGTCATTGACAAAGTATTTCCCTTTGAGGAAACAATTCAAGCGTATGCGTACCTCGAATCTCAGAAACACGTTGGTAAAGTTGTGATCAAGGTAGCTTGAATCTGGCCAGGAAAAGGATAAGCAATTGTATGCACATGTACTCAGTCGTGTATGTCAACTCTTTCTCGAGAACAGCGACGCTCAGATTTTGGATTGTATTGTGTTGTCAGTGGGCACCGTCCCGGTACCGGTCATACTCTTCAAGCGCCATTGAGTCGAGTTCTTACTGGATCATTGGTTTTACATAGTGATTTGAACAAACCCTGCAGAGACAATCCACTTTGAAGTAGACCTGCGACGTTGGTATGCAGGTATATATTTATTAGCCTATGAAATTGATAATGCTCAGGGCACTGAGAACTTTTTCCTCTGGTATACTACTACATATCGCAATCTTTTTCGTCGGTGCGCTAGTATAAGACATACTGTACATTTGTTATGACAATCTAGTGCACAAGGTCGTACTAATGGTGACGATAAAATCCTAGCCCTTCTCCTTCTCCTTCTCGTCGCGGGATGGTCGAGGGTTTGCACAAAACCGTTTAATTATAGTGTAGTACATGAGCTGGTAGAGCCTCAAGGAAAGTTTGCTGGGAAGGAGGAGGGGTTGTATTCATCCAAATGTAAACCTGAAAAAAATTCGTGAGTGTGGATTCTCGAATACAACAGATATACGTCAAAGATGAGAATAGAAAGAGTCAGCGACTCGATGCATTTCAACACGCATCCCATCCGCCTCCACATTTGTACACCGGGAGACTTTGGTGTGGATGGAGCTGCAATTGTGTCCGCCCATCGAAAAAATATCATCATTCCAGCAAGAAGATAGAAAAGAAATAGAACCTGTAACACAAACAAAAAAAAGGTACTCACATGATACAAGATCCTAGGCGACATACTATGTTAAAAAAAGAAAAAAACGAGACGTCAGTACATTGATTATTTCAAAAGACCAATGAAAAGGGACGTGTCAGACAAGGCTGAAATCGATTATAGACTCCACACGAGTATTCGGAATGTGGTAAAGTATGGTAAATAGTGAATCATCACAAAGAAAGAAGATGAGGAGCAGGTAGAAAATACTCACAGATGAACGTTGAGGTAAACGACAAAACACGATTATCTCTATATATATACAAAATTTGATACTCCGCTCGCCGGCTACAATTATGTAATCTCCTGTACTGTTTCTATGGACGTCTCCTTGCAGGGCCCCTTGGTCTCGCAAATGATTTCGTTTCATCACCTGTCCTTGCGCTCGCACTGCCGCCTGAGACGGTCACGAATCCCAATTCGCTCTTTAAGAAGGACTCGTCGAGTTCAGATGGATCGGAGGTTTCGATCTTACGAGGGTTGAGTGTCGATGATGAGGATGAAAGAAGCGTCTTGGCAGCTTGGAAAACACCAGATGCACCTGAAGAGTAGACCATGCGATGTTTAATGGGAGATGATGAAGGGCAAGAATAGATGAAGACTAAGTAAAAGAATTAACTACCTTTTCGGCTGATAATGTTAATCACGCACCAATTTCACGTCTGGGAGAATCACTACGCGGCCATGCAAAGAAAGCATAGCACGGATCTGAAGATGGTAATGCTGATCTGAGTGTTTCTACCGATGTCGCCGAGGAGGAAGATAGAGCTAGCGTTTCTGTTGCTGGGTCGATTGTCTGGCAAATTCATCAAGGGCAAGAAACCATATAGTTGGAAGGACACGACATACGACAATGACAACTGCGGAGTCTTCTCCCTTCCCAAGCTCTTCTACAGCGTTCTCTACCTCCGAGCTCCAGTTCAAGCCTACCCCTGCTCCTACCATGGATGTTCTTGCTCGACTACCATCATATGCGGGTACACCACCATTCGCACTAGCAGCCCGCTCTGCAGCACGAATGTCCTCCATCTCCTGCTCGCGCGCAGAAAGTGGTTTTGGAGCAGACATGTGCTTGAGGTGCGCGTCGTATGCTTCGGGTGTAAGGTCAGATTTTGAAGTAGCAAATAAGGTGTCCGTAAAGACAGTAGAACCCAGCGATTTAAGAAGAGAGGCACGAGTCGAGGCATAGAGCATCTATGTTGGTTTAGAAAGCATGTCAGATCTGCGTAACTGGAGAATCATACTTTATCTCTAATCTTCGCAGTCTCCGGCACGTAGTAAATCGCCAGCCATTCCGTCGGAGGATCATCTAGCTGGGCAAGGACATATGCAGGCACATCGTCGTGCAACACCTCTGGGTCTTGCAATTTGCGAAGATCTTCCTTTAGTGAGCCTTCAATGGGGATGCTCAGATCGTGGACAAGAGATTCTGGAGCAATCATAACACTGATCAGCCTCAATAACCAGTTGTGATAACACCGCAAAAATAAAGCACCGTTTTGAATTGAGACTTTCAAAAATCTAGTGGATCTAGAAGAAATAGCAGAGGAGAATTGAGAGGCAAGCTCTTGAGAAACACCAATGCCTGAAGTAGCCGACATAGGTGATGATGGTGAGGAGCAAGACACGGGATTCTGCGCTGTACTACCATCAACACCTTCATTCGCGATTTTTGTCAGTCCAGTCCACAAGCTCACATATTCTCTAGCATTGAAGCTGAACAGACCGAAGGTGTGCTACGATGCATGAACCGCCAGATTCGCCGCCAAATGTACCGTACCAGGCATACAGGGTGAACTTTGGTCACACTTCCGCTATGCAATGATTTCTGACTTTCCGCAGTCAAAGAGGCACTCCAGAAATGTATCAAATCCTCGAATGGTTCCCAACGTTTCTCCACCAACTTCATTGTCGCGGCCAGCGAGCATCGTGGATGGACCACCGGAAGCAAAATATAGCATGGTCTCGGAGAAATCCCAACAGCAGCCGGCATACAGCATCAAATCTCCATCTCAGTCTCCAACGTTGCCTTTTGCACCTGCAGTTATCGTTGTAGACCATATATCTACATCAGATATGCCTCCTCAGGTGCCGAACGCGGCCAATGGATTTGGCCCCAATATCCCGACTTCTAACGGAGAACCAGTCTCTGAATCAAACTTGACGCAAAAGACTGCTGGTAGTGCTGCTAATGCTTTCCAAAGGGATGTCGACGAGAGCTGCATACCAAATCCAAGTACAAATGGGATCGCACATACTGAGAAATTACCTGTGCCAGACACACTTTCACTGCCCTTTGAAAGCATCGCTTCATCCTCATCCGCGCCTCCTTCAACTCCTACCACTCCGTCTTCGGCTCCTAGGAAAACCTCTACTATCCGGAGGGTCCCGCGAGCTTCTCGAGCTGCTCTACCAACGTCCCCGCTTGCACCCCAAACACATTCTCGAACAGTTTCAGTGTCTTCTATGAACAGTACAGCTGCTTCATTCAGACATAATATTGGTTCTGCATCAGCGGTCGAAGGATCACAAAATCAAGCAGTCAATCCCAGTTCTGTCAATTCCCATCCGAATTCATATAAGGCCAACAGAATACAAACGTCCTCCGCAGTTGTGACAGCTCCGTCACTTCCTTATGAACCCCGCTTGCAACACCGACCGACCGATTGGCCGCCTACATTCCTAACTCGTACGAACTCCGATGACCTTGCTCGTAGACCCACAGACTCAATTCCCGCTCCTCAACCTCACCATGCGCAAGCAGTATCTCCGCCACGTACATCTTCTCTTTCTGCCCCCAGCTCCTCGTCAACATCACCCGCTATATCACCTGCTCCTATCGCACAATCGCTTTCATCTTCGTCGACATCTCGACCCACGTCAGCCCAGTCCCATCAGATCCACAGGACTCCAGCACCCTACCGACCAGGTTTCCAACCCAAGGGCCTTTACCGTCCACGTACAGACGAATTTCTGTCTGCACGACGCCTGGCACGGGACGGTTCGACCGAAACAGGGAGCCAAAAGAGGATCGAGCGGACAAAGCTGGAACGACGATTAGAGAAAATCATAGCACTACATTTCCCGGAGCACGGCCAGACAAAGGAACGAAGCAGCATAGGTGTAGGCGTGAGACTCAATGCAGGAGGTAACGGTGGTAGTGTTAAGCGGGCATCGTCGTTCTTTGATTTAGATTTAGGAGAATTGAAGAGGATGAGCATTTCAGATGCGGGCGGGCTTTGGAAGGGAGTATTGGCGTCGACCGGGGGCAGTAATAAGGATGACGTACGAGGTAGGTTGCCTGAATTATCGCACCTGACACCGTTCAAGTAGAATTGATATCCTTTCAGCGTCCGAACAACGTATAACGCCTTGGCAAGAGGATGCATCTGTATCCAAATGTCCGCTCTGCGCTGCTTCTTTCCACCCACTTACGAATCGTAAACACCACTGCCGTTTATGCGGACAGATTATTTGCTCCCTACCACCGAAGCGGCCCCAGCGGCCTCAGCCTTGCTCAATCTTATTTGTGGTGGACCCAAAAACGCGACAAATAGAGGAAGTGGAGGAAGGTGTGGATTATGGAGTGAAGAAAAAACGAGGAGGTAGTATCGGTGGAGCAGGAGATATTGGCTTAAGTGGGAAGGATGAGGAAGAAGAAAAATTTCTCAAAGGTGTAAGGATCTGCGGAGGGTGTCGGCCTGTGTTGTTGTGCGTCCAAGTGGCTTTTCGATCCTTCTGTGCTAACATCCACCATTTAGACGGCAGCAATATTTCAGAGAGACGGCCGTTGTGCCGAGCTTCGCACGTCTATACGATGTCTGTTCTCTTCTTTCTGTGCATATCGAATTTCTTCATCATATACATTTTCCCAGGTACTCATCGCATTGGAGAAAGAGATAGAGGACTCCTTGCCGCAATTTGAGGAGCTCCTACTTGGTCTCAAGTATGTCTTTACTCCCTGGCTAAATCTGGGTACTTGCTGATGTATAGCAAAGCCAAAATGAACAACTGACAAAAGAAGCAGCTGCGGCACGTAAGAGAATACTGGAAGTATTCGCACAGTACGATGCTCTCTCGAAGCGGATACGAAAACTGCCTTGCAAACCTGGCAGCTCTCAAGATCGCGTGCAGATGGCTGTCATGACGCGCGCGAACGTATTTCTACAAAAACATATGTTCCCGTTGCAGGTTTGTACATGAATCTCGTAAGTTATAATGTTTCTTGTGTACTGATAACGTTGGGGCATATCTCTAGTCATTGCCTAAGCCGGAATCAAAGGGGTCGAAGAATGACAAGGATAAGAAACAAGAATCTTCGCCTTCACAGTTAGTTGACCCAGACTCGGAGGTTGCAATGGCTCTACAGCCATTGCTCGAGCAGGAAGCACTCTTGGAATCGTTTGTTGAAGAGGCAACTGCGCATCGTAAGTTTGAGGACGCAAAGACACTGCGAGCGAATCTGAAGGAGATCCGAGCGGAGATCGAGAGAATTTTGGGAAACGCAGAAGCAGGAATTGGAGAAAGTTTGGGGAAAGCTGGTCATAAACGGGCCAAGGGTGGGAGATAGGCCGTGCCGGGACACACAGATCTTTGTTGATTTCATTACATGACAAGCTTATCCAGGATAGAATACATCCTGTGGTAGACGAAATCTCTGAATAGATCTAGCAATTTTGAATCAGTGAAACGGAATAGATTTTGTACATACACGACAAGTTCGCGTCGAGCGCGACGCGACCGTTTGTTTATCAAAGTATCGTGGGAGCGATATTTGAAACTCCGACAACTCCGGGTTGAATTCTACCTTGACGTCGCGGAGGGCGGCGCCGGCGACCTATTCAACGACGCGTGCGACGTCGTGCACGGCTTCCACTCACGTACAGATCTTATGAACACCCGTATCTCATCCTTAACTCTATTGATGCTGCCCACAAACTCGCAATCAACCGCCAAACGGAAGCTACCCGATGATTCTTCAAATCCTCTTTTGAATGCTGCAAAGAAAGCGAGAAAGGATCAGGTATGTGTTTCTACTACCTGTTTATCTACTTCCAGTGGAGCTCTTACATCCTGATGCACAGGTCAAAGTTGTCCCGTCAGGCAGCAAGCGGAAGCGTAAGTGACAGAAAACGCGTCTTGAAAGACTGGTTTTAATCCACAAATCCTAGTAAATAATGGGAGTGATCACACAGGTGGTCTAATCATCGTCCAGGCTGCAGACCCGATTCTACGGTCTTCGACCGAGCAGAGCCACGTCTCATCTTCATCTTCCCGTCCAGCCTCTCAGCCTCCTCCAGATCGGCCACTGTCACGACCACCACCATCGAATTCTCAGAAACGCCCACTGGCCTCCACATCTTCTCTTCCACACTCACACCCTGCCAAGAAGTTTCGAGCTGACTCTCAACCACCATTTTCTCAGTCCCAAGCGTTAACCTCTCGAGCACACCTCCCTGAAGTCCCTGTCGCGAGCAACGGAGATGTACCAAGTTCCACTTCCTCAGATCCACGTGCCGCTGAAGATGAAGCGGATCGTTCTAGACGGGAATCGCGAGCACGCATGACAATCGAGCCCTCGTTTATGCAGGAGTCTCAAATACCTGCGCGACCGAGAGCTGCAAGTATTGCTGGTGCGAGTAATAGCCGGTCTAAGAAGGCAACCGTGATAGACACGCAACAAGCTATGCCTTCTGCACACGCTGAGAGCCCGATGATCGCTAAAAACAAACGTTTACGAGAGGGCGCCATGGCAGCTATTAGGTCGGACTCTCAGGAACAGCAAGAGACTCGAGGGCGCGGGCCTTCTGCTTCTGACACAGGAAAGGGCCACAGAAGAAGAAGTTCAATCAACGGGCGGGGCAAGCGAATCAGTGCCTCCTTTGAGGCCACTGGGGTTATACGTACGCTCCTGTACATTGTTTTTCGGCTAGCAATCTCATAGACTTTTTTTTGTCAGCTCAACCCCATAATTCTGTGTCAGAATCCAGTTTCTACAAACATATTGACCCAGAGCTTCCTGTTGCCGAGCGCTTGCGCCAACTTCTCATTTGGTGTTCATCTAGAGCTGCTCAAGCTGTTGACCCCTCCTTATCACCGCCCGATTTGCCACCGCTCTCGGAGAAAGAGGTTCTCGTATTCCGTAAAGTGCAGGACGAGGTACAGCGGATGCTGGCTGAAAGGAAAATTGACACCAATCCACATACCTCGCCCTCTGAAGCTTCCGGCAGTGGTCAGCAGATCCAGAGGAAAGAAAATGAACAGAACGTCTCTAATCGCGAGTTTGAGAAGACGTACACTGAACAGATTCGCAAGTGCGTATTTCGTTTGGTTATGTGTGTGATCCCAACCTGACGTTGTACCATGTAGGATGGAAGAAGAGCATGAGGCGTGGAAAAAGGTTAACGATTTCTATGAATCCTACCAGAAGAAGGAGCAGGCACGGATTGAGAAGCGCAAGGCCGAGATAGCTCAGCTGCAAGCCAAGTCAGCGAAAGCTAAAGGGAAACAGAAAGCTTTTGAGGAGGATGGCATAGGGATTCCGGAAGAAGATTGGACATGGATGCCTTCCGAACACTTGCTCGATGAGCCTCTACGATCAGGGTTTGAACTGGCAAAGTCTGTCTTGGGCTTAAGGTCTTCGACCACCTCCCGGGCTGAAAGTGCATCATGGACATCGAGCTCTGTACGAATAGGAAAAGAGTCATCTGAAGCCAAGCTGAAGGAGAAATTCAGCGAACTCGAGTTCAACTTGGATACCCTCTATACCCACGTCAATGCTGCTAGGGCTACGACCAATGTTGCAGAAGCTGCATTGGATCAGCGTTACAGAATCTTATCGATGTCGCTGACTGCTCGATCAGGTGATGTATCCAGCAAGGCTGGCATCGGAAGCAGACCAGACGTGGCGTCGTCCTCAGGTACAGCGACGCAAGTGATTGGTTCGTACATTTCGGATGGCCCGACTGGGATGGGTCCAGATGATGCTCAGGATTTATTCCGTGCTCTGGCTAGAGTGGATAGTGAACGGCCACCCACACAAGTCGGAGATGCGGCACGGAGGGCGGCGAGAGAGGTTCAGAGGATGGAGGAAAGTGGTCTTGCAAGCGGCAGCGGAAGGAGATTGACCGAGGTACCACAAGTGATACACACGCCCAGGAAGATGCCAGGCACACCGCGGAGAGGGAATACCCCTGGACGGGGCACTACACCCGGCAGGTAGTTCTGTCATGCCAGGATTTCGAGACAGCGTCTGGGAATAAACATTTCATTATCCAGTTGGGTGTCTGGTCGATTTTCTTTACCTCCTATCTTATTTCGTTGATTCCGATTTGTCTTCCTGTCTTTTTCGCATATGGGTCCCCTCTTGTTATTGTCTTTCTGTCGCTCTGCTTTTCATTTGTGCTTCTATCGTAAACTTATTTTGTCTCATGAAATTGTTTCAGTACTGTACCTTATACATCTGAGTGCCGCGCAATGCACTAGAGAAGACTTTTCAGCCACCAGCGAAATTCGTCCAAATCCCATTGCGTTCCTGCTATTTAGTGAGCAAATGCCATCTTGAGCAGATGTTGGTGGTCCGAGAGGCTAGAGCTACTCAGGCAAAGCAAATGTGATTATGGGTATAAGACGGGATACATGAATGAAAGTCGATGAAATCGGATCATTAATAGCTCTGCTAACTACTGATTGCTGGAAATGAGAGGATGGAGTGAAGAAAAGGAGACTATGCAATGATCAGAGCTCGGGGCGCAAATAACTTGTCCAATATGATTCGCTCGAATAAAAAATGAGAAGAGAAATAATATGCCAAAGACCTTGGCAAACGAAACGAAAAAGTAGACAGTGTATCCGAAGCCATTATGATTTAGAGTCCGTTTTGGTATCCTTCACACTACTGACCGAATCTTTTCTCCTTCTCAGTTGGCCAAGTTTCTTCAGTCCTGCCAGACCGCTTTTTGTCTTCTTGTGTTTCTTCTCCTTTGGGACACTCGACTCCGAAGTTGTTGATGCAAGTGAAGCTATAGAGGCGGTATCATCCGCTTCGGTATCATTTGCCAGAGTCTCCCCTTCGATGATAGAATCTACAAGTGCAATGCCAGAGGATCCGCCGCCGCCAACCAAGCGGATAGTCACGTCAGGATCGATAGAATCAGTGCTAGGACCTTCCTCAGGGACCAGCGCGCTGCCGGAAGGTGCGTCAATAATGAAGTCTGACTGAGCGGGCGTGGCAACAGGGATATCGGGAGGCGGGGGTGAAAGAGAGGTAGCTGAAATTATAGGAGTTGTTTCTAGAACGACATCCGAATCGACAAGAAGGTCTGGATCTTCGGGAGGTGGTGATGGAGGAGAGGTAACAGAAGAGACTAAGCTTGTGGGGTCTGATGGCGGAAGAGCATGTTGAGAGACAGGTACGTTCTCTCGCGAAACCTCTTGCATTTTTCTAATACGTCCAGCTTCTAGATCATCGTCAAATGACGAGTGAGTGGAGTCAGGGGGGGAAGGTAGAGCAACGATATCACGAGGCGTAGGAAGCTCTACTGGTAATGGAACGGGAGGTTTAGTGACTGAGATGGTAGGCAGCGCCATTGCTGATTTACGCGTAGTAGGTGTGGCGGTCGCGGATGACTGCATCGGAACTGCCATTTCCTCGCCGTCTCCGATTTCGGCGAGAACAGGTATGACGACCTCAGCGGCGGAATCTTGAGACAACTCTAACGATGTAAGTTTCGCCTTTTCTGGAGCCTACACACGGGCGGGTGAATGAAAGACTATCGATTGTGAGAAACCGAGAAAAACCCACTTTGCCCTTCTCATTAACATGTTCTGAGATGACTCCGGTTTCGTACCATCTCCTCACGCTTCTATCTGCCCATGCTTCTAATACATTCCAGCCTCTGTATTCACCGACGAGGCGAAGACCCCCGCCAGACCCAGAATTACCACCGCCATCTCCAGAGCCACTGCCGTCATTATAGTAGCCTGCGTAACCCACGTCGTCTTCGCTATCCGAGCTCTCTTCGTTTCCACGACCAATCTCAAACCCTTCACCGCTTTCAAGTTCTTCAACAAAACTAGCCAGCCATTTCGCCCAACCAGCAGGTCCGTCTCCGTTATAAAGCACAACCTTGGTATCGAAGTCTCGCCCAAACACAATTACCTGACCAACAGCACCACTGTCTGCGGGATTAAGGTCTACACCGATGTAGTTGCCTGCCTTGTCGGCAACAAGGGGTATCCACCCACGCTGAGAATACTCTCGCCTTATCCAGTCTGGAGGTATTGATTGCATGGCTTCACGCAGTTGTATATTGCCGCCAGTCGAAGGATCTTCGTCAACTTCTCTCCAGAAGCGCCACTCCTCAAGAACGTCCTCGAGAGGTAGGAGATTAAGACCAAAGAACAACCCCTCGGAGCATCCAGCCGCCGACTCAGCTTCTTGCCCGTCGACAGCCAGATACGACTCGCGGACGACATTAGGAAGAGCGAATCCAAACTGCATTTCTATTTGTGCAAGGTCCTGCGGAAGAATGCCGTAGTTGAGTGTATCACCAAGTTCGGGGTATTCTCGATTGAGCCACGTTCGTAAACGGTTCCAAGTGTTAGCTAGAGGTGGATATGATGATGGCGAAAGAATGGGTGTATGATACTGATCATGGTGTGTTGGCAAGAGAGAATTGTGTCGAGAAATTGTGCCAGAACTACGGAGAAACTTGTGAGCAGGAAGAGAACAGAAAGAACAGAAGAAAACCAACAAGGTTGGAACATAGCCATAAGTGATAGGGCTAGATGGAGGGTAAGTGTAAGAAGAGCTGTGAGCAGTATCAGGAGTGTTGAGCACGTCCGGGTTGAAGGCGTCTGGATGTGAGGTGAAGATTGGGGATGACGTTGGTATTGAGAAAGCGTCATGAGTCGAATTCATGGCCTGGCCCTTCCTTGAGCTTTGAGACGAGCTCGAAGAGAATAAGGAAGAGAGCCAGTTCATGGTGAAAGAGAGAGAGCACGTTCGCCGGACGTGATGGTCGACGAGAGAGCAGGATGGGCTCCCTCAGCTTTCCAAATTCGCTCCCAAGTACCGGGTTATGTAAGCCAAATCATTCACGCTCCGGGTGCGCCGCAGTAGTGTTTCCACTTCTAACTCAGTACTTGGTGTCTCTTCTTTTTCTCCTCTTTCGCCCCCTAGAATCTGTGCCTACACGCTGAAATGCTTTGCTGATTGCTACGTCTTCCATTCGTGTTTCAAGCTCAAGTCTAGTGCCATATGATCTATGACTTTCAACATTCAGTAGAGGTCAAGTTTCAAGATTTATATCGCCCTACAACCCGTTTGGAGAAATCATTGATGTTTTACTATGGCAGCGTGGCCTCTGATCAAACATATGTGGAGTGTTCGTCACCCTCATAACGCTTGTCTGAAGGCAAACGTGTTCCAAATTCCTTGGAAAAAAGCAACGCCTACATAATTCCGCAGCGAACCCCCGATACTGGTACAAGGACGTTTTTTCGCGGCAGATTTTCCTTGAGAGACTCCCTAGAAGTTCGCTGTTACCTTCTTTGACGCCGCTTTTCACCTTGATTCGGCCTGGACATCTTTGGAACATTTCTCACATCTCGGTAGTATAAGAGAGACGTGTCCAGACATCAATTATCGTTTCAATTTGCACAGCACTATGTCCATGTTGCTCACGCCAACACGGATGCACTCCTGGAGGGATCAATCTAACGAAGATCTGTGTTGGACACTGAAGGCACTACCGTACGTTCTGTTGTTGATGCTATCTCAGCTTGCTCGTTCCATCCGAGACTTGCTTCCGGCCGACGGTCTTGGTTTGCAGTTAGCAAGGCGGTAAAATTTGTACGAGAAGGCAATCAGAGCTCAAGCTCTTCAAGCCAAAGTTTATTTAATGTGAATATGTTGGATACTCAGCCTGGAGCCTGTCGCAAGTCACTCTTGACGGAAGTATAGTTTTATCACATCCATGATTTGCTTGCGGGCTTCAGATTGATCACATCCTATAGGATATATTGCTGTTTAGCGGATGCCCGAGCCGGTGTTCAGGTAAACCTACTCATGCCAATAGTATCGAATGGCGACCAAGCAAGGGGTTCAGTGTCTCCTCTTTTCTTCGGCCCCGTAACACACACGCCTCGCAGCTTGGAGGTCAGACGGGGAATCGCGAATATGCTGAAATGGAGAAATGGAAGTCACTACCCATATCTCTCACCTCTTGCGGCTTCCAACGGATACGAAACAAGTATAGAGATGGGCATATTGATCCCCAATCAGCTCTCTGTGCTTGGATCCTCCCTGCCAGTGGCAAAAATGGTTCGGTTGTTTGTTTATGGCTGCATTCCTTATACATAGTAGCCCATAACGAGTAATGAGAGAGGATAACCCTTTTATTTTATGTAAATGTCAAGAACAATACAAATCATAATCGCTCAGTGGAGTCTGAAGTGAGGGGCCCTTCAGTACCAGTACTCAGTCATCCATCGACATCTGTCAGCCTGCTGACTCAGCTTCCCAAACAAGGTTGTCGCTGGTCGGCGAATCAGAGCGGTCATATCTTCAGCTCTTCCTCCACGATTTTTGGACATTCTCTTCATTTCCTGCATTACACGTACCCTTACGACCTTTCAAACTCACCAATTTCTCCATCTTCTCCATATTGCCACCAATATCAAGTCTAATTCCTTAGTAATCGGTTCAGGATGCGTGAATCCAATTTCGCCTTCCCAGCACAGAACAAGGCATGCGTGTGTATAACGTCCCAGCTCTACGATAGGCGAGGTATGCTCCCTATAATTCCTGATTTTTTGGTATTTTTTACGAATTTATTGCGATTTATAACCAGCCCTAGACACCACCTCGCCTCTCCCACTCTTCAACTCTCTAACCCATCTCACCTACCTTACTTCAACTTCTCCCAGGATACGCGAAATAATGACCATGGATGGTGGCCTTGAACGTTTGGTCAGACTTTTGCACGAGTTTTGTATCTGTCCGCCACCCCCAGAGAATCCGTCCTTGTTCTATGGTCTTGCCCCTCCTACCGCACGCCCGCCAAAGTTGGTGCCGACACTCAATCCCCCGACATTCGATAAACATGCTGCCTATCGGTTCTCTCTTGCGTTTCAATGTGTAGTGAACATTGGCGTACGCGGGAGCGAACCGATCCGAAGCAGAGTTGTTCAAGCCGGGACTTTAGAAGTTGTCGGTTGCATTCTTGAGGCGTGGTTAGCTCATAAGGGATTTGCTGTAGGACCGAATTCACAAGGCACAGGTGGCGCGGGTGGAATTGGATATGGCTGGGGAGGATATATCAGAGAATCAAGGGAACAGAGGCACGCCAGGAGACAGCACCGGCAGCAGATGCTAAGAGATGTAGAAGAAGCTGCTGAACTTGCTAGGGCACTGCAACGACAAATGAACCATACTGTGAGCACTGAATTTCTCTTATTGGATTCCCTCTCATTCGACGTGTGATCAATTCAAATGTGCTGAATGTTTCGTTGCTTTAGGAAACCCTCGCGATTACAAATGGCAATGAAAGTTCCATTGTTGAGGAAAATGAGGAACAGGATTCATCGGCTGACGCATCAACTACTGTTACTCCTGCTGGGGCAAGCACCCCTACCTCAGGTGTTGATGGCATACCTGTAGGAAGGGCGGACACTATAACTGTGACTAGCGGAAGAGATCGCAGCGGGACGGTCATTGCTAGGACTTCTTGGGATCGTCCAAGTCAAGTTCACTCCAACCATGCTGCTAGTGCATCTCAATCTGGAAATTTTGACTTTGACACGGCTCGATCTTCCCCTAGTCCTTCTGTCTCCTCTAACGAGCAATCAAGACCTTCCTCTCGGCTTCAATCCGAGACAGAAGATGATGCCGACGTTGATATGGATGGTCCAGTGCCTACTAGTGCTAGTACTAGCGCGAGTACTAGTGATATTGACGCCCCTTCTCCCGACAGACGGCCCTCGCGACATCGGACCCATCGACCATCGATGTCACGACGCACTTTAGTTGGGTTAGGTCTGGGTGGTGATCAAGTCCCTCCCATGAACATGAATATGACAATGGGAGGCATGAACCTTGCGGGGATGGGAGATGCACACATCATCATCAATGATTCCATAGGTGGAGCTGAGGGCTTAGGCACCATGGGCGATGTAGGCGTCAACATGGGCATAGGCGGTGGCATGACGGGCGAGGATGGGATTGTCTCGCTTGACATTGAAACTAATGACGACTTTGCGATGGGTGCGCCTCCTGGCGCCCCTGGTGCCATTCCTGCAGCTACGATGGGCGACGTGACTCTGGGACTTGATGGAGATCTCAGTATGAGCGAAACCGAAGAAGGATCTCGTCCAGCTTCTCGAGGCACTGGCATGGACCTGGACAGAGATAATTCTACCGCGATGGACCGTTCTGGGACAATTAGAAGACGCCACGCGCCAGGAACTCCGGATGCAACACCACGCGCAGGGGTGATTGGACTACCGCCCTCTCCCGTTACAAACTCCGGTGGAGCGTCGGGTTCAAGAACGGTGATGTCAGCGTCAAACCCAACATCTCCTTCGCTGCAATCGAGCTCTAATATGGGATCCTTTTCTGCCTCCCAAAATAATACCATACGTGCAAACGGCGGTGGCAGTCGCGTTAGTATATTGAATAACGCCGCTGATTCATCTCGGAGCAATGAGACTGAATACGGCACCGTGGTGCCATGGCACATGGTCGCGAACGCTGAAGCTTTTTTCGCAGACAGAGCTTCTGGTATGACAGAGGAGGAGGTCCTTGCTCGTCATCGGGAAAGGCGAAGAGCAACAGAGGATCTAATTCAAAGAGCGCAGCAGAGACAGGACGAACTGAGAAGGGAAGCAGATGAAAGTCAAATGAGCACATCTAGTCCTGGCACGAATACGCGTCACCACCATCGTAGTACCGACGAAAGTCAGCATTCTGCAGAAACAGACCGGCCTACTACAAGCCCTAGTACTCTTGCTCAGACCCCAGGCACGACACGGTCAACAGCATCTACCATCTCTCTTGCGTCAACTACGGCTACAGCCTCCACTTCAACACCTTCTCATTCTCTTCCTCCTTCTCCTTACCGGGACGAAGACGTTTTGCTCAGCCTTCAACTTCTCGCATATCTGAGCAAGTATCCTCACGTTCGCCAGGCTTTCTATAAGAAGCGGGATAGCTTTCATCCAGCAAGTGTCATACCGCCTAACGGCTCTAGTACATCTTCGCCAGTGTCTTCCTCTCCGGCTGCAACTGCAACCGCAGGACCTAGTAAGCTTGGCAAGGAGCGTGAACGAGACACCGGTAAAACGGTCAAAGAATCTTCGTCAAGTTTCTTCCGAGCTTTTGCAAGTGCTACTTCTAGAGGAAAAGAGAAGGAGCGTGCCAGCAAGATTTTCTCTTCTCCTTCCGTATCTACCACCTCTTCCACTACTACTGCATCTCCTACCACTCCGCTCAGACAAACAAATGTGTTCTCTCTTGTCGAGCGATTCACTTATCGACCTAGCTCCTCTGAAGTTGCAGAGTATAGTGCCAACGGAAACGGGGTAGGCATACCCCCACGCCTCCCACCTGAGATTCAGTACTGGGCTGGAGTGATCATGCGAAACGCTTGTAGAAAAGATGATAGTCGTGGTGGGATCAGGCAGTGCGCAAATAGTGAGTGTTCTCTTTTGTCTTTCTTGGGCTGTGAAATGCAGCGCAATAATCGAGACATGTAAATGTCTTCTTTCTGTTGCCTTTTACAACCTCACTATTGGTTTTCTTGTGTACTTACAACAACGTGTCAGTGCTATGCGGAAGGTGGGAAGAATATCCTCGTGAGTTCGCCAAATGCCGTCGATGTCGGAAGGCAAAATACTGTGGCAAGGAATGTCAAAGCACAGCATGGAGTGAAGGGCACCGATTCTGGTGCAGCGCTAGG
>JH814817.1:131985-372105 GCA_000296255.1 Omphalotus olearius VT 653.13 | reverse complement strand
GCCAGCCGCAGCAGTTGCAGCAGGCGCGGGAGAATCCTCGCTATCCCAGTTAATACCAATTGTGGGCGAGGATCAAGGAAGGGTTCATGTGCCAGTTGCTGGTACCAGTACTGCCACGGAAAGAAGGGAGAGAAGGGAGAGGGAGCGACATGGCGAGAGGAGGGACAGAACGCACGGATATGCGCATGACAATAACACGCGGGACCGTGCGCGAGGCTTTGATGCAGTCGTTGGAAGTGGCAGGCAACTTCCTAGCAATGGCTCGGGCGCGACGTCGAGGACTGGAGCCACGGAGGGCGGTCACGGTTTCCTCCCAAGGGAATCCCAACATCAAAATCAACGTCAGATTGTACCGTCACAAGCTCGTGGACGGTTCATGATGGCAGATCCGGCGATGTACGCGGATTTTCTTCGTCAAAACGGGCATGCGGCTGAAACAAATGAGGGAGGGAGAAGGAGAGCTGAGACTGTCACCGGTGCCGTGACGATTGGTTCGTCGACTACGGTTAGGTCTGATTTGACCATTCCACCGTATAATGCAAGCGCGAACCAGCGCAGTCATGGTCAAGAACGCGACGTTGAGCCCGAACGTCTGAATGCTAGACCCCGTCCGGACGATTTCCCGAGGATCAACCCAGCGCGAAACGATAGTGCTGGAGCATCGGCATTGACAACAGGAAGTGGAGACAACGATATGTTGCTCGGATGAAGAATATCCGGCTCGATGTGTTTTTGCAATGTTTTAGCTCTCTTATTTGATACAAAGTTCTCTCATTTTGTTACCTACTCCATCCTACGCATACTTTTGTTCACAGTCATTTGTAGTAACCTGTCCCGGCTCATCCTTCCTAGTCCATCG
Source organism: Omphalotus olearius VT 653.13 (assembly GCA_000296255.1). Lineage (NCBI taxonomy): Eukaryota > Fungi > Basidiomycota > Agaricomycetes > Agaricales > Omphalotaceae > Omphalotus > Omphalotus olearius. Next base: position 371,246 of record JH814817.1, on the reverse strand, counting down.
GTTTTTTTGTTCATGTGCAGTCTCATTAAGATTCTTCGGACATTAAATGTTCCATCATCAACGTTAACTCCAAGTTCCAACTCGAGTGCTATTCGCTTCCTAGTAAGATGTCGCACTAAAATATAAATTGTAGCTGTGGCATGAAAGGTCTCGCAGAGTGAGTGAGTCTTCCACATACTCATCCATTGAATTTTTTTTGAAATACACCATTGCTGTAAATTACACTGGAGGAAAGGAGGGGAAAGAAGGGGAAAGAAGGCACCTCCACACGAGGTGTCCTGTGCAGGCAAAGCTATTCAATTGCCTTCACTTCTTGAATCTGCTGCGATACATACATATGCCATGATAGTCGTGCGACCGTGAATAATATGAGATAGATGTGTGATCAGAAAGACCCGATTTTGTCCGCCGTCTTGAAATCGCACGCCGTCTTAGCTTTGAGCTCCTCTATCGGGATACCCTCAGCCAGGTCAATCAACGTAAGCCCGCCATTTGCTCTGTCGACGTCGAACACGGCAAGCTCAGTGATGATGGTGCTAACAGTACGGGCGCCTGTGAGTGGAAGGGCGCATTCCTTGAGAATCTTGGGAGAACCGTCTTTAGCGCAGTGTTCCATGACGACTATGACCTTGGTTTTGTCCGGGTTGGAGACGAGGTCCATGGCGCCTCCGATACCTTTGACCATCTTTCCAGGAATCATAAAGTTGGCGATATCGCCAGCCTGGGAGACTTGCATGGCCTATTGCGAACCGAGGACCGTTAGATTCTGGGAGAAAAGATAAACTCCCAAATGGTACATACACCTAGGATAGCGACGTCAATATGTCCACCTCGGATCATGGCAAAAGAATCGCTTGAGTCTGGATATATCAGAAACGTGAGCATAGAATTACAAGTGTCCTGACAGTTTCAGCGCACCGAATATGGAAGCACCAGGGAGAAGAGTAATGGTTTCTTTGCCAGCGTTAATGAGATCGCTGAAAAGACCATTGAATCAATATTCACTTTCTTCGAGTTGACTGAACAAACTCACGCATCGAGCTGTTCCTTCGTAGGATAAGGACCCATGCCCAAAATACCGTTTTCGCTCTGCAACCAGACACGGACATCTTTGGGCAAGTGCTCCGGGACGAGAGTGGGCATGCCAATACCGAGGTTGACGTAGAATCCATCTTTAATCTCCCGAGCGGCACGTTTAGCGATACGATGACGCAAAGCTTGTGCGACCGCTTTCTCTGAGGGTAAGCTTGAATCTGCTTTACCATCACTGGAAGGAGCCAGAGTGACGACCTCGATCTTCTTGGGCACAGTAGACTGAACAATACGGTCGACGTAAACAGAGGGAAGGTGAATAGAGTTCGGTGATAGAGAACCAATAGGGACGATATGCTCAGCCTAAATCAGGTATGTAAGTCAAGAATGTAACAAGCTGAAGGACTGTTTACCTCGATGATGGTCAGTTTCGCATTCTTAGCCATGACCGTGCTGAAATTCTGCGCTGAATATCTACATACCGGGTTTTCAGAAGAGTTCTAGCTAAATGAGAGATATATTAACCGGAAGACACAGTTTCCAGCCTCATCGGCTTTCCAAGCGTGGACGAACGCGACATCGCCAGCAATTGCCGGTTCCATGATGTACTTTTTACCGTTGAAAGTTCTACTCTCTTTCTTGAAACCGGGAATGGCAACACCTGCGCTGATACCACCAGGATTGTATCTAACGGGTATGGATCCTTCCTCTACGGCTGTGGAAGCTCCTGTAGGAGTGAAAAAGGCAGGTATACCGGCGGCATGAGCACGTAACCGTTCAGCAAGGGTCCCTTGGGGGACGAGTTCAAGAGAAATCTTTCCCTGCAAGTATAGAGACTCGAATTTCTTGTTTCTTCATAGCCAGATCTGATTAGTTATTACCTTTATAGCGCATCCGGGACAGTACACACCCTCCAGGATACGAAGCGATGATTTTGTCAATCTGCTCGGTGTTGAGCAACTTTCCTGAGTAGAAGAACAAGATTAGCACGCGTCTATATAAAATGCCTCCCGAACTTTGGGGCCGCAGTCACACGATCGCGGCGCCCGTTCACATGTCTCTACAATAATTTCACGCGGAACGTATGCAACCATTAGTGCGATCAAGTGTACCAATTATACGCGTGAGGTAAAAGAACAGCAGAAACATACCCAAACCAGAGTCTCCAGTACCGGGTTCGCCATGAACACCAGCATTATTGGAAACACCAACAAGTTTGTTCACTTCATCTTTCCGATTTGCAAGTGCAGAAAGCAGAGTGTCTGCCGAAGGGATCACCCTGGTTAGATCATAAGCCGTAGCAACTTTGGAAGAAACCTCTCACCTGGTATTCCGGCCGCGCCAAACCCTGCCAAAGGAATCGCAGGATGGTAAGCAATGTTTCCTATGGTGAAACGGTGATGATGCACCTCCACAAAGCAAGATATCTCCCGACTTGACATCCTTAATTGCCTCTTCTGCTGAAGGCCAAACCTTGGTCCTGTGGGACTGAGTGGTAGCGACAGCAATGAACCTTGGAGTGGAAACAGAGGGGATCCGATATGCGACCTTGAAACCGACCAGCCGCGCAGAGGCGGGTAGTTTAGGAAGGAACATAATGGTTTGTGGGGAAGACACTTGTGAACGTTGTGCCTTCAAATAAGTACCGCCGGCACCTCCGGATCCGGATCGGAGAAATGTTATTCCTGCCATATTGTTTGGCTTGTTCTTTCAAATAAAATATGAACAAGTACATACATACAGTACAGAGCGTTCATTGAGTCAGGATGTCGCGCAAAAAAATTGCTATTTCCTTTATCATCTCTGGAGTAACCTCATGTCCCGCGCCAGGCTGAAGAATCACTTTCTTCAATCCATCTCCTACCTCTAATCCCTCCACAAAAACTTCACTTGCTGTCCAGGGCACTAGTTGGTCAACTTCACCGGATAGCACCAGAATCTTCTTGCCTAGAAAAGGGTTATGGTGGTTCTTTGCACGATACGCGCATGCAGTTGGGTCTGATTCGCGGATAAAGTTGAGCAACGTATCAGGCAGATAGGTTGATCCCTCGAGTGAAATTCCAAATTTCTGGGCTCTTGCAGACATAAGGGTTAAGTAATCCGGGCACCCGATGATAGGTATGCCAACAGTAATTCTGGGCTCTTCAGCAAAAAGTGAGTTTCCAGCCGATACGTTGGATGGAAGCTACCTTGAGCCAACGACAGCCATGTTGAATGTCCTCCCAAGCTAAGCCCTGCGACTCCCCACTGGGAAATAACTCTGTCTCCCTCTGGGAACAGGTAGGCAGGAAGAAAATCAATCAGAAAAGAGACATCCCTCGCCGTTCCAGCTACACAGTGGTGTGAGTGTTTTCTCTTGGGCAGTAGAGCACATGGCAGTGCGAACATTGTATTGCATACATGTCAATTCTAGAGTGTGTGTTTAGCTAGGGCTGTATATCTGAGCGAAAAGTACTCACGCATGGCGGACATTGCTGTTCGATTGATCATTATCCCAACCATAGTTAGCGTTGACATCTACCATTCTCTTTCCATGGTTGCGATGATCCTGTGGAGGGGTCGTGCCAGTCGAGGCTAGGCTTTAAAAGTATGAATCATACAAAAGTGACAATGATTAACTCTTTGACAAGGTCGGCTTCAGCAACCTCCTTGAATAGGTTCTCGACAAAGGGGTTCATATCTTCGGCTGATTGGGTGCGTCCATGAAGGAAGAACAATATAAAAACAGGTTTTGTCGCATCGTTCCGTGAATCGGTGTATACATTTACAGGCAAACCGCCCACTAGAAGATTTTGCTTAGGCATAGAGTTATCGAATCCGATGGGTGACAGACTCAGACTGAGTCATCGAGTAATCACGTGATCGTGGCGGTTTGGAAGCATGACTTGACGCGCTCAGCGGCGAGCGGCCGAGTTTCGAACAAGCGCGAAGCTTTATACTCTTCCGCCATGTCTTCGCTCAAGCGAAAAGCTCCACTTTCTGAGGCCTCACAGTCGGTAAAGAGGCCTCGTAAAACACTTGATTCTTTCTTCGCGCCAAAAGTTCCTGCAGCAAAGAACTCTGGCGACCCTGATGAACCGGCCACCGTCGCGCTGAGCCCTGAGCAAGTTAGAGTATTGCAGATGGTCGTTGACGAAGGGAAGAGTGTATTCTTTACTGGGGCGGCTGGCACGTTTTTGAACATCTGAGCCTTAAGCAGCAGCGTTGATCGTTTTCCGCTCTAGGTACCGGGAAGTCGCTACTTCTGCGAGCAATCATTAGTGCTCTCAAGAAGAAGTACGCCAAGGTCAAGGATGCGATATCAATTACTGCGAGCACAGGGATGGCCGCATCCAATATCGGAGGTGCATACGCTCTCCCCTTTGCATGGAGACGATGTTGACGTTGGCTCTAGGCATGACAATACATTCATGGGGGGCTGTGACGCCAAACTGCCAGGATATGGATATGTTAATAAAGTGTATCAGGACCTGCAAACCTGCATTACAACGATGGAAGAAAACCAAGGTCCTGATCATCGACGAAGGTGATTACGAACTATTTTGTTGTCCAGAGAAATCGTTCAAACAATCAGCTGTCAGTATCAATGGTCGACGGTTTCCTGTTTGAACAACTCTCTTCCATCGCTACTAGCCTTAGAAGAAAGACGGATATACCATTTGGTGGGATACAGGTGGGCTGTGCAAACACATATAGAGGTTAAAGAGGCTACTGAATCACTTCAGGTCGTTGTCACAGGGGACTTTTTCCAATTGCCACCTGTCACCAAAAATAATCAAGAACCTATTTTTGCTTTCGAGTCATCTGCCTGGCGCAATACTCTGCAAAGCACCATCAACCTCACGCAAGTTTTCAGACAGAAAGACGCTTGTGAGTGATATTCACACATTCCGATGTCCCGAATCATGAACCAATCCATTAAGCGTTTATTTCTGCTCTAAATTCTCTACGTCTGGGTCATCCGACGGAGGAATCCATCAAGCTCTTCTCTTCTCTCGCTAGAGCTCTCACTGAGTGCACAATTCATCCGACTGAGCTCTTCCCCCTCCGAGCACAGGTCGCGCAAGCCAATGCTCACCGACTCAATGCGCTCCCTGGTCATCGCCGAGTATACGTTGCTCGAGACAGTGGCACTCGACCAGCTCTATTGGACAATCTGTTGGCTGAAGCACGTCTGGAGCTCAAAGTAGACGCGCAGGTTATGCTCATCAAGAACGTAGACGAAGTGCTCGTGAATGGCGTTGTCGGGAAGGTCCTTGGATTCTATCACCCTAGTCAGCTCGTTACGGGAATGGCTCCTTCATCAGACGATACTAACCACAAACTGAAGAGTGCTGGAAAGCCACCCTCTGCGGCTAATATCGGTGCTGACACTAAACCTGCCAAATCATCCAACTTGAGGTCCGTTACAGAGACTAAGAAGAACGGGGCACTGTTGCGCTACGTTCTGCTCTCTGATGACGGCAAGACCCCAGTCATCTCTCAAGTAGACGAGAGCAAGGAGAACATTGCTTTGAAGTCGGACTCAAAACAAACCGCCGCTAATGGCAAGGCTACTGTGCTCAAACCTGAAGAGAAATATCCTTTGGTGCTGTTCGAGTATCCCTTGCAAGATGGCGGTACTGGTTCGGAGGCCGTCTTAATTAAACGAGACGAGTTTCGGGTAGAAGATGCAGACGGAAAGCTACTGGCAAGGAGAGTTCAATTGTAGGCTTCTCTATCTTCCTGAGTTTTGCACAACATCTGACCTGCGCTCAGGCCTCTCATCCTTGCGTGGGCGATGTCCATACATAAAGCCCAAGGACAGACTATCCACCGGGTTAAAGTTGACCTTGGACGAGTATTTGAGAAAGGTGAGATTCTATGCCCGCTCTATGAGTATCCCTCGCTGAGATGGAAACCACCGCCACCGCTGTTCAAGGCCAGAGTTACGTCGCTCTTTCTCGTGCATCATCTTTAGCAGGTCTGCAGGTCATGGGATTCAATCCGAAAAAGGTCACGGCTCATCCCAAGGTCATCGAGTGGAGCAAGACATTAGAGCAGATCAATGACATTGGCATATAACCATCATGAATTCGAACATGAACACCATTGAATGTTTACCCTGCATTACTATTTATCTTCACATAATGATGTAGCATTATTACTATTCGATATTTGCATGCTCTTGGTTAGACATGTAGCTTTATTTCTAATATACGCCTAGTTTGATTCTACCAAGTGCCAATGGATGGTTGAGCGCTTGAGCGCTTGGCGCCATCCTCAGCCATCACGTGAACTACCGCGTTTTGAAGTACCGCGTGTTTGTTGAACTGAACAATCGACAAGTCGTACGAGTGCAATTGCAAGAAACTCACGACAATAACGTTCATTCCTGTAATGAACAAACTTCTCTATTTTATTCTTCACCCCCTCATATCTCTGAATCTTTGGTCGGACGACCACAGGGAGGATGAAGGCATCGATGTTTTTTATGCGCTCTCGGTATTCATTGCACTCGGAATCTGGCTTGTGGTTCAAAGAGAGAAAAGAGCAAGAAATAGTCCTGTTCCATTCCATTTCAAGGTGCCGAATGTGAGTGAGAGGTGTCAAAATTCTCGTGGTCTTAGCTCAGATAAAACTTTGTAGGAAGCCGATCCAAAGTGGGAAGGACTCATAATCAAAGAGCCCAAATTAGACTCGCATCTCGAGGACCCAAACTTGCTGCCTGCGGCCCAACATGATAGACGGTATATCACCAGCTTTGACCCCAGTAATGGGCTTCACTTGCTGACGGCTCTCGCCGATACTGAGGCGGAAATCGAACGGAAGATTAGGAAGTCTGTCGAAGCACACAAAAAATGGCGGCTCACAACTTTTACACAGCGGCGAAGGGTTGTCAGGAGTTTGATGAAATGGCTTGTGGACAATCAAGAGGCTTGTGCCCGGGTGGCTTGTCGAGACACCGGAAAGACGCGTGAGTAGCTTTGTGGTATGATGACTTTCGTGGTAATTGATAGCAAAATAGTCATTGACGCGGCGCTGGGAGAAATACTTGTTACCTGCTCAAAAATGGAGTGGTTGATCAATCACGGAGAGCGGGTTCTCAGACCGGAATCCAGAGCCTCTAACCTAATCCTTTGTTACAAAACATCAGAAGTGCACTATGATCCTCTCGGTGTCGTCGCTGCCATTGTCTCTTGGAATTATCGTAGGTGGTGTGATTCAAAATTGAGAAAATCCTACTCAGCATCACTCATACTCCACCAGCCCTACATAATGCTTGGTCACCCATTCTTGCGTCCATCTTCGCTGGCAACGGTGTTGTGCTCAAATGCTCGGAGAACGTGATCTGGTCATCGGAGTGGTTTGTCAATATCATCAAGGACTGTCTGGAAGCTTGTGGTCACGATCGTGAGCTCGTGCAGGTTAGTTGGTCGTTCTGTATGGATTGCTGCTACTCGACTTGACTTCTTCAGTTGGTTTGCTGTTGGCCTGAACAAGCCCAGGCTCTGACGCAATCTCCGCTCATAAAACATATTACTTTCATTGGCTCAGAAACTGTTGGTCGCCAGGTTCGTACGTTCTCGCCATGAAGAGGAGCCGATATTCATCCAATATATTCCAGATTGCGGTTGATGCTACGAAAAATCTTACCCCCGTCACTCTGGAGCTTGGTGGCAAGGATCCTGCTGTCATCTTACCTAACACAGATCTGGAGAAGTGGATTAGTATTTGGATGCGGGGTATTTTGTGCGCGTGTTTTTATCTATAATCGACCACGTACTCACCTGTACTCTTCAGCCAAAATGCTGGACAGAACTGTATCGGAATCGAGCGTCTGATAGTGCATACTGAACAATACGACAATCTCCGCGAATTGCTGCAACAACGAATCGAAAAACTTCGTTGCGGATCAGTAATGACGCCTTCGGATCAAGGGTATCTTTCGCCCGTGGACGTTGGTGCAATGATTGATAACGGACGCTTTGACGGGCTTGAAAATTTAATTCATGAAGCTGAGGACGACGGCGCGGTGATATACAATGGCGATCGTTATACTCACGTTTATCATGATCAAGGATATTATTTTAGGCCGACTCTTGTCGCACTGACCAACAATTCAGCGGAAATTGCCAAACAGGAGCGTAAGTGCCTGCTCGCTGGTGTATTTTTTTTCCTTGAAACTTGACATTTGCACGTCTAGTCTTTGCTCCCATTGCGCTAATTATGGGGTATGAAACTATCGACGAAGCTATTGAGTTGGCGAATGGCACACGCTATGGACTTGGGGCCAGCGTTTTTGGCCCTGATCAAGCACAATGCATTGATGTGGCTAAGGAGCTTGAATGCGGGATGGTCTCCATCAATGATTTTGCCGTTTTCTACGTAAGTGAAGAGTGCTTGTCCTGCTGAAGCATGCTAACACACCGCACAGTTGAAGTAGGTCCTGCACCTTTCCCCCTTACGCGTTTCTTACTTTTTGAACAGCCAAGATCTGCCCTTTGGTGGTTTCAAAGCTAGTGGTTACGGTCGTTTTGGTAAACAGGATATTTCTTTCGAGCTCTCCGATTGCTGATGTTCTTGAATGATATAAAGGAGGACCTGAAGGTCTACGTGGACTCACAAACCCGAAAGTTGTCGTCTATGACTGGTGGCCTGCACTCGCAACTACAAGTATACCAAAAGTGCTCGACTATCCAATTCGTTCATTGGCGCATAGTCTGTAAGTCTCTCTAGACCTCAACGAGAATCGTCAGCTAATGAAGTCGTACCAGTGAATTTACCACTGGACTAATACGCTTCTTGTACGGCGATGGGTGGCGAGAACGGATACAAGGTCTAATACGTTTAGTACAAGCAACCAAGAAATAGATATACCCGTTTTATCCATGCAATCTGTATTCTCCTATTTCCGTTACTTAGTGGGCTTTGCGTTATCTTTATGTGTCGGTGGCCTCATCAACGATGTACTAAGTCTTTGAGCGCTAGTTAAGGCTAATTTGAACATTTACAGTCGAGGAGAATTGCATTAGGTACAATCACTATGGATACATTGGATACGCTGATTTCTATGATACAACCTATATGAATGCCAGCGCCGAAGCGTACATGATACAGTGGATACTATGGATAGCCCAGAAAAAAATCAATTAAGGTGATACACCTCGTTCCTACGCCGACGAAGAGCTCATGCCTCCAGCAAAGATCCAGCCGTTTGGATCCGTATAATCCGCACCGAGGTCCAACGGAAAGTCAAATGAAGGTACTTCGAAAGAGGTGTTCAAAGGATACATTGAAGAGAGGAACGCTTCGTCAGGAAGATCAAACGGTGGGCCTCCTGCGTATATCTCCTTGCCGTCACTAGGTGTGTAACGCAAAGAACCGAGTGAAAAATTCGGCTGATCCTGTCCAGAAACCCCAAAGAAAGGCACATAGTATAGTTCTGCGGGCTCGACGGATGAGGAAGTAGCAAAAAAAGGATAGCTGTTAGCGGCAGGGGCCGTACTCTGATATGAAAGAAGGGTTGGTCAGGTACTCATCAAGGTGTCATAAAAGCTTAGCACGTACAGTATCAAGCTCGCGCACCTGTTGAGCGAGTTCGCCGTTGGACGATGGCGCAGAAGAGGAGCTGACAAGGATGGGAGACGAGATCTGTGGAAAGGGATAGCCGAAGGCGATCTGGGGCTTAGAACTAGGTCTCGCGCTATGAGTTTGTTGTCCACCAGACATATGTGGGAATGAAGGCTCGGGAAAGAAAGGAGGAAGGGCGGGCCCTACATCACGAGCGGACACAGATGGCGATGGCATAGGAGAGGGCGTTATAGAAACAGGTAAGGGGATCATGGCAGCCTTCATGACAGTGTTCATCGACGAATCAGATTCATCGACATCTTCATTCTTCTCTAAAACGTGAAGTCGTTGCTTTCCCTTTCTGCGTCGAGCTGGAGCCACAGCAGGACCGCGCAGAGGAGTGAAGGTTTCTCTGAGAGTACGAATCCTTTCATTATCTGCGGCCACGTCTTCCTCGTCGGCTTGGCCTTTGTTCTTTCGTGACGATCCTCGAGGCGCAGGAGTAAACCTGTAGTCGGGGTACATCTGTTGATGCTGTCTTGACCGCTCAGCCGCCTGATCATGCCAATACTGCTTTTCGTCGGCATTTAGCATATTCCAACATTGCCCGACGATGCGACTCAATTGTTGCTGACGTCTTTCAGCGGATTGAGGAATGACGCGCTTTTTCAAAAAGTCGGAGCGATACAGCATAAATGCGTTAGGTGGACGAGGAATACGAGGTCTGGGCTCATCGAAAGCAGGAAGTTGAGGCAAAGGCGGTGTAGGAAGAGGGGGGACTGATTCTGCGCGTTGAATCGGAGGCGTTTGCGAATCGACGCGTGAGCGTAACGCGCTATTATCGCGTGCAAACTTGGACAAGTGAACGGTGGGTAATGATATATGAGCACAGTACGGAGAAGAGGGGTTCGGAGACAATGCAATCGAAGGAACAATTGTAGGAGGGAAATTTGCTCCTGAGGCAAAAACAAAGGTTACTCAATATTGCGATCAGTTTGTCTTATAGCTCACCGGAAGTCTCCATCATTTCGCTCGAAGACAATTGGTTTTGACGTGCCGAAAACGCGATGGATTGAGAACGCAAGTAGACGGAAGACTGTGAAACATCCCGGTCTTTATAAAGTCTTGCATTCTGGAAGACTTCCTTTCATTCACTGTGCTGTGGTAAAGGGCCCACCTTGAAGGACAACCATAAGGCCTCTAGATGAAAGGGAGATACGTTCACTCCCATACATTATACGCGGTCACGTGTGGAAAAACATAGCAAGAGCGGCATCTTGCGTGAACACGTTGCAGAGCCTCCCTGAATTCTGCCTTCAACGAGCGCTTCATCAACGCGTGTTGATCTCGCCCAGATCCATCTCGGAAAACTTGAAAGTTTACAAACTGGGAAGGGTTGAGAATCAGTCGACGGGGAACGTCTCTCGCCAGTCCAGTAGGAACAGCGTACCCGTTGACTAGATTTCCTTCTCGATGACCGAGAAGTGAAGAAAGGGGATTCAAATAAGTAAAGGCTGGTGGATAGCAGAAGAGTACTACTACTTACTGTAGTCACTTACCGGCAATTCACGGCATCATCGGCAAGATTGTATTTTTGTCACACGCCCCCGCTTGTGCAGCCTGCACGTACTTAAATGATAAATCTCGTCGGTATCCATCTCTAGGCAATGAACGCACTAGCATAATAAGCAAGGGACAGACCAGCTACATCTTGTTCTGGCTCAAGCGCTCAAGCTCAAGTGTCATGGGGTCCAAGCTGGATGCGAAGGGTCCAAGCGCTCGTAGTCTCGCACAGCTTGAGTAGCTTCTGCAAGTGCGCAACTCTGGTTTGCTCCTACCGTTCTCTCATGTGTCCGACTTTCAATCGCCCTATCTTCGCCGATGAAGGCTCTAGCTTCCAATCTTTCCGTCAACAACCCTCCAAACCCTCCAGCGTCGAATTCAAGCTCTGCTGCTGCTGGAAAAACACAATAACAGTGACGACGCTGTTGCAAATTAACGGTCAAAGCAGTAGTGCTTGGACCAGAGCGAACAGGCCAAAGCACCATACCAGCAATACAATGCGAACGCGCAGATATATAAGATACGCACGGCGAGGGATTATTTGGATAAGTCCAAGGTTACTCATTCTCTGCGACCTCAGCTACCAGACAACATGCGCTACTTCACTTCCCTCGTCGCAGCCAGGAAAACGGCCGTGAGTAGCGACAATTGGCATAGTACCTGGACATCGCACTCACAAAATACGACATAGAAATCTTCCGAGAGCTCAGCTGCCGGAAAACGCAAAGCCACTCCGTCGTCATTGCGGAAGGCTCAGGATGCCACGCGCTCAGTTTTCAACGTGCCAAGTATCTTTGTCGGAAATGTATGTTTTTCATATTTCTCAACTATTCATATTCAGTGCTGATGTCAAGTCAAAATATAGCTCAGTCCGATCGTCACGACACAAGCATTGCACGCCTTCTTCAAGCCATGCGGGACTTCACTCCCGATCACTGTTCGCTGTAGCAGAGGTTCAGCGGTGACACTCGATCCTCGAAGCGCTGCTCCTGAACTTCTGAAAGAAAGCCTATACTATGCGATGGTGCAATTCCATAAGTTAACCAGCATCAAGAAAGCGTTAGATCTGAATGCACAATTGCTTTGCGGAAGACGAATTATTGTATGTTGTAAAGTATCAGTTTTTGCAAGTTCCTGATTGAATTTTATCTCAGATTTCATTGAACCCAAGTGACTTGCCTGAAGTGCAACACATTGCACAAGGTAATTGCACCAACCACGCATCTCGAGGCCATTCAGTCACTCATCTGAAATGATTTCTAGAACATCGGGATCCTAGCAAGATTCGAAGGCACGCGCCCAGGTAAGGATATCTTTGTTGAAATAAGAAGTATAGTTGCTAACTATAAAACGTAGGCCACTAAAGCGCGAGGACACATTAATTTTATAAGAAACCTCCGGAGTTATGTTCCTTTTACTCAGATACTTTTATGCACAAAATATGCTTTCATGCCACGTTTGCCTTTTCCCCATTATCCACTTGTCTACCAAAAAAAAAAACCAAATCATCTATGCTCTATATGTCTGCGTGTAAAAATGGATGTACTTACTGTTGTATTGTACTTATCTATTCTTCTTTGCTCTTGTTGTCGAATGGATCGTACGGCCAGCTTTGACTAGTTTCGGCCCGGATGGACCACGTGCACAGAAATCTCGCTCAGTCGCCTACACTCACCAGCTCCTCACCTGCACTCGAATACTCTGCCAGCGCCCTTTCAAGTTTCCCATCAGGATTAAAGAATGTACAGGCGACTCAATGGCGAGATCTAGAGCGTTGGGACATAATGTTGCTGTCAGTCGAGACTCGATTTCGTATATCGTACACGGCCCAGCATGGAATGTCTCATTTGACGTACAAATTTGCTTCACCTAGTCCCGATCTGGTCCCGCCTCGGCACGTGTCTCTGTCTCCTTGAGACTATCGTGGAACGTTCAACGTCGAACGCGCTCTGACGCGTCCCACCTCTCCTCTTTCCGCGACGCCCACCTTGTACCATGTTCCAATCTACCATCCAGTCCATATGTACCATGATTCTGCCGAAACCTGTACGTGTCCAACTCCTCTTTCTCATTGATATATCTAACTGGTTCTAGTCCTTTAAAGTAACGCCCTCTCAGCCAGATCCAATTTATTATACTGGACTTTCCCTTCGAAGAAACAGCTACGATCCCAACGCGTCTTGTGAGCCCTTCATTTAAGCGACTTTTCTGAAATGAGCTGAACAATCGCGCCGTCGTTAGACCCCAACTTTAATGTCTCTACGAGCTCTGTTGCCGGTTTCGGTGTCCTTAACGAGCACCATATTGGGTTTCAAGGGCAACAAACACCCCGACAGCATCGAAGATCCCTACAGACAGTGGCCTCGAGAAGAAGCCTGAGCAAGACTTCACCCTCGTCCTTGCAGAATTCGTGTCATGTATCACATCGGTCGAGCAGGAATTCAACGTGTTGTTGCACTTGTAGTTGCCCATATGATGTTTCGGTATCTCTTTTGATTCGTGTCAGCCTTTCATGAGCTAATACTATTATCCAAGAATCGCTCTCATGAATATCATGTATCTGAATTTGGCTTGCTGAATGCAGTCACATCCTCGCTTTTAGTACGTGCCACAGCGCATTACCCTTTTCTCAAGGCTCATTTAGTTTGAAGGAGTCTCCCGCACACCGTTCTCCTCCACAATCCACACCCAAAAGTCGTCCTCGCTTCTCGGTAAGTCCGAGTGACAATGGTCTTGTCTTTACTTCACAATCGAATTACATCCTGTAACAGCACTCGACGAAACCGGGAAGACCTCGCCCAGTCTCTTTTCCATCGATGGTAAGTTCGTAAATCTCTCATGAGATGTCTGTCTGATCTTGATTTTAATCACAGGAAACGCCTTCTCCTGTTACTCCAGCGCGCAAAAAGGTACTTTCGCTAGTTCTATGGATCAACCTGGTTTCCGAGGGTAGCTCATTTCATTATAGGGACATGTTCGCTCGCGCTCTTACGACCACCGTGAGCCTGCGGTACGACGATTCACCCTCGTAGTGCTGGTCTAATTCTGATCTTAACCCTTCCTAGACTACCAAGAGTGTAGAAGTCTCTTGCACGAAGTCTCTGTGCGCACCACAACGCGATCCTGTTCCGCAGCTGGACAGCATTCCAGAATCTCTTGACACTTTCAGGCGCCTCCGAAGGTCAAACAAGAGAATTACTTATGACAGTTCTCCTTCTGATCACGTAGCTACTTTGGATAGACCAGATAATGTTCGTGGATCACCTCTACTGACTTCACCCGTTCTTCATGATTAATTCATTTGTTATAGACCCTGACAACGAATCCAGTCAGGCCATTCGATTTCATGGAGACACTGAAGCGAAGCTCACTGCCCTCTAATCACTTTGATTCTTCCGGTTCTTCATGCTCTTCATTTGATGCCTCCGATGGCGAAGGTGCATATCCTTCGACAGCGTTATCATCACCTGCAAAGATTCCGTCTCGCACCCCGAATAGGTCTCAAGCTTATCCAGATTTGATACCCATGATTGCACTGTCTCCCATCATCGAGGACTCTAGCATATGTGAAGATGTTGATGCCATTCTGGCATGTTATAGTGATTCACCCATCTTGGGTCGCACGACAGCTTCGCAAGGCCACGATCACAATTCATTTGACATAGATGATGCAGACTGGCAGCCCGAGGTTGTCTTTGAGCCCGATCCTACAACTCAAGTACGGTTTTACATCCGCCCGACTCGATGCTGCTAATGCGGTATGTATTTAAACAGAAACAGACGATGGTGGAGAAAGTAGAGGATGCTGCTGTCCCTATTTTGCAAGAGCCATGTGAAAAGACGTCATTTGTGCACAAATCAACGTGTTATGGTGGTAGCTCGAGTATGCCACCAGTTGTTGGCCTTTTTCAACGCTAATGCTTCATTTTTTCCTAGTGGCTGAAGAAAATCAGCGGGAGGAACACGCATATAATGACCTTCTATCTCCTCCTGCGCTCGTTCTGACATTCCCTACACCGGAAATGGCACATGTCGCAGAATTTTCGGAGCCAGAGCCCCTTAAAGTCGGGCCAGGCCTTTCAACTATTTATACTGCCCCTCATACTCCTCCCGCGTCTCGTACACCTTTTGCGGACAGTACAAATCTTAGGCAGCCATTGCTACCGGAACCTCCGACTCCAATGCCGCCTCTTCCGCGGTGTACCTCTTGTGGATTTGGGTTTGGGTTTGATGTGACGGGTTCGATGGAAGTACTTCCCTCATTCGACAAGAATGGTAGCCGACCACCGTGCAAAGAGTGTAACGCACAATGGGAGAGATGTTGCAAGTGGTATGGAAAGAGGGGCTGGGCGGTTAGTAAAGTTGAAGATTGTTCTTGTGAAGTTGATGGCGCTACGCAACCACAACAAGGTCGACCGAGGAAAAAGATCGTAAAACGCTCTTCTAGACGGCTTTCTCAACTGATAGAGAACGCATTTCTATTCAATTCGGACGCAAAGCCGGGCTCGGGAATGACTGGGCAGGATTCGAAACGACACTCAAAACGCTCGTTCTGGGGTTCAGGTCGGCACAGGTCGACCGGGGGTGCCTCAGCGGAAATTGAAACCTTGGATCTCACAGATGCAGATTGGTCCACTGAGCAAAGATCTCAAGCTAAAGAACTTACAACGAACCAGGCTCACCGTCACAGTCGGCACGAAGAGGGGGATGCGTTTGCTAGCCCTATGGCAGAGAACTCGGTCAAGTCTACCTGGAGAAGTATTGCTGGGAGATTCCCAAGGTCGAGGGCAGCATCGAGAGAGAGGGAGAAAGCCTGGGTTACTACGACAAAAAGGCGATCTTTCTTAGATTTTAGTGGGGCTGCCGCTGACAAGACCATTGAAAAATCCCAGAAGAGACGGTCTTACGGAGGATTCTCTTTCCGACATAGCTGGCGCTAGATAGTGTTGGCGGTCTAGGGAATGGATATTGACTTTCTTTAGAACGATTATTTTGTTTCCTTTGACGCGCGATTTGCAGATCTTACCACGCTCTTTTCTCATTTTTCTGTTTTACAGATTCTTCGTTTCCAGTCGTTCGTTCACGCCCAGTTTAGTATCAAGTTGCGATACCTGTACCTGTACCTTCCATGTGGTATTCAAGTCATTCTCGTTGGACATGTAATACGATCTGTAGTGTAAAGTATGATACATGTTGTCGTTGAATTCAGATGAGCCCAGTAATACGTCATGTAACCTAAATCCTGACTATACTCTGCACAATGTACTTAGCCGGTGTATGGTCATAATTCATTCCAGCCAGACCTTTGTACACTTGCAGACGTGACTATTACGTTGTTCTACACTCCGGGGGATTATTGTCAATGAGTAGGGGCATTCTGAGTCAGATCCCACCCGTGCTTTGATCTAGTTAGTGCGGTGGCCGCCAAGAGGAGAAGACTGCACAAAGAAAGATCTAAACGTCTATAGTTGAAGGTATGAGTACATTTAGACATCTAATAGAATATCTGTACGAATGACTTGATCCTTTCGTCCTTTATATCGGCCTTCCGAGTGCGCTCGCGGAAAATCACTCATCAGGCTCCTCCCAGATAACCTCCGGTCTGCCATACCTCCTTTCATCAACAGTACTCAGTCGTTGTCGGTCTCTCCACCCTGCCCATGCACTGAGTAGCATAGCACAACAGCACGCTCCAATAGTCAAGTATAAAGTGTCGATATAACAATCTCGGCCTTCTAGACATTGCCGCGAAGGAAGTTTAGACAGAACGTCAGTTGCATTTGACATGAGCGACGTTTGTGGTGGCGGCACGGGCGACTCGTGTGCATCGAGATTACGGCCGAAAGCGAGGGAAAATAGATTACCGCCGAAGAGAGGGGATAATGAGAGGAAACCCCAGTTCTCAGAGAAGTGCGCTATATTCACAATTGGTAAAAACAAACGTCAGTTCCTGATGCTACTTACACAGTAGAGATTCGGAAGCAGACATCTCGGATGCAAAGGTGCGGTTCCTCGAAGAAAATTGGATACTCACGAAGACCGAACCATTCGATGCAAATCGCAGCGTACAGCGAGAAGACACAGCCATAGCCTAAACCAAGCAAAGCACTTGCTTTCCATAGGTTAGCCACTTGCTCTATTTGAGATGCTGTGATCTGAGAACATAGCATGAGGAAGGAGACCAAGACGAGTAGGTTGGAACGGGGCAAGTCGAACTGCGCCTTCATAAAATCAGATAGCAGGCCTGATAACAAGATTCACCTTGAAAAATAACCCAATGCTTGAGAGCACGCTTACCTATGAAAATCCGGCCTGAGAAGTTCATGAAACTGATGGTTGACACTTGAGTTGCTTGCCACTGGGATGCCTTTCTATCGTCATAAGCGGCATTGTTTTCTCTCACATAGAGAGCTTGTGACATAGAGCCAACATTGTTGATGTCTAAGTTGCTCGCACTTTAGTTAGCAAAAGAGGTAAGGGAAGAACTGGCTTACACATCAGACCTGTCCCGCTCACTAGGAATCGAATGAGCTGACCCTGGTCGTGAATTGAAAGAGAAATAGACACACGTAACGATAATGTTAGGAATAAAATCACGAAATCCATCGAAAACCACAGCTTGCGTCCGTGGATATTAGTAGCCGCTCCGTCGAAGTGTATCCTACTGTTACTTCCAGCAGTTCTCTCTCTCACCCCACTCCTTGAGCGGTGACGAGGTGTACGAGGGGACATGGAGCGAGGTGGACTTAATTCCAAGCTAACACGTGCCTCGGGAATGTAATCTTCAGCTGGGGTGGTAGGGACTTGCTGATGATGTATTGCAACTTCTTCGTCATGAGGTAGCAGATGTGTCCTACTGTCATTCTCATGGTGGAAAACGGGGGGAGCAAGGGAAGCTGCTTCGACGAGTCCATGTTCGACGTGTTCATAATATGTTGGCTCATTCGGAGGTAAAGGAATGGGGCGAACGAAGAAATATCCAATGATCATAGGGAAAGAGGTTCCGATTGCAAGCAGCAATAGAAATGAGGACGTGTCCCCCGGGAATGCGAAGTGTGCAATGCCAGAGAAGAAGAACGCTGAGAGACCGAATCCTGAGATGACCATTCCGGTGGTGGATCCTCGCTGACCGAAAAATCAGTTGTTATTAGAAGGATGAGTAAGTGTTCAACGAACTACTGTGTCAGGAAACGTCTTGGCTGTTGTATTGATTGCGCTTGATAGACCTCCATTACCCCCGATACCCGTCATGAAACTGCCCAAGACCAGCAGGCATAGGGTGAATGTTGACAGGGACTCGCTCGAGTCAGACAGGCCATCATCATAAATAAATTTGATACCAGAGTAACCGATGAGTAAGAGTAAGAATGCTGAAAGGAGAGGAATCTGTGGTCCGCGAGCGTCGACTATTTTGCCCCAAATCGGTGCACTGACATAAACCCCGACTAAGTGAAAAGTTCAGCCTTCTGTTGTACCGAGGAAAGACCTGATGAGCGCACCATTGCCACCCAGCCCGATCAAATTCAACTGTGTATGGCTTATACGAAGCCGAGCGCCTAGTTGTGGTCCATAGGCTGTAAAGAATGAGCAACAAGCATCAACGTTCCTGATAACCTTATCATCACGAGCAGGTCGAGACTACTCCTTGGCAAGGAAGTAAACTGCAAAAGTCTTCTTACCTGAGAAGACCTGATCACAGAAGGAGTAAGAACGAAGTATCAGAAGTTGACTTCTGCTAGATGGCTACGCACGTAATTTGTCCCCGCACTCAACGCCGCTAACAGCGACGCAAGTAATGTTATCACCCGCTCCCTCCCAAACGTCCCTGGAAGGGTTGTACTCGAGGAAATCATGAAAGAAGGTTGTCGCCAGCCAAAACGAAACAAATTTCGAAATAAGATTGTGTGCGGTTAGAATAGTTTAGCGCATGAGACTTGCGGGCGGGGATCACATGCTATGTAACAAGCGCTCCGACGGCGACTCCGCCCACTCCACGCCAATTTGCCTGCCGATTGCCTGCCGAGCGCTGCTAGCACGTGATCTCCATGAATTATGGTTGAGGTTAAGGTTAGGACCTTCTTCACCCCCCTTTCGTCGCTGGGGTAAACGGTCTTTAGTTTCATCTACTCTTCTTTATCGTGTCCGGCTGTATAAGCGTCAAGAATTCTATTCCAAATATTCCTTCTTATAAGAGACGATTGGCGGTTCACAAACACACAAGTCTCAACGATCATGTCCGAAGCCGAAGTCGAATCATTGGTAGAGCAGCATATAGCGCAGCTGGAGTAAGCCTCACTGATCTAATTTCATGCTCTCTACCTGTTCTAATGTACCCGAATTTTCTCTTTAAGAGCTATTTCAGAACGACGCAACGCGCTTCTTCGTGAAATGTATGTCATGATGAAGAAGCGATCCAATGTGGGAGCAGTCATAGCGATAGACGACGATGAAAACAATGATCTGCACGCCTTTCTGAATAAATACGATCTGACCAAGAAGTATGTGACCCTCTCACTTCTTATTCAGTTAATTAACAAGTCTGAATTCAGCCCAGAAACGGGATACATAAGTGAACTACCCCAAAATGAGCTTTTCGAACTCGTCCCTCCTCAAGCAACGCACTCCTTAGTATCCCCTCCACTATATCGACCGCCTTCAAGAGCACAAAGCCGGACTTCTCGTAGTAAATCTGTACTTTCAGACGTTGGCCTTGAATCGGTGGCAGAGGACGGTCCTAGTAAACCACGAGAAACATCTGATGTTCCAGATTCTACCCTCGCTCATATAGAATCTGACGATGAACTCGATCTCCTTGGCTCATCCTTGTCTGTTCCGGAGCCTTTACGATCCACTCCTTCAACGGAGCGGTTTGGTGTTATTCATATCTCGGACTCTCTCGAGTCCACCCAGATCATACCTGTTGGAGGATCTGCCGAGAAAGAGAAGAATGCGAAGAATAGTGAACATGGTCTTGATGCAGATCAGCACATTGAACAGGAAGCGCAGCCAATACCTTCAGCAATACACGATACCGACATTGAAATGTCAGATCATTTGGAGCCAATCACAGAGGCAGGCGATAATGCCGTCAGCCAACCTCCATCTCTACCTTTGGCCGTGCAGGACCTTGTTGAAATGGAAGGAGCTTTTGACGAACCTAAAGAACTAGCTGCAACGCCCAGTGATGCTGCGAATGATTCGATGGTAATAGATGAGTCGACAGTTGAGGAATCCAAACAACTTTCCCCAGCTCCCGTTTCTCTCGACGTGTCTGAAGAGTTCACGTTAGCGACAGAGGCTCGTTCACCTCCAGTGGAGGTGCAACCTATTGCGACGGATAACGCCGGTGAACCCGATGCAGATAGTGGTGTGGTTCTGGAATCGGAGCTTACAGCACTTGAATTAGAGTTTGCTTTTCACCATCCTATCTCACCTGAACCGGTCCAAGAAACACCTAATCAAACGACTGAGGAGGCCCCGGTGCCCAGTTCCCTTGAACTCCGATATCCTACTTTCCCGCTCCAACTTGACGAAGGTTCTTCTACTCCAGAACTCATAGTCAAGGCGCTTCCGCCATCTCCCATCTATATCCCTGCACCGTCATCCCCATACCGTAGCTTTCCTGACGAATTTCACTTTCCCGATCTCTCTTTCGACAAGCATTCCCTTGTTTCCCCTGCTTCCCCCGCGCAGCCTCGCCACCAATTGGAGTGGAAATATCCCTTGCCACCCATCGATTCACTTCCCGCGGAATTTACTCGGAGAGCAAAGAAGAACAAACAGAAGAAAAAGGAGAGAGAAAGAGAAAAGGAGAAGGGCGAGAAAGCAGAGAACAAGAAAGAAAAGGATGGGAGAGATGACTGGATACCTTGGGGCATTAACCGTTGGAATGCCACGATACGTACCAATCCGGTGTACAAGAAAGTTTCGAGAGCCACGAAATGCCTGAGCACGCGTGATTGGGGAGTAAGTTGCCTTCATGACTAACGATCATCTTTGCCTCATCTATCTTTTTCTAGATTGCAATGTCAGAATTGAAGCTATTGCGCACTATGGACCGCATCGATATGCTGAAGTCGAAAGGGCGTTGGAGTTTTAGACAGCCCAAAAAGCAACGTGGCGTCGGTGGGTTGGCCAAGACGCATTGGGATTTTCTCATGGATGAGATGGTGAGTTCATTATAGCCAGCATTTGGTAACTTGTCTCCCTCTGATCCCTCTCCTTCCATTCAGAAATGGATGCGCACCGACTTCAGGGAGGAGCGCAAATGGAAAATGGCACTTGCATACAATCTCTCCACCGCCGTTTTAGAGTGGCACGCTGCGGGCACCTGGGAGAAACGAATTAAACGTGGTATCTGTGTGCTTTGGAAGCCCCCACAACAGGATAAGCGCAGGGATGGCATGACTGATGACGTTAATGAATTCGTCGATCCTATGGACTTAGAGGAGCCGACATCTCAGGCTGTTCCCGAAAAGACTCCTTCGTCTCTCCTAATGGTTGATTATGGGTCGGACGACGAGGAAGATGATGAACAAGAGAAAGATGTTGATGACGCGTTAGACCCTGCAATATTAATCGAGGAGGCGTTCGGAACTTCCAAATCAGACGAAAGTGGTGAAGGTATCGGAATGAAGGACGTAGAACCGAAACGAGAGGAGATAGAAGACTCGAGTGCTTTGCGAGATTCCAACATGGATGTCAGCATGGATGTCGATGCTTCCGAGTTAGGGCAAGGTGGGAATGGTGAAGGCTTCGTGAGCAAGAACGAGGATGATATTAGCAACGATCCCAGTGCGTTACCAACAGGTCTCAAGGCGACTTCAGAAAATCCTCTGCTTCATTCGAAATCTGAACGTGCGCTTATCCCTCATTCCAAATCATCGAAAATCAGTCTCTATGCACCCTTACGTGAACGTATAGCCTATTCAGAGGTCGAGAAGCTTTTCCTTGACATTGATGATTTTCATATCATAACGCATGACACCGCCACGGACGACTCACATACTGAATATCTTCCTCCTCCCTCTGACTTATCTGACATTTTCCCCGATTTCCAACCTTTCGGGTTGCTGGATTTTGTTCCAGCTGCTTCTAACCCCACTGTTCCTGATGGAAAGAAGAAATCAGACAGGAGATCAGAACGGGATGATCCTAATAGAAGGTTCGAGGAGGCCGCATATACAAAACTCTATCCAGCGAGCAAATTTATGTACAATAAACCAACCTTGATCGGCGCCCTTCAGCCTTCCAAGCATCTCAAGGATGGTCATTGGACTGCCTTGGATGAGTCTGCAGTTCTCGTCGAATACGATGGGCAACCAGCGGTACGGCTAACAGAAGATCTCAATAATGGTAGGCAACCTACCTATCAGTCGTTGATATCTTCTCAATAGTCTCCTAGGCATCTTTGAACACAAGCCCGGTCCGGTGCAGATTGTGACTCCCGCCTTTCCCTCGAATCCTGTCCAGGCTGTTCAAGCTGCTATGCAGTCACCACTACCAAAGTTCAAGGAACCTCCTAAGCGAACAGTTGATCATCTTTGGAATACAAATGACGACGCCTTACTGAAATCTCTTGTCGACAAGTATCCCAACAACTGGGAACTGATTGCTGAGTGCTACAACACCTCTAGGCTCACCGTTAAAACTGACTGGCGCACATCTCGAGATTGTCAGGAGAGGTGGAGAGAACGATGGGGGGTTGGAGCTCAGAGGATGGTGGACTCTCCGTCTGGTGCAGAAGGTACACCACCACCTTCCACATCAAGTCAAGTGACTACTCGAGGTATAAAGCGATTGGCAAGTAATAGTGTTTCGAGTGCAACCGCGGGGACATTCACTGCAGGATCTAGCAGCGAACCTAAGAAGCGTAGAAGGCACGCTATGGTTCAGGAAGCCATTCGTAAATCTGCCAAGAGACGCAATGAAGCATTGCAGAAAAATGGTGATGACCATTTTCCCTTGCCTGCAGTTTTACGTCGATCTTACGCAACAATTCCTATAGCACGAAAAAACCCAATGACGCACGAATCACATTCTCAGTTTAATAAGATGGCCAAAATGTCACCAGCAGATCTTAGTCGACGCAAAGCCGAACAAGATATGGCCCAAAGTACACAGATTCAGTTAGCTAGAAGAACTGCTCTAAGCACTAATGGACAGAATCGTGGACCCGTAAGTTTCCCATCTGATGCATTAGCTCATTGGTTTGTTTGACCAAATATATAGGTTGCGCAAGGTCAACCAACCAATGGTGCGCCTGTTGCAAACGGCGTAGCTCGATCCTCCACTGTAGGCCTTCCCAGCCAAGGCGGTCTACCGCAGATTCGAAGTCAAGTCAACATATCTCAGCAGCAACGATCTGCAACTCCTCTCGCAGCTGCAAATGCACGTCTTTCACCTCAGCAGCAGCAGCAAATTCTACAAGCACAGGCTCAATCACAGTCCCAGCTAGCACTTTCGCAGCAGCAACTTTCACATGCTCTGGCGCAAGTGCAAGCTCACCACGCCATGCAAGCCCAGCAGGCTGCTGCCGCTGCAGGAGATACAAATCAGCCGCAAAACGGAGTAAATGGGGCTGGTGCTCAGATGGCCAACGCTCACCTTTCTCCGCCTTATGTCGGTTCTCGAGACGCGACTTCTTCCCCGGCCCACGCCTCCCCTCCCCGCACGTCGGCGACTCCCTCGAATGCCGCCGTCAATTCTCCACGGCCGCCTTCTGCCCAAGCCCAAACACATTCCCAAGGACAAAGCCAGGTACAACCTCAGGCATCTGGGCAGCAGATGCAGGGGCAGCCACAGGTGCAAACGCAGGCCGGCATACTCCAGAACGGGTCGATAGCTGCGATGAACATTCCGAGAGCGACGACTATCCAGGGACACTACTATCTGCCGAACGTGCAGAGCTATACTCATGAACAAATTCAGAATATGTTGCGAATCCAGGCCTTGGTATATTGCACCTTTGCTTCAGCCTTAGGTCCCCCTCGCTGACTTTCAATTTAGCAACAAGCTCAGGCTGCCCAGCAACAGCACGGAATGAATCAGCCTCAAAATGGTGCTTATCCCCAACAATGATTGCTTAGAGAACTCGATATTCGGCACCATGCCACCATCCTTCTTGATCGTTGTCTTGAAAGGTGTAGTTTCAGTCAACTGTGTATATTTTTGTCCCTCTGCCTTGTACTATGTTTCTGTGTGCACTGAAGATCGCAACAAGGCTCGACATCATGCAACCACGAACGAACAGCCACGGAACTCGACGGAACTGGCTGTAAACATGCTGATACTGGATCGGCAAAGAATACGATGCGGAATATCATCATGCGTACTGATAGAGGCCTGGCGCGTTTGAAGGTCTACCGAAAGGACTAGTGAAACAAGTGGTAGCAGAGTTGGCAGATGCCAACGCGGATAAGCTGACATTCGTAACATAGCCTTGGAAGTTGAATAGAGTATGGACGCATGATGATGTGCATTCGTGGGATGGTAATGGGGGTTACTTGGTCTGAGTAAATGATCTTTTTTTAGAGGCCACTTCCCGTCCACGCATGTGTAATAATAAACATAGTGTGGGGGTTGCTATGAGCGCAATGAATTCTTCGTGAGATTCCCCTAGTCATGACGGCCGGAAAATGATGTTGATTCAAAGCTTTTGCCTTTGCTGCTTCGAATTCTCAATCAACTGCGCGTCGCTTGAAATCAGAGGTTTCCTATCAACCTATAATTGACCCCCTGATAACCGTTGATTGATGGTAGCAACGCTTGCGGCAGACGGTGGTACATGGGTGTGCCGAGTGTGCCGAGTGTGCCGAGGAGAGTTTGCTTCGGAGGAGACAGACAAACAATGCGACAGTGCGTGGGGATGAGGAGGTCTAGGTCGTCTAAACACTATGACAACTGGAAAATATTACGGTCAGCGTTCGTTTGAAAGGCAGCAGGCGATCATTTCTTCATCACCCTTTTCTTTCTTCCCTTCTTCGACCAGCGGGCGGTCATCTCTTCCCATCTTTCCTCTCTTTTCTTTTCGCTAGTTAGCTGTTCCTGCGCAGGTCGTACACTCGTTCGCCATGGATTTCGTGGATACCAAGAATCCAGATATGAATCTTGCCGGCCATAACCTCATGGACCACCCCGATTTGCAGCCCGGCATACGGGGTGCGCATCTCCAGCGAAACAAGACAGAGCGGTCTCGGTTGCAAGGCCTCCAAAGGACTGTCACCAATGCTGCTACGGTTCCTATGAACACAGACACCGGTATGATGGCAAGGTGGAGGATATACATGATCAATGAGGGCGGTAGACAAGTCTTTTTTGCTGTCTTTATAATCCTCCATATCCTTGTCGGCATATTGGGCTATTTACATTATCAGCTCAAGGACAACCTCAACAGTGTGCGTCACAGTCTCGGCGCTGGTTTTAGTGAGTTCGATTGTATTACAAGTCCGCAGCATGTCCTTATTGTTGTGTAGCAATCGCTCGTGCGTCCGCTTTGCTCTGCCACGTCGATGTCATCTTCATCCTCCTCCCAATCTGCCGCAACTTTATATCTTTCATGCGTCGTACCCCGCTTGGGACTGTCATTCCTTTCGACAAGAACATCACCTTCCACAAGGCCACTGGTTGGTCCATTGTCATCTGGTCTCTTGTTCACACTCTTGCCCATGTCGTTAATGTCATCAACTTGGCTATTCAATCTGCTGACAACACGGGCGAGCGGGTGAAGAACTTTTTCCTCCTCTGTGTCGAAGCAGGTCCTGCTGTCACTGGTTGGATTATGTGGGTTGCCTTGGGATTAATGGTTTGGTACGCCCGGGAAGAAAAGAGAAGGCAAAACTTTGAAAGATTCTGGTACACCCACCACCTTTTCATTGTTTTCTTCATCAACTGGCAGCTTCACGGAATGTTCTGCATGCTCAAGCCCGACAGACCACCCTACTGCTCTTACAACACCATCGGTGTCTTCTGGGTACGCAATGTTTTGGTAGGCGTCATCTGTGATCTGACTTTTCTTCTTGTGTAGCGTTACTGGATTGTCGGTGGTATTATCTGGATTGGCGAGCGTGTTCTTCGTGAAGTTCGTTCCCGTCACCGCACCTACATTTCGAAGGTTATCCAACATCCTTCGAAAGTTGTGGAGCTTCAGATTAAGAAAGAGAAGACCACTGTCAGAGCTGGACAGTACATCTTCATCAATTGCCCGGAGCTTTCCTACTTCCAGTGGCATCCTTTCACCCTAACTAGGTAGGCAATCTTTCTCTCGCGAGTCTTTCATTACTCAAGGAGATACTGCATAGTGCACCTGAGGAAGACTATATCTCTGTCCACATCCGTGTTGTCGGTGACTTCACGTCTGCTTTGGCCAAAGCTGTTGGCTGCAACTTTGACGCTAAGGAGAAAGGTATTTCAAACGCGACCTTCATTTTCAAATAGCTGATCATTGTGTAGATGATGCTGGAGGCAAAGTCCTTGGTACTGACTCCAACCCGCCATTGAACAAGGCTCTTCCTCGTATCATGGTCGACGGTCCTTTCGGTAGCGCTAGTGAGGATTTCTTGAACTATGAGACTGTCCTTTTGGTTGGTGCTGGTATTGGTGTCACTCCTTTCGCCTCGTAAGTGAAAAGTATCGCTGTTCGCAATTGTAGCCTGACGGTAGTCACCAGGATTCTAAAGTCAATTTGGTACCGGATGAACAACTTCAACTACACTGGCAAGCCCACCAGATTGTCCAAGGTTAGTATCTTCAATGTTTATCAGAAGTGACATACCTATCACTTGAACAGGTCTACTTCACCTGGGTCATCCGAGAGTTTGGCGCTGCTGAATGGTTCCACTCACTTCTGCATGCCATCGAGGAGCAAGATACTCAGAACCGCATAGAGATCAACATCTATCTCACTGCAAAGATCAAGGACGATGAAATGAACAACATCATCGTGCAGGATGTCGGTGCGGAAAAGGATGCTATCACGTCGCTGAGGGCTCCTACACACTACGGAAGGCCCAATTGGGACAGAGTGTTCCAGAGTATTGCGCAGAAACACCCTGAGACGGACTGTGGTGTGGTGAGTGTCGATTTGAAATGCGTTGAAGAGTCGATATTGAATTGTAGTCTAGTTCTTCTGTGGTCCCAAAGTTTTGTCCTCTACACTCCATGTCATGTCCAACAAGTACTCGACTGCAAAGGGCACCCGATTCTTCTTCGGAAAAGGTTTGTTTGTTCTCTTTTTGCTTCTGTAGACACTGTGGCTGAACCATCTCATCAATTTCACAGAGAACTTCTAAGCGAAGCAGAAAGAGATCTACTTTCGTTGTATAAATTGGGGTTGTATTCCTACGTCTGTGTTTACACTATTATCGTTCCTTTTTTTTTTTTTCTGTTCTGGTTGGTTTGGAATAGATCTTCCTTTCCCTTGAACCGAAAGTTTGGGTGGGATTGGATTAATTGCTCCTTCTCTGTTTCAAGATTTGAGGGTGTGTCTCATTGTGACGAAGTGCGGTTTCGTGGAGGAGGGACTGTTACACGATCGGAACTGTCGGTGTCATATTCACGGAACGAGTGATAGGCTTTAGTCTTTTAGAGCCACACGACCGAGGTATGTACGGTGCAGGTACAGTGCCAGGTGGGATATGTTCGCAGTGACTGACAATGAGGACGGAATCAAGACATGTAATTGTAGAAGCTTCGCAATGTTCCTGGAGACGTCTCTTGTCCCTGTCTTGTCATCTTTCACCCAAGATGTCAGTCGTGTGGTGAGTTGAAGATCGTCACCGGCGTTGCTCTGGGAGCATGGGATTCAGCGAACGAACACACCCAAAACTTCACCGCGAGTAATCTACGTGTATACAGCTGAACACAGAACAGGCGTCGGGAATTGAACGCCGAGAAGGATTGTCAGCTAGGGCTGACTGGGTCTGCTGACTCTTTTTTGTACGAAATCATAGGACACTGACAAGTCGGACATACAACGCCGCTGATCAGTGCGGCAGCGGATGTATGTGCAGACCAGAGTGTGTGCTATCATTGATATTTAATATTGAATATTGAGGCCTTGAAGCTCGAAGCTTTGAAGCTTTGAAGCCTTGAGCGCTGAGCTTGAGATATTGAGTAGACACGAAAGCAAGACACAAAGTGCGAACCAGGAGAGCAAAGGTTTGACGATGACATAATCGGAATCTTCTCCTATCCTTCGCTGGCGATTTGCTTTTGGTTTTTCGTACAGCATTCAGCCAAGGGTATGAGACATTTCTGTGACACGTCTGGGAGGTCGAATGGTACCCTATCGTCTCTCGTCTCTACTGGCAGCAAAGGGAATATATTCATGAGGCAGATTGTTATAAATAAGCGTTTTCTCTCATGCGAATTTTGATCGAGGTGCGATTTTCCCTTGCAGAGATGAAACGAACGATCGAACGACTGCCCAGCTGCCCAGCTGCCCAGTTTGCAGAATGAGACGGAAGAATGAGACGGAAGAAACACAGGAGACATGCGTGAAAACCGAATGGTTCATGGCTTGTAGGCAACCAAAGCCCTAGCACTGCAACGTGAACGTAATATTGAACGTCTGTTGATGGAGAATTTCGAACATTGTACAAATAAGAAGTAGCTCTGAGAGTAAGACAAGACAAAAGTCTGAGACTGGATGCCGTGTGTTGTATAAAAAGGCAAACCAAGCGAGCCGAAGAAAGCGAGGCATTCATTCTTCCCCGGATTCCTATTACCACTCCCACCATGTCCCCTCAGCAAAGTGGTCCCTCCTACGACCCTCTGCCCCTCACAAACGAGCAGGCACATTCAGATACTCTATACAATGTCCCTCCTTCCCCTGGTCCATTCGACGAGACCGCCCCAGCTTCAGCTTCAGCTGCTCAGCCTCGTTTCATCGGTCCTGCTCTCTACAGTGAAGGCGGTCCCAACGTTCGCAACTCCTACGCTTCATCTCAAAACACTTTTCCTTCCGACGGTCGTGCGTCAGAGTACTCTTCCTCCGTCTACGCGCTGAACGACACCCATGGTGCTGCTGCTGCTGCACAGTACCACGATGATCCTCACGACTTTTCATCGGATCGCGACATGAGCGTCTCTCCTGCTGGTCAAGGAAACAGGTACCTCGAAGAGAAGCGCGCAGCGTATACCCCTCCAAAGTCCAAGCGTAAAATCATGATCATCGCTGCTGTCGCCGCTATCGTCCTTCTCGTAATTGCCATTGTCATTCCTGTCTACTTTGCTGTCGTCAAGCCCAACAAAAACAAGGCAAATACCGACGCTTCTACTTCGGGCTCCAACTCTTCAGGTAGCTCTGGCTCTAACGGCTCTAACTCCACCTCATCCAGCGGGGATTCCGGTACTAAGAATAATCTGGCTGTCACTGGTGGAGATGGAAGTACGGTTACTATGGAGGATGGTACTACCTTCACCTATTCCAACTCCTTCGGCGGTACTTGGTACTGGGATGAGAATGATCCCTTCAACGACGGCGCTCAGGCTCAGTCTTGGACTCCGGCTCTTAACGAGTCGTTCAAGTATGGCGTGGACCAGATCAGAGGGTGAGTGCACCAGTGTTCCATCTCGCCTTGCTGGCTTCTTATGTTGCTTGTTAGTGTGAACATTGGTGGATGGCTTGTTCCTGAACCTGTAAGTTTTCATTATACGTGCTACTTAACTCCGACCAATTCGCCTTCTTATAACAGTTTATGCAAGTCTTTTTATATCCCACGAACGTGTTCAACCAAGCTGACATTCACCTAGCGCTCCTTATCTGTACGAGCCTTTCATCAACAACACGACTCCCGCCATCGACGAGTGGACGCTATGTGAGAACCTGGCCGCTACCAAAGAAGGTTTGACAACACTAGAGAACCATTACAAGACGTTCATTGTGAGTGTATAACTCATTTACGTTCGTTCTGTCCTCATCATATCCCCTCACAGACCGAAAATGACTTTGCGGAAATTGCTGGTGCTGGCCTCAACTATGTTCGCATTTCCCTCGGCTTCTGGGCTATCGAAACTCGCCCAGGAGAACCTTTCCTTGCCAACGTCTCCTGGCAGTAAGTTTGACTAGTCATCATTCGCCTGACCCAGTTCTCCAACCACATCTTATAGATACTTCCTCAAAGCCATCCAATGGGCACGAAAGTACGGTATCCGTATCAACCTCGACTACCACGCTCTTCCTGGAAGTCAGAACGGATGGAATCACTCTGGGAAATTGGGCGATATCAACTTTTTAATGGGTCCTATGGGTCTCGCGAATGCTCAGCGGGCTTTGGATCACATCCGTATTCTCTCAGAATTCATTTCTCAGCCTCAGTACAAAAACGTCGTAACCATGTTTGGTATCACGAACGAGCCTAGAGCTGTGTTCGTGGGTCAGGCAGCTTTATCGAGCTTGTATGTGTTTTTCTCGGTTCATAAATCAACATGCTCTCCCTGACTATGCTCTTCTAGCTACTTCCAAGCGTATGAAATAGTTCGTAAAGCGGGTGGTACAGGCGAGGGCAATGGTCCTTTCATCTCCTACTCTGATGCTTTCCTCTCCCGTGCTCAATGGGCTGGTTTCCTCCCCAACGCTGACAGAATTGCCCTCGACTCCCACCCATACCTGTGCTTCAATGGCCAGTCCAATGCTGCAATGAGCACATACGCCACTGCACCTTGTGCTTGGGGCAGTGAGGTCAACACTTCCATGTCCGCTTTTGGTTTAAGCCTTGCCGGCGAGTTCAGTAATGCCGTTACGGATTGTGGATTATTTGTCAATGGTGTCGGTCAGGGTACTAGGTACGATGGGACGTACACTGCGGATCCAACGATCCAGAGTGTTGGAAGTTGTACGCCATGGACGGACTGGCAGAACTGGGACCAGACGATGAAGAATTCTGTCAAGAACTTCGCACTCGCTAGTATGGACTCGCTTCAGGTAAAGGAAGATTTCTAATCGTCGTCAATTCTTTCTAACAGTCCGTGGATAGAATTACTTCTTCTGGACATGGAAGATTGCCAACTCGAGTGTTACCGGCAAGGTTGAATCACCGTCTTGGTCTTATCAGCTCGGGCTCGAAAACGGTTGGATGCCTACAGATCCCCGACAAGCAGCAGGGGTTTGTGGTAACAACGCTCCTTGGAATCCTCCCCTCAAACCATACCAGACCGGTGGTGCCGGTGCCGGTAATATCGATGCTGCTATCACCGCCTCTTACCCTTGGCCACCGGCATCGATTAGTTCAGGTGGTGCAGCTTCTCTTTTGCCGACATATACACCCACAGGCCCGATACCTACTCTTCCTGGTCCCACATTCACTCAGAGCGGCGTCAAAGCGACCGCAACACCGAACGTTGGGAATGGCTGGGCGAATCCGAGTGACAATGCTGGGTTGATGGTTGCTATATCATCTTGTTCTTATTTAGACCCTTGGGTTGGAACTGCTGCCGCACCTCCAGCACCACTGTGCTCGAGAGCTACAACGAAGAGGAAAGAGCCTGTGTTGGAGCTGAGGGAACCGATCATTACACCGGCGCCCATGGCTCGTTGATTTGAACTATTGGGCCTCTTGAATTCGTTGTATGTATGTTGGTATAATTTCTTGTGCCTGTCTTAATCCTTTCCCCCCCCCTACGATCTGTTTCTGTTTTAATTGCATTGTCGGACCTTTTTTTTCAGTTTCTTCACACGTATTCCCTCATCCGAAAAAGAAATGGTCCTTGGTTTGCCAGTCTACACACTCGTTCCTCATGCCTTTCATTTTCTATTTTTTGCTATCAGACAGAACCCGAACTCTTTCTATTATTATACATGTACGGTACATTCTTCACGACACTCGTGTTATTGCATTTCTATTCACCAACTCCCTCTCTTCACTATCGATTTCGCATTCGCACTTTACTTTCCATATTGGTATTGCTCATCATCAGACGTTGATCATTTAATCGTCCAAGTGCCGATTGAATATTGGATATACCATTAGCTCGCTCGTGCTGTCGTAGAATGAAGATTTGTAGAATATAGTCGAAATGAACTTTTACATTCAAGCTCAGTGTTCTCCGCTCGTAGTTGCATATCTATCTTCCAAATCTTCTTGCCCGCCAAAACCGCCTTCGAAATTTTTGTCACGAGCTGATGCGCCGGTAGTGTCAGAGCTTGTGTTGGAAGTTTCATTGGGTTTTTTGTCTAGTTGCTCGCGAAGGGCAGCCAGCTGGGCTTGTTCCTGCTGAAGATCAGCGATCGGAAAACGTTGCGTAACAACCACGTACCTTTTCATGAATGAATCGTGCCTCCTCACTCTGTTCTCTTGCTTTCCAGTTCGAATCCTTAATGGGTGATGTATCAGCTAGAATACTACAACTTGTGAGGAGATGGTATTGACTTTTGCTGTTGACATGGTGAATGAATAAGACAGAGGAGAGTGTGATGACGTCATGGTTGCATGGTCGTAAGTCAAAGCAGGGCATTTGTAGATTTGGCAGAATATTGGACAGCAGACGACTGGAATCAGTGTCAGACAGTTGTCCTTCTACAGCCACAGTTTCCATACTTTCAATGAAGAGAAACGAATGAAAGATGCTAATCAGAAACCAAGTATTTTATAAATTACCGAATCGATCGTGGCCTGACAACGAGTGAATTACGGGGTACTCATCGAGCTTCATATTACTCACTGTTTCTGCCAGCCATTGTTCCAAATAACCCCTCATGCCCACCACAGCACCCCCTCAAATTTGGTGGAGCAACAGCATATTCTTCCTTTCTGTCCATCTCGCAGCCATATTTGGGGTGTATTATCGTCCTCCGACCGCAGTAGCAAGGGCAAGTCTCGTGTTGGCATATGTCTCGTGGCAGCTTGCAGAGTTTGGGTCCGTCGTGGTTGTATTTTTTTTATTCTTGCGTGGCAGTTCTTGATATATTCGTTCAACAGGATCACGATCGGGTATCACCGCTTGTACTCTCACAGAGCCTTTCGTGCCAGTTTGGGTGTTCGAATTGTTTTGGCGATACTTGGGTCAGCTGGGTTCCAAGGCTCTATCAAGGTGAGAGACAAAAAGAGGTTTTTCACGTCGTTCTGACAATTTTTCCGTTGTAGTGGTGGTAGGTTGACCAGTGATGACAGCATGAATTGTGAGGAATCTCACGGACAAATTCCAGGTGTCTTCGCCACAGACTTCATCATGTACGGACACTCTTGAGTTTGCTTTTCACGCGTTTCCGTCTTGACCTGGTTGTTCAGCGTTTCACTGATGACCCCGTACATGACCCGTACGTGCTCCTTCTTCCACTCATGGATCAATGTTGAAATTAGACCTCGGCAGCTACGCAGCAACGCGGGGACTGCTTTACTCTCACATGGGATGGATATTCTTCAAACCGACTTACGACAAACTAGAACTAGTCGATCGGGAGGACTTGGATCATGATCCTGGTGCGTACACATCTCAACTGTGATAACCAATGTTCTTACTCCATTTACAACAGTGGTGCGCTTCCAACATAGATATTACGGTACTCGCTGTGCCTTGTACTTCCTCACTTCCTACTCAATTCTCCGCAGTTCCCTTAGCGCTATTTTTGGGATTTGCTGTACCGCCGTTGATAGGCTCTCTTTGGGGTGACGCCATCGGTGCTTTCATATGGGGAGCTTTAGTCTCGAGATTGGCCGTGTGGCACTGCACCTTCTTTGTCAATTCGTCAGCAACTCTTCAGCTCTCCGCATCATTCGCACCCCTTTAACATATACTTTGATACAATAGCTTGGCCCATTGGGACGGACTTCAGCCATATTCGGACGAAGACACGTCCCGTGGAAGTCTAGTAAGCTATACTTTGATCTACAAAGCTACTGATTCACTTTGGGTTCAGTTGTTAGCTATTCTTACAAGCGGTGAAGGGAGTCATAATTTTGTAGGTCATTTTCTATAGTGTTTTCATCAATAATCTGATCTCTATACGTTTGACAGCACGTACGCCAATCGTGTCTTCGCTCTTTCGTAAACCTCATTGACGCAGAATCTCAGCATACATTCCCACACGACTTCCGTTCGGGTCCATCCCTACTCGCATGGGATCCCTCCAAATGGGTGATCCTACTCCTTCATCGATTCGGATGGGTGACAAGCCTTCGCCGTGCTCGCAACGTTGACATGAAAGAGTCTCTCGCGTACATGTCACACAAGACAGTGCACGGCGTTCCTCCGCCGTATGATGAGGTCCCTTGGGCTGGTGAGAACTGGACTATTTCGGATGCAAAGGAGTATCTCAAGCAGAGGCCGGGGCGGTGTGTCGTGTTGCTGAATGGATGGGTGGTCGATGTCACCGCATATATGGCCGAACACGTATGTCTTTTCCGTTTTTGTTCTGTCTTGCCGTTCCTCTTCATTTGGCCGTGATTTACGCGTTCTGGTAGAGCGCAGCGCTCAATGTTCAGATGTCGAGATGGCGTCTAGTCGCCCACCGACTTCTCGGCTTAGCGCTTCGACTCGATGGCTATATCCTCCGGCTGTTTCATGCATACTTACCGTGCCCGTTTTGCTAGCCGGGTGGTGCTTCAATTTTACGCAAATACGCTCTACGAGCTTCAAAAGATGACGATGACTTGAACGGCAGCGTCGAGAACACGCGATGGCGTGATGCGTCTTGGGCTTTCGAGGGGGGTCTCAATAACCATTCTCGTGCAGCTACGAGAAGGATGAATGAGTTGAGGATCGCTAGACTTGAACAGTATTAAGAGCGACTCCGAGAGGTAGATGGTTGGTGTTTCGTGTATATAGAGTACGCCTGCTGAAATGTAAATGTAACATCCTCTTAGTGAGGTGAGTTATGAGAGTAGATGACTCGTGCCCTTGACGATTCTAGTAGCCGCTCGTTTTAACGCTCGGGACTGGGAAGTCGGCACATTTATCACGATCCTTGTCATGCATCCATCAAGTGGCACTCAGTCGTGGAGTCAATAATCTATGTCCCCATCGGCGGAGGCATGTAAATCTCGTGTCGCGGTTCGTCCCAAGGTTTTTGAAGAAGTCAGCTCGGAAGTTGAATTTCATTAGTATCATATTGACAATGGTTAGTCAAAATTGCTCATTCCGATAAGCCAAAATACTTGAAAAGTATAGACACTTGATTTAAGACTGTCGTACTTGGAATTTTGATTTTTCTCGGGGTATAGCTTATTGTGACTCTGCTTATTAGGCTCAATACTTATTCGGAAAGCTCCTGTTGAAACAGCATTATTTGGATTTTGCAGTCGGCGAATACCAAAGTATTCAAGTGCCTGTAGATCTTTATCTTAATGGGCATTACATGTAATCGGAATCATAATCTAAAACTTCGGAAGGGGTTTCCAGTCATTCTCGGTCAGACGCTCAACTTGTTATGACTGGTTCTTCACATTAGCTGTTAATATTGTAAAGAGTGGAATAATCTATCAAATTCAAATTTCATCTATACCTACCGTTCTGCGAGCAACCGCTGTATATCAAAGACCGCGAGTCTCAGAAGACTCAGAAAACGTCCATATAGTCACGGCATCTATCGCGTAGTCTGATCCAGCGCCCGTCATTCCATTCTCTGACTCGAGCCCAGCCATCGTGAGGCGCCATATTCTCGATCCAGATAAGCATAGAGCACAGCGCAAAGTCAGCGTAAGAGAGATGATTTCCCATCGCGCAAATTCCATCTCCGTCAGAGAGATTCTTTTCTAGGATACGAGCGAGGAAATCGAACTGCTCCTTAACAAGCTGCCAAGCCCGTTCACGCTGCGGCCCAGGTGGTAGAGTCACTGCTTGCGGTCCCGGATAATACTGAGCACTGCGCTCAGGTAAACCGCGGGCAGATGCAGGGATCATGATAGGAAGAAGAGGTTTCGCAAACACCTCTTGAATGTAATGGACAAAAAGTGACTGTAACGCCCTAGATCCCTCTGGAAAAACGGGTCGCGCTGGATAGAACGTCTCTAGATATTCGGCAATCGTATTGGGATTCGATACAATTTCCGGGCGCGTTGGGTTACGTGTAGGATCGACGATGACGGGAAGTGTATATACGGGGTGACCATCGCTTCGGTACGAGCTAGGTTTTGCACCGAGGGAATGCAGGGTAGCCTCGATGTCGTGAAATTCGACCCACTGTGTACGATATTGCAGACGCTTGAAGTTGAGAATGAATCTATCAAAATATGTCAGGTATGAAATTAGGAAATGTAGAGCTCTAGACAAACCTGATACGCCAGATATTGGGGGCCCACGGCTGAGGGCTATTGCCTCGTACATCATAAAGAATAATTACTGGTGTCGCGGCAGAACGCGAGGGATAATGACGACTTGACATCAGGAAAAGTAGTCAAAAGTGGATGAGAGGACACTGAAGTAAAGGAAAACTGAGTAAGAGTGTACCAAGAGTATTGCTTATATAGATCGAGAGGGAAGTAACTCACTCTATGTCCAAAAAGGAAACCAAGTAGGCCTATATGAGCGCGACTAGCTAACCCGAAGTCGTTGAAAGTAGATCACAACCCTTTTCGAGTTTCAAGCGATGGAGATGAGACGAGAGCGCGATTACTGCCAATTTAGACTAGAATCGTATAGTCCTGAGTCAAGTCAGTTCAAGCTTCAGCGGCCTAGTCCGTGAATGTTGTTTGATACATACGAGTTCAAGACTGTCATACTGTGTCACTTGGTTACATGTCGATGCTATGGATTGCTACAATGAGGCAATGGCAAGCTTTTCGGATCCCTAAGATTTGGCTTTTTCAGCTGTTTCCAGAGAACAAAGGACGGATATAGAGATACAAATCAAAAGGGAAGCTGACGGTGCCGGGGTAATAAAAAACCTTTAGCCGCCTACGAACTCGCACCAATTTTAGCAGCCAGAGTCACGTGCTTTCTCGTTGAGGCCCGAAGTGCTGCTCTATTCGCTATCTGTTCGTTGGATATTTGGAAACGTTCTATTAAATACACGCAATCGCTTCAATGACTTCTAACTATAATGTATGACTTGTAACATGCATCTGATACTCAAGGAACGGTCTTAACAATTCAGGCTCCCGGGTTCACTACGCCGCTGCACCACTCGAATTGCCGTGTTGCAATTACAGTTGTACATATATCTTGATTCTTGATTATAAGAAATTCTACTTAGACGGTAATACATATCCATAATTAGAATAACGATAGAATATAAATATCAACACTAAATAAATACAAAGTCCACGATGGTGCAGAGAGCTCGGCGGAGAAGATAGTCCATGAAGTGGAACGCGAGTCCGAAAAGAGAAAACTAATACTCTTGCATGTAAGGCTTGCATCTCTCCCATAACTGCTCCCAGCGACCGGCATTCCAATGTCGTACTCTTGACCAACCGTCTTGCGGGGCTACACGTTTGATCCAAATGAGCACGGAGCACAACGCAAGGTCTGCATATGTGATTTCGTGGCCCATAGCGACGATGCCATCTCCGTCACCAGAGTTCTTGGACAGTATCGCGTCCAAGAAATCAAACTGTTCTTTGACCGCCAGCCATGCCTGCTCTCGCAGGGGTCCCGGAGGAAGCGGTTGGCTCGGTGACTGACTGGAAAGACGGTCATATGCCCCAGAAAGGGTCGGGGTCGCGCGCAAATATGCCTGATCGCGCCCAGAAAGTTGTTGGTGACTAAGAGGCACAAGGACTGGGAGTAGAGGTTTCGCAAACACTTCTTGAATGTAATGAACGAAAAGTGATTGAAGGGCTCTTGACCCCTCAGGGAAAAGTGGGCGAGAAGGGTAAGCTGACTCAAGGTATTCAGAAATGTTATTAGCGTTAGACAGGATTACTGGCGACATTGAGTTGCGAGTGGGATCGACTATCACAGGCAGAGTATAAACAGAACGTCCATCGCTCCGAACGGCACTAGGAGGGGCACTGATGGAGCGCAAGGTTGCTTCGACGTCTGCAAACTCGACCCAAGAGGTTCTGTAGGCAAGACGCTTATAGTTAAGAATGAACCTAAATGGAAAGTCAATGTGGCGTTTCGTCAGTCGAGTCACTCAACACTTACCGGACACGCCAGATGTTGGGCGCCCATGGTTGCGGGCTATAACCAGGCTGAACGTTGACATCATACAGTGTTATGACGGGAGAGCTGGAATGACGAGGATGGTGTCGAGACATGATAATTTAGCTGTAAAGTGCGACGGCGAGAGCTGCCTTTAAAAAGTGTTCCCCACTAGGCTCGGTAGAGAACCAGTGTGTGACGTCGTTGAGTGACTTGAATCCTAGTCAGTGGTAGTCATCCGAAACTTCAGTTTAGCTGTAGTATCAATGTCCAGGAGCCTCTACTAGTGACTGGGCATTCCGATGGCATCCGGGACGCAGGCACGGAGTCAACAGCAATTCTAATTTCTGAGGCTGCGCCTGATCTCACCTCCTCCCGTGTGTGGATAATTGAGATGCTATTCATCAAGCAAGTCATAATACCCTCACGAAGAGAGGTCAACCTTCCATACATTCCAAAGCTGTGCAAACGGGTACCGCATGATACCTTGTCCACTTGACGATATCGTTCCTGAGTACAAGTTCCAAAGATCATAGGTGACAAAGCATTGAAAAGCAACATAAATTACAATAGTTACCTCTTACGGGTTGTCGAGGACAGAGAGCGCCTAGGAGCACATGGACGTCATTTTAACCCCGGGCACATAGCTATATAGTAGCTTGAGCATAGATCAAGCAGGGGCTTTCCAGGGGTATTCTAGGAGTTCCCCCAAAATTGTGTTAGCGGGATCTTGAAGCCTTCTGGGACAGGGACGGCGATCTTTCAAAAATGGAGTTACTGGCCGTCATTGACTTACGAGGCGCTACAGCGCGTTATATGCCGCTCCATTCGTGCAGCATTGCCCAGTCAAACCCGTTTCGATAGTTGGGAGGACGAGCCTTTGGAAGACTTTATGCACGGGCCAACTTTTGACAAACAGGACACAGTCAGAGGGATATAGTTTGAGCGTGCGGCCGGAAATATATGACACGCAAATTCACCTGCGTCTGAGTGTGTACGCGCGTACGACAAGCTGCGCTCGGTCAAAGCACTGATTCGTGGCCGGCCGCCTCATATCTCAATTCAGCGATCCCCGAGCAAAGAGAGAAGTATGACTCAACTCGGACTTTGGCGACCGGGGATGGAGAACTACATTTTGGGACGTGTCCATACTTGCATAACTGATGATTATCAGCGTGAGCTTTTGATCCAGGCTATGATAATAGTCATACTGACGACGTATCGGACCCGTGATACACTTGTACAAGTTTCGAGGAGTCTGCAAAGTCCTTCCGACGATCCGTCTGTTTGAGAGTTGAACACGTTGAATGATTTATTTGGGAATGTGTAAGAGGTACGGATTGAGAATGAGCTGCGCCTGTAAAATATTAAAAGAAAACGTACTTGGCACACATAGCCATTACTTGTATTGAACGAATTTATTGAAGGCTGTTGAAACAAGGGACTTTCGTGCGCGGTTCATCGCAGGTTCGGAACCTGTTGAATGAGTTGGTAATGTTGTATATGTCTAGAAAGACGACTAGTGTGATAGTTGAACGTGAAGCTTGAAGCTTGAAGCCTGAGATGGAGCGCTTCGAGGGGTTAGCTATTGTTTCTTGTAGTAATGACAAGGCCTACGTTGCAGTCTTCAGTGAGCTAGACGACGTGGTTTGAGGATTCGACTTTGAAGAGACGAGAGCGTGGGAGATCTTCTACTGCCACGTGCACGGGTTAGTTTTTCCGACATAATGCCGGGATGTTTGGCTGGAATGACGTCATACGCCAAGTTTTTCAGAAAACTCTCCGGCATCCATGTGTCCTCTGAATCTCTTTCTTCCCCGCTGCGTACACGTGATCTTTGTCCTTACGATTCAACCTTACTTGTGTCATATGATTCCTTCTCTGCTAGCTCATATGATACCTAATCATTCTCTCTCGGCCCTTCTTCGACGCAGCATATACTTGTATTCATTGCCTTTCGTCGCACGAGTCCATCTGGGGGCATGCAGCACCCGAGTTGCAAATCTTTCAAGGCTACAAAGGTGTCATCGCGGCATTACTATCGCAGAGTCCTCTGCTTATAGCTACTTTCGATCGACGTGTTTTGCACGTATAAATACTGAGGTGCGTGATCGATGCTCAGTAGCCTTTTTCTGCACCCCGCTTCGTCGTCTCCAGACATGGTGTCCACGCTTCCTATCCTCTTGGGCCTCCTCTTTAGTTTTGTCTCTCTCGTCGCGTCTCTTGGCTCATCTTGCACGGCTCCCCTAGCCTCTGGTACCGCCGCACCTTCGGATCCCTTCTGGCTAGAGAATATCAAGCACCAAGGCACTGCTGCATTCAATTCCAATCCAAGCAGTTACCAAGTCTTCAGAAACGTCAAAGACTTTGGCGCCATAGGTGATGGCGTGACTGACGACACCGCCGCTATCAAGTTTGTCGTTCGCCTTTGTGCATCACGGTCTTGACGATCTGATTCCTCCCAGTAACGCGATTTCGTCTGGGAATCGATGTGGTTCTGGAAGCTGCCCCTCTTCAACGTCGGTCGATTATTTCAGTCCTCATCATTGCTTCATTCTGATTTCTTCATCAAGTGTAACTCCCGCCTTGGTCTACTTTCCCGCTGGGTCCGTTTTTCGTTATTGGCCTGTCTTGAGTCTAATTTGTTTGAACTAGAACATACCTCGTTTCAACCCCAATCATCGCGTACTACTACACCCAACTAATCGGAGATGCTCGAAACCCACCCACTCTATTAGCTGCGGCTTCCTTTAGCGGAATGGCTGTAATTGGTATATGAGCACTTACGCTGCAGAAGCGGATATTGTACTAACGACTTGCAATGTCAGACGCCGACCCATACCTTCCAAATGGCGGTGGAGCGCAATGGTACACTAATCAGAACAATTTGTTAGTATGCTCAATCATAAGACATCGTATCTCGTTGACACGACTCGCGCAGCTTCCGTTCAGTTCGAAACTTTGTAATCGACGTCACAAGGTACTTTAACTTGAATTCATCCCTTTCCTGACTGATGTATGATGTACAGAGTCCCTGCCACAAACTCGGAAGGAACAGGCATCCACTGGCAGGTAGCTCAAGCTACGAGCTTGATGAATATCGTTTTCCAGATGTCTACGGATCCTAATACGGCACATCAAGGTTCGTTGCCTGCCTATATGAAGGGGATGAAACTGATCTGAGTTGTCAGGTATTTTCATGGAGAACGGAAGGTACTGAACATTCCGAGTTTGTAGTTTCTCGTCTTGATCTTGACTTTTTTTCAGTGGCGGTTTCATGGGCGATTTGGTTTTCAACGGAGGTATGGATGATTATGCGTAGCACTCTCATCCGCTTCAAGTGCTATAATTGTAGGAAAATTCGGTATATGGGTCGGAAATCAGCAGTACGTCCTTTCATTCTTTACTTATCGTGCCAGAAGCCGTGAACATAGACTTGTAGATTTACTGTTCGAAACATTACGGTTAACAACGCAAACACTGCTATATTCGGTGTCTGGAATTGGGGTATGATATCCGCTTGTCGATCAAATTTCCGTCTTTTGAACACGCCCAATTTTCGCCGTAGGCTGGACTTTCCAGGGAGTCACGATTAACAACTGTCAAGTACGTCGAACATACCCATTTGAGGAATGCTACAAGCAGCTGATTCTCTCACAGGTTGGGTTTGATTTGACGACAGGCGGCTCAAGAGGATCCAACACTTCGCCGCAGGTATACATGTTTTAACTCTCATTTACTCCCACTCTTCCTGAATTTCTGCTACTAGACCGTAGGTGCAGAGGCTATCATTGATGCGGTGGTGTCCAATACACCGATCTTTGTTCGCACATCTACATCGGGCACTCCGAACGGCGACGACCTCGCAGGCTCAATAGTCATCAACAACGCTAAACTGACCAACGTACCTACTGCGGTAGGAGTGGTTGGAGGCGCTACCGTTTTGGCCGGTGGAACGACTACGATCGATTCTTGGGGTCAAGGAAACGTGTACAGAGGCTCGAATTCCGCCGGAACGTTCACTCAAGGCACCATCCCATCGCCAAACAAACCCTCTGTGTTACTGGATAGTGCTGGAAAGATCTTTGGAAAGACTCATCCTCGATACGCTGATTATGCCGTGAGCCAGTTTGTTAGTGTGAAAGACCAAGGAGCGAAGGGAGATGGAAACACCGATGATACAGCTGCCCTTCAGGCTGTTTTTGATCAGGTTTGCTACGACGTTTTCGGTTTTCGGTAGGTACTCACAGAGCTCCCCATTCTCTAGTTTTCCGGCTGCAAGATCATCTTTTTCGATGCCGGGACTTACATTGTCTCTTCGACTCTCAACATTCCTGCTGGAACCCAGATGGTTGGAGAAGCTTGGTCGGTTATTTCTGGCACGGGATCTGCCTTCTACGACTTCAACAACCCGCAGGCGGTAGTGAGTGTGGGCGAAACAAATTCGCAAGGTATAGTTGAGATTACCGACATGATCTTCTCGACCAAGGGACCGGGTAAGTACGATTATCTTTCCCAAGCTGACTTTTGTTTGATGCTCCCTGTAGCTGCGGGCGCTGTTGTGGTAGAATGGAACGTCA
This sequence comes from Omphalotus olearius VT 653.13, assembly GCA_000296255.1. Taxonomy (NCBI): domain Eukaryota; kingdom Fungi; phylum Basidiomycota; class Agaricomycetes; order Agaricales; family Omphalotaceae; genus Omphalotus; species Omphalotus olearius. The sequence goes on along the minus strand of JH814817.1, from coordinate 328,497 downwards.
AACAACCTTCTGGAACTAACGGCGGGGCTGGGATGTGGGACACGCATATAAGGTACTAGTCCTTCATTAGCTTTGGTGCAACGGCTGACTGAATGTGTACACAGACTTGGAGGAGGTATAGTTCCCGCGTTTAGGTTGTAAAAAAAAGTCGAGCTAAGTGGCTCATTCGCTAGCCGCCGGAACCAACCTAGAAGAATCTCAATGCCCTTCAAGCGGCAGCGGTGGTTTCACTAACTGCTTTGCAGCGTTCCTCGGGCTTCACTTGACTCCGAGCTCGACTGCTTATCTTGAGGTACAAGATGTTTCTTACCCTCCTTCATAGCTGGGGACGCTCAACACGGTCTTTCAGGGAACATGGGTTTGGCTAGCCGATCACGATCTCGATGGAGACGGCGTATCGCAATTGGCTTTGTACTCGGGGCGAGGAATTCTCTCCGAATCTGCTGGCCCCGTTTGGATGATAGGCACAGGTACGACATGCATCTTTCCGAGTTTTTTTAAATTAAGTATTGAGCCTCTGTTTTCTAGCATGTATGACCTCTTTTACTATTAAAGCCCTTTCCCCCGGCTAATTGCTAATTTTTTTTTCAGCTGAACATCATACACTGTACCAATACAGCTTGGTGAACGCGCAGAACCATTACATGGGTTTGATTCAAACTGAGACGGTAATGGTTCTTTTTATGTGTACCCTGTTCTGTTCCCTCATGTGGTGCTCTTAGCCTTACTATCAGCCAAATCCCTCTGCACCCGCACCTTTCCAAATCAACTCTTCCTTCCAGGATCCGACTACATTTGCAGGAAACGATGCTTGGGCTTTACGAGTTGTAACATCATCTAATATTATCGTCTTTGGTAGGGTGATTTGATCGCCGCGTTCTCTGTTGTTGACCCGTTTACTTTGGCAGGTGCTGGACTGTACAGCTTCTTCAACGTGGGCAAATGCGATTTTTGACGATGATTTGAGTCTGACAGGATCATTCTAGAACTTTGGACAAGGCTGTATTAATGATGCAGCGGAGAATTGTCAGCCGCAGATTCTCAGCGTCGACAGCAGCTCGTCGATAAACATATACAGTCTTTCGACTGTAGCAACAACTTTCCAACTCAGCGTTAACGACGTTGGAATCATCAACCAGAGCGGCAACTCGAATGGGCTTGCCTCGACTGTTACTTCTTGGAGTCAATCCTGATGAATTCAACACCTACGGGGATCATGACACTCTTTTCTTACTACAGTACTAACTAATATCCACATGGTCTTGGTACATAGACACCATTCATTTCGATTTTGTGTAGTGGCGTATGCTTTGTTTTTTTACGGTCTCGATCAGGTGATCACGGCGCTTGGTTGAACGGTGGTCGGGCGTCTAACTTGATACTATATACACTCTTGGTTCCCTTCCACGATGCATTGAAAACGAGTTCTACTTCATTTCTTCGGCTCAAACACAGTCAATGAACCGAATGTCGCTTTTCATTCAAGCCTGCTCTTCGTGTTGCTTCAGTGAATACCCCCGAGTTCTAGCTGAACTATCGACCGCTGTCTTGTGCGACTCTTCCATCCAACATTGATATCTTCTCTATCCTTCATTTCAAGATTTCAAGATTTCGTGTCTCTTTCTCGCATAAATTCGTAGTGATTGACGACTCTGTGCCTCGCGGATACCTTGTGGTCCTCAACAACCTTGTCTTATTATGTCCAACTCAACTTCTTCCCCCCGGTCCAGCGAGCCTTCACTCTCTTCTTCAAACACGACTTCCTCTTCATCTATCAGCTCTTCCTCTACCTCTGTCCCTGCCACTGAATATAACGAGACAGGTGTTTCGACTGAATTTTCTATATCACCTATGCTTCACTGGAGAGAAGAGGTGGAAGTTTATGCCGTACCGCCGTCTGGGAGACCATATCGAGGTCACTCGGACTGGGAAGCTCACCACGAGCAACGAACTGCGTCTCCTCGTGACAGACGAACTGAACGCCACAGAACTCGTCACCGACGCCAGCACTCATGCAAACGTGCAAGAAGTCATGAAGTTTATCGTGAACGTCAGTACAGTCAGTTTTCCTCCCTTTTGAGAATCTTGTATGATATGTTGACTTGGATTGTTAGCAAAAGACTTCTTCTTGATAATCACTTTCTGCTTCGTGCTTGCTTGCTGTCTTATTTGTCTTGGCCGTCCTCTGGCATTGGGAGGTATCTTGGGCGGAGTCTTCTCATGAAAACCCAGTACCCATTGGCCATTGCCTTTGTCTGGTTGTATGTAATACTTCCCCGCCAATCGCGCAACACACGCTGTTTTGTAACAGCTTCATCGCAGTGCTACCTACCGCTTCTCACGGTTTTGGTCCTCTGTGAGGCTTTGGTAGGGACTAGGTCATCCACATCTGATTGAATTGCGCCTGGGTAGCCCGTAACGGCTCAGGTGAATTCATGTATATCAGTTACGGTACAGGACTTCTGTGTTTGGGAAGCTGTGGATCCGTAAAATGACAAGCTGCTGATTTGGCGGGTTTGCCTCCCGCGACGCTGTGTGCGCATCAACAGCTTGGACGTGTTTTTGTTCTTGAACGATATATATGTCCGATTGTCATGTCTGGACGAGCTTCACCCTTGTTCTGTACATAGTGCATATCGTACATATGAAGTATTACTTGATTGTAGCGTGCATTGAATAGATAAATACATATAATAAGTATTGCGCCTGATCTCCACAGTATGTCCGCAGCGTCGCTTGCAGGTCTCCCGCCTTCTAACACGCTTGATCTTCATCATAGATCCGTATGCCTCCCTGTCCCCAGCTACGCATCAAAGTCATGCCGTCTCCTGTAGTCTGAGAAAATGCAATCTGACCGTCCTTTGGGTCTAAAGCACATCCATGTACGAAGGTCGATGCTACGAACGACAAGAGTTTGGTTGCGATACCCTGTCTGCGGTGCGCGGAAGGTACGAATATGCGAGAGATACCAAGCGAAGTAGGAAGGGGCTCTGGATGACAGAATAGTCCAGTGCTGTCGTCGATGCTTATGAGATCTGTCCTTGCACGGTGAGGCTCTTTCTCATCGGTGAGCAATGAAGGATTCGCGACTGCCATAGCCGATTCAATCCGCTGCGCAACCACACATCCTGCGATATTCTCTCTGGTTGATACAATCGAAGGAAGAAGGAACAGGTAAACCTTCGAGTTCTGTAATGCTGATGACGACAGAGCTGGTGCAGATAAGACCAAGTTTATTGTTCCGAGCAAGGAAGAAACCTAAAAGGAGACTTAGAGATATCATACTTGAACTACGGAGACAAAGACTTACTTTTGACCCAATCTTTCCACATGCATCCGCTTTCATACAGATGATCCTTCCCTTCTTTCCATCCTTCAATTTTATGTTCGTAGCAATCTCTACTGCTCCAGCTTTTTCTTTATCCCTTTCTTCGTCTAGGCCCCATTCCATCCCTTTCCGCACACTAGCGCAATGCGTCCGGTGCAAGGCCTCATCGTCCGGCGCGCCTTTTGTAAAAGATAGATTGCATATCGAGCACGTTCGTACGACAGTCTGGTCTATGCAGAAGTGAAGCTGGGTGAGAGTTTTCTGTTTGGGCTTCTCTTTCTCCTTCGACGACTTCAAACGTTTATTGGGCCGTGCGGTTAGGGTACTGTCGGAGCCAAGAGCTCGTTTGCGAGTGGATATCGGAGGAGGTGAAGAAGATAACGCAGATACTGGGGAAGAAGGAGTCCTCAGTTTGCTGGAATGAGAACCGTATGTCCGTTTGACTTTAGAGGTCATCGCGATTAATATTATTCAACAAAAAACGCGTGTGGGCGCCTGTTTACTGGACGCGTAAACCACGTGACGACTATTCGTTCCCAGGCGCTAAATTTTAATCTTGTGCCCTCAGCGCGTCCTTCAGACCCCTTCAACGAAATCGATGAGTCGACGGTTACTCGCTAAAACGAACTATACGATAGTCAACTACTGCGTAACGTGTCAAACTCGTAGCAAACTCACCCCGTCTGATCTTGATGTTATTCTTGTAGCGCGAATGCGAATGATGATATTGCCTTAGCGCTGGCGCAATGGCAATTCGCCAAGTCGGGGATAGGGAGCTCTCGGAGACTGCCCCTAACAATTCTGTATGTGGAATACACAAACGAAATTGTACTGAGTGCTGGTAAGTGCAGGCTGGACAACCTCTTCAAGTATTTCGTCAAGCCCCCCTCTGTCAATGTACTGCTTCGGACGTTCGGTCTCGATCCCAGCTTCTGTGGCGTGTAATCTGCTCTAGCTATATAAAGGCTCCGTACTTCTCGCAAAAAATATGGGTACCGAAAGGTAAGGCTGTCATATCAGTCCTTGCTGTCAGAGCGATATCCGAGTCCTTTGCTAATATGCCACAAATGTCTTTTGTCTTTCAAACGACTGTCGACGGCGGCACATAGACAGTCGGAACTCACAGCAACTGAATGGGCTGTTGAATGTCCCCATATCGAACACAGTAGATGTCCGTGGAAGCATATGGGTCCATGTGTACCTTCCGGTTTTTCTTCTGGGGCTCACGTAGCGCCAGCGGTCACTCGTGATAAGGTTCGAGCTTCTGACATATGACATTCCAGAATTGGTGCGTTTTCTGCTTTGTCAAGCCCTCTTGTCGGCCAACATCTCCCAGCATAGTCCCCTTTCTCCTTGCCTTCATTATTCCCGTCTTGCAACACGCATTTGGTTTGAACAATTCAAAAAACCCGCTAGTGTACAACATTTCAAGCTGGAGGCTCACTAGCATCAGTCATCGCTCCTGTTTAAGGATGCTTTACTGTTGACTACAGACGAACCCTGAAAATGTCCCATTTCGTTTCACCCGGTCCATAGCTTGCAATGGAAGTCGATAAAAATCTCTCAGGGACGTCCCACAGCGGAACGGCTACTCTCAAGATGGTCATTGGGCTTGAGACAGAAGACATGAATTGTTAAGTTTTTGTTCTTGCTGTGCGTCTCCTCAAAAATGCTGTCTTGGTTCAATCGGCGGTCGGGTAGGTCACAGACTCTCTTCATTTTTACACCGATCCCAACCGTTTGCTTTTTTTTTCCTTTCAGGAAATGTCCCGTTGGCGTGAAGATTCATGACCCATGAGTCATCTCAAGTTTCAGGCCATTGATCGAAGATCCTATCACCGTCAACAGGTGAATAGTCCCGAATAATCCTTTGATGGGTCTGAAATGAAGCACACCCACTTCGGTAAACCTTCAACGCTAGATTTATCGAAAATATCTTCTCACCTTTGATAGTCCCACAGTTCAACACCTTCACCGCGCAGCTGTATGCTCGTAAGAGTTAATTTATCTAGTGCGTCTCAGCATTCGCTTTCCTGGAATCAATTAACAGCGACAAAATATTTTTACCTTTACAGCGTGGCCTGCAGAGGGACAGATCCAGAAGCAGCTTGCAAAGTATGTGCTGTTCTGCTGTTTCCCGTCACCAAAGGGTGGACCAACGAGGGGAGCGCATGGAATCCTAAGCTCAGAACCCGTCCACAACCCGGTTTTCATTTTCTTTCGTATATATCCAGGAGGTGTAGAATGCTGTATATTCTCAAAACAGGTTATAAACCGACCATGAAACGAAGCTCTACCCTGCTCTGTGATACACTTCCCCTCCCAGTGCAATGAATAACCAGCAATATTTCTATGGTAATTTCACCGAGTTCTCTGGGTAGGCGTCTTAGTCGTTGACACAGTCAAACTCACTCATATCTGCTGTTGGGTCTAACGAAAGTGGTTGGCCCGAAGGATCCTGGGAGGGGTATGTTACCCCAGTGAACTGCAAATGTCTTCTAATTTGTGCTTTTCACCAGACAACAACTGATTGGTCAAGGTGCTATGACTTTCGGTGATCCTGCAACCGAAAACATGAGACGTGAGTAACATGCTCTAAGTTTTTCTCGACTTTCTGAGGCTCATGTTGTTGTTCAATAGAACTGGAAGTCAACACCAATGTAACGCCATCTTATTTGGAGAACCCATCGTCGGCTTTGACACCTCCTTCTTCGACGAGCCTCTATTCTGCGGCCCCATTCGCAAGCCCTGATTTCTCCTACACATATAATATCAGCGACTGCGGTCACCAGTCGATGGATTTGGGATACGATCACTCTTTCAATGTCGGGACGTATTCCAGCCCTAGACAGTTCGTTGATCAGATCAGCACCCTCACAGTCGATCCGCATTATCTAGGCCGTACTGTCAGTCAAGGCGAACGTACGACTGAATATGCGGACTCCCAGATGTCGCCTACTTCTCCTTCAACCCAGCAGGCGACGGAGCCCAAAGTCGCTACGACCAAGTTCATAGAACAAGCGACAGCGAGACGTACCAAGGAAGCTAATTTCGTCTGCTATAAATGCAGTCAGACGTTTACTGCTAAACACAATCTCAAATGTAAGCACGCAAGGTTGTCCCTGTTGCTGTCTGAACCATCCCCGAATGATAGATCATCATATTGCCCATACTGGCGAAAAGCGGTTCAAGTGCAAGAACTTGAAGTGTGGGCAAGGATTCACAGTGCCGTATTCAAGGAACCGACACATGATGAATAGTTGCCCGAATAGAGTTCGTTAGGTCTTAGTTTTACTCTTCTTTCGACCCAAAGGCGTTGTACTATATCAATAGAATGTACGGAATGTGAAGAATGAGAATCGACCAGTCCCGACTCCCGGACTTAGCCCTCCGAGGCATGAAAACAGTACGCTCTTCAGATTATCATTCAAACGTTCAACTCGTATTACTATTACTATTATTACTCGCAAGATCTCACTCTTTGCGGTTGTTCGATTCACGGTGCGGCAGAGCTGTGTAGTGTAATCTAGTTCAAAATATATCACGATTTGGAGCTTGTACTCTCGAGCTGCCGCAGTCATCTCGCCGGTCGAGTTCAATAACTACTGCAGAGTGCTGAACGTTCGAGCCTTAGTTGTTTTATTCAGCCAGGTCACTCTGTTATATACCGCGAAGCAATTCTGATTCCTAAAGCACCTCATCGTCATTTTCTCAAGCTCAAGCCCACGTTTGATGATTACTCTTTTGGCTATGTCGTCCTGCGTCGCTGACTCTTTAGGTCACTAGTGATGCCAGTACATTACCAGGATTACTGACCATGAAATTCAATGATGATACTATGAAACAACATCAACAGCGCTACATACATATTGCTAATTTGGTTAATTTGTCAACTGTGTGTACTGTACGTAAACCAATAATCCAGTAGAAACGTACTTTTTGGGCCACATTGCGTTACGCAGACGGCAGTTGAATGCGATAATAATACAAGAATAATACAGAAGTCATTGACAGATCATAAATCAAGCATCCATTTCGAGTGTCTTCGCGTTTTTGACAAGCTTGCTAGGGGGAGGCACGAATACCTGTTGAACAAACAATCAGATCGAAACGAAATACTACGATTTCGAAAACCATACTCTAGTTTTGATACCTCCGGCGCTAGGGAGACGGGTTTTTCCTGAGCTCAGCCATGCGTCAACTTCAGCAGCGGCACCCCGCCCTTCGCTGTGACAAGCACATTCAATATTACGACATGCCAAAAAACGAAAGGAAGAGCCTCACTTTATGCCCCAGACGATCAGAGATTGTCCCCGACGGCAATCACCAGCGGCGAATATCCCTTCGACATTTGTGGAATATTTCTGTTGCAATACTTCAGTTGCAGAAAGGAAGCAAAATCGGGCAGTAGATTCTCACTTTATGGGGCGTTTGTACATTCGAGCGAGCATCTTGTTTAACACCGAGAGTCTTGATGACGTCGTTCTGAGGTCCCAAGAAGCCGAGAGCAAGGAAAACAAGTTGCGCAGGGAAGAACTTCTCGGATCCAGGGACTTCTTCCATTTTCCATTTACCTCCACTATCTTTAGTCCACTCGACCCGTACTGAAACGTCATTTTCTCTAAGCATGATTGATGCCAACAACAAGAAGAATATACAAACCAGTGTTCAGGCCTGCAAGCTTTCCTTGGTCGTCGAGAATAAATTCTTTAGTGGAAATACAGTACTCTCTCGGATCTGTGCGCTCCAAAGATCAGTATCATACATCAATGAGTGAGGAAGAACTACACACCGTTGCCAAAGTGGGCTGCGACCTCAGTATGACCATAATCCGTTCGGAAAATTCTATTTCCAGTATTTAGTGGGTGAGCAATGCTTCCAACACGGCCGTGCGTACCTTGGCCACTGAGGCCAGGGATTGTCTCTTCCTCGGGCAACAGGGGGTCTCGGAAGCAGCTCGAAATTGGTCACTGATTTAGCTCCGTGACGCATGGAAGTACCGATACAATCATTCCCAGTGTCACCACCACCAATGACAATAACATCTTTGCCTTTGGCATTGATGTAATTGTCATCTTGAAGCTCGGAGTCGAGGAGTGACTTAGTGTTCATCTTCATAGAATTGAGGATGCCGACATACTAAGCTAAAAGAGAGAGGCGTACCTGTAAAAACTCCATGGCAAAATGAATTCCGTCGGCTTCTCTGTTCGGGATTTTCAAATCTCGAGGCCAAGTAGCACCGGTACAGATGACCACGGCGTCGTTCTCCGCCTGAATGTCCCCAACATCGATATCGACTCCAATATGAGCATTGGGAACGAATGTCTAAGCAAATTGGTACCAATCAGAATGCTGCAAGTTCTTCCTGGTGGAATACTTACGACGCCCTCAGCAGCCATGAGATCAATACGGCGCTGAACAACTGATTTATCGAGCTTCATACTATGGTGAAAAGATTACGATCCGAACACTGCTATCAGTCATAAACTGTTTACTCACTTCGGAATTCCATACATCAACAGGCCACCCATACGATCATTTCGGTCATACACGGTGACATAATGTCCGGCCTTGTTGAGTTGATCAGCGCATGCTAGACCTGCAGGGCCCGAACCAATAACGGCAATCCTTTTGCCAGTGCGGAAGGTGGGAGGATTGGGTGCCATCCAGCCCATTTCGAAGCCCTAAAGGGATCATAAGCAATAGTCTGAACAACGTGAGAATGAGAAGAAATACCCTGTCGATGATGGCACATTCAATACTCTTAATGCCAACAGGTTGCTCGTTGATGCCTAATACGCAAGCGCCTTCGCATGGTGCCGGACAAACACGGCCAGTGAACTCGGGGAAGTTGTTGGTCATGAGCAGGCGATTCAAAGCATCCTGCCACTGTCCTTTGAATACAAGGTCGTTCCACTTAGGAATGATGTTCGATATAGGACAACCGGTCTCAGACTGGCAGAAAGGAACACCACAATCCATACAGCGAGCGGACTGATACTTGAGTTCGCTCTCAGTGAGACGGGCAGAAATCTCCTTCCAGTCCTTGACACGTTTACGAGGGGGGCGGTAAGCTTCAGCAAGCCGCTTGTACTTCATGAAGCCGCGTGTCTTGTCAAGCTTGCTGAGACGTTGTTTCTGAGTGGATTCATCAACTAAAGAATCCTCCAAGTCGACGACAGAGGGCTCATGGCGTTTAGGAGTAGCCGAAGGGGGTGGAATTTTGGGAAGTAAGATATCCTCCAGACCTTCCGACGCTAAGTCAACCTGACTAGCAGTGCGAGAGGGGATCATGTCAATGATGCTAGAACGTAATTTCTCCTCTTTTTCTCTTATAGCTTGCTCTTCGAGAACTCGCTTGTAATCAAGAGGCATGACACGGACAAAGAGAGGCAGCAAATGGTGGAAGTCCAGGAGCACACGGTTCGCAACCTCTGAGCCAGTGAAGTGTCTGTGGTCTTCAACGAGACTGCGTAAAGCGGCGATCTCACGAGGATCAGTGACCTTTCCAAGTTCAACCATCTCCATATTGACTTTAGAAGCGAAGGTATGAGCGGTATCAAGTACATAGGCAATACCACCGCTCATTCCAGCAGCAAAGTTACGACCGGTTGTACCGAGGACAACCACCCGACCACCGGTCATATATTCGCATCCATGATCACCAGTACCCTCGACGACGGCATTAGCACCAGAGTTTCGGACAGCAAAGCGTTCAGCAGCAATTCCACGAATGAAAGCCTCTCCAGAGGTCGCTCCGTAAAGGCATACATTTCCGATGATGATGTTTTCTTCAGCCTTGAAAACGGATGATTTCGGAGGATATACAATCAAACGACCACCAGAAAGGCCTTTGCCGACATAGTCATTTGCATCGCCCTCAAGCTCGATTGTGATCCCCGGAGCGAGAAAGGCACCACACGATTGACCTGCAGATCCTCTCATACGAATATGAATAGTATCTCTTGGGAGTCCCTCTTCTCCGTAGAGTTTGGAAACGCGGTAGGAAAGGGAAGTCCCAAGTGCCCTATCAGTGTTGACGACATCACACTCGATGTGGACAGGAAGACCCTTAGTGAGAGCAGGCTCAGATTCGTCGATGAATTTATTGTCCAGACGGATGTAGAGCTTGTGGTCTTGTTGACGGACACGATACGTAGCAGCACCTGGACGCATTTGCCATGCAGGCTTCAAGATAGCCGAGAGATCAAGGTAAGCAGTCTTGGGAGTGCGCAGTTTTTCGTTGACCTTCAGCATGTCAGCCCGACCAACCATCTCATTAATGGTCCGGAAACCAAGTTTTGCCATGTATCCACGAAGTTCCTCAGCAAGATAATAGAAGAAATTGATGACTTGCTCCGGCTGGCCGGCAAACTTGGCACGCAATTGGGGGTCCTGTGTGGCGATACCAACAGGGCAAGTATTTACTAGACGACACTATCAGTGAATGTTTAGGCGTGCTCAATTAAAACAACTTACAGTGGCATTTCCTCATCATGATACAGCCCATGGCAATTAGAGGTGTGGTCGCAAAACCCCATTCTTCGGCACCAAGTAGACAAGCAATAGCAATGTCACGACCGGTTCTGATTTGACCGTCAGTCTGAACCGTGACACGGCCTCTGAGATCATTAAGAACAAGGGTTTGATGGGTTTCTGCCAGACCAAGCTCCCAAGGAAGACCAGCGTACTTGATACCTGTCCATCGAGAGGCACCAGTACCGCCATCGTGACCAGAGATGAGGATGTGGTCAGCCTTAGCCTTGGCAACACCACTCGCAACGATGCCGACCCCAACTTCGGACACAAGCTTCACCGAGACACGAGCACGAGGATTGGCACATTTCAAGTCGTAAATGAGTTGCTTCAAATCCTCAATCGAGTAGATGTCATGATGAGGTGGAGGGGAAATAAGGCCAACTCCGGCTGTGGAGTGACGAGTACGAGCAATGGAGCCAGAGACCTTATGGCCAGGAAGTTCACCACCTTCACCAGGCTTGGCACCCTGGGCCATTTTGATTTGAAGTTCATCAGCATCAGCGAGGTAATTGGAAGTGACACCAAAACGGCCAGAAGCAACTTGCTTGATCGCAGACCGCATTGTATCACCACTACTAAGAATTTGGGAACGCTCAGCATCTTCACCTCCTTCACCAGTGTTGGACTTCCCGCCGAGACGATTCATAGCAACAGCGAGCGTGGAATGAGCCTCCATAGAAATCGAACCATAGGACATTGCACCTGTAACAAAGCGGCGGACAATCTCATTCCATGGCTCAACTTGCTCAATCGGAATGGCAAGGGCAGCTTCGTAACGGAAGTCCAAGAGACCACGCAGATGAACTTGCCCAGTCTGCGCATCGGCATTGCGAGCATACGCATCGTACGCAGTCTGATTCTTTTCTCGGACAGCATCCTGAAGATTAGCAATTCCAGCAGGATCATTGATGTGAGCTTCTCCGCCATCTCGCCAGTGGTACTCTCCGGATTCGGGCATCCCAGGGGGGATTATAGTGTCTCTAGAGGGCCAGCCCCGTTCGTGAAGCTCAAAAGCGTCCATGGCTAGCAAATCGAAAGTGGCACCTTGCACCCGGCTAGCAGAACCGATGAAGCAACGCTCAACTACTTCGCTATGGAGTCCAAGAATTTCGAATATCTGTGCACCCTTGTATGATTGAAGGGTAGAAATTCCCATCTTTGACATAACCTTTAGTATACCATTATCCACGGAGTGACGGTAGTTCTCCATGAGCTCGGACACCGTCTTCTCATTCTTGATACTGAAAATCGGAAAAAACTTTGTGTTAGTGCGTGTTGAATAAGACAAGACAAAGAAAATACACACAGGCCCTCTCGTCCAACCTTGTGAACCGTTTCCATCAACAACCAGGGACAAACAGCATCGGCACCATAACCAACGAGCACGCAGAGATGATGCACTTCACGAGCCTCAGCGGTCTCAACCATAAGGGCAATCTTGGCTCGCTTCTTTTGCGTAACCAGGTGGTGGTGTACTCCTCCACAAGCAACCAGCGCTGAAAGCGGGACACGAGACTCGCTGACTAAGCGGTCAGACAATATGACAACTTTAACGCCATCGTCGATAGCTTGGGTTGCCTCGCTAAAGACTCTTTCAAGAGCTAATTGGTATCCCGGTAAGCCTTCATCTTTGGGAAAGGTGATGTCAATGGTTCTCGAGGGCCAGCTAGCATACGCTGTTTTCAAGTTCTTCATTGCATTCATTTCTTCAATGGAGAGAACTGGCGAAGGAAGAAGGATACGATGACATTGTTCAGGCTTCATTTCAAGTAAGTTGCCTTCAGGGCCAACGTAGGCTTCCAAAGACATGACGATGCTCTCGCGAATGGGGTCAATAGGGGGGTTGGTAACTTGAGCGAAAAGCTGACGGAAGTAGTCGTAGATAAGTCGAGGAGCAGTGGCCATAGCAGCGAGAGGAGCATCATTCCCCATAGAACCTAGAGCCTCTTTGCCGTCAGATAGCATAGGAAGTATGAGAAGGTTGAGTTGCTCGACGGTGTAACCGAACGCCAACAGCTTGGGATCGATGCTGAGAGAGTACTGATCGAGCGATGGTTCGAGGACAGCACCTCCACGCCTTGCGCGCTTCATGATGTTTGGGACGTGCAATACATGACTCTCAACCCAAGAGGCAAAGTTTTGCTTCGCAGCAGTGGAGCGCTTCAACTCTTTGTCATCAACAATTCTGCCTTCAAGTGTGTCGACCAACAGCATGCGGCCAGGCTTCAATCTACCCTTCTGTACAACTTTTTCTGGGGCAACGTACAGCGCGCCAACTTCAGACGCGCAGACAATGATGTCCTCGTTGGTCACAATGAACCGACACGGCCTCAATCCATTACGATCAAGATTAGCGCCGCAGTAACGGCCGTCGCTGAAGGTGAATAGTGCGGGTCCATCCCAAGGCTCCTGAAGGCATGCAACCCAGTTGTAGAAGGCCCTTTTCTCAGGCTCCATATTCTCATTGCCTTGCCAGGCTTCAGGAATCAACATCATGACGGCCTCGGGAAGAGTGACAACGCCGTTGACAACGAGCAATTCCAGGACGTTGTCGAATGCGGCGGAGTCAGAGCCGCCGGTCTCAATGATGGGATAGAGCAGGTCAAGCTCATCGCCAAAGTGTTGAGACGAAATGACACCTTCACGGGCACGCATCCAATTCTTGTTGCCTCTAACAGTATTGATTTCACCTTAGCAATAAGTTCAAAAATTGAGTGCACATATCTGGCAAAATCAGCATGGAACTAACCATTGTGGGCAGCCCATCGCATTGGTTGAGCTCGGTCCCAGCTAGGAAATGTGTTCGTTGAGAAGCGCGAATGAACGAGGGTGAAGTGAGAGCAATAGAGAACGTGGTTGAGGTCGTGATAGTAGTTATACACTTGCGGAGGCGAAAGTTGTCCCTTGTAGACTATGTTTTTCGTAGACAGGGAGCAGATATAAAATCCCTTGGCAAGCGTACTTTATAGAATTTGGTGTAAAGTTGAGCTCTGAGTTCGTACTTATTCAATAGAGGAAAACACAAACATGCTGTGGGTGGCGTGCTTGCGAAGAACGTAGAGTTGGCGTTCAAAGTGCTTGGCATCGAATGTACCGTTCTGACTCGCGGACCCGGTGCCGTAGTGAGCCCGGAGTACGATGAAAGGCTGAAGAATGGTAGGTTCTTTGCTGCTTGCGGCGGGTCCGAGGATTGTTCCGTCCGTTGGTACTTCTCTCCACCCAAGAACTCGCAGACCAAGATCGGTTGCGATCCTCGAGAATACAGTCTGCTGGCTTTGAAGCTGGACAGGATCATTAGCTTTGAAGAAAAGGTTTCCTACGGCATATTCTCCCGCCTCAGGGAGCATGCAGCCGAGATCACGCTCCGCCTCTCTCTTGAAAAAGGCATGAGGAATGCCAGTCATCACACCCGCACCGTCGCCATCCCGACTGTCAGCGCCAGTGGCACCTCGATGGGTCATAGCGCAGAGCAGCTGGCGAGCATCAGATACGATTTTGTGACTCGGTTCACCCTTTACATGACAGATAAAGCCGACACCACAGGAGTCCTTTTCGTTTTCGTTCATGTACAAGCCCTGGTTTGCCGGCATAGAGCCTGCAAACGAGGTGGGGTCACGATCGACAGCATGGAAGCCACTAATATTTTCTGCAGACGCAGATTCGGATACAAGAGGTAACGATTCTGAAGGGATGTCGACCAAAGCACTGGCCATGAAATGAAATAGAAGAGACTTGTTGAATGAAAGAGACGATAGAGACGAGTTGAAGGACGAAAAGGTGCTAAAAGAACTCTGCTCGTTGCTCGTGGAAGTAGAGAGTAGGAGTGAAGAACGGGGGAGTCGAGACAAATGGCCAATACAGTCGCGTGATCGGACAACTCTAGTTCCTTCCGACCCAGCCAATCAAATCTTATCTATTTCGCGGGGGTAGCGGCCATCCGCTCCGTAATCTTCCGTCGTTCCAAGAGGCTTTCCTCGAATTAAAGCCTATTAAAGCGCGATTAAAGCGCTGGCTTTGTGCACTGTTGTTAACTCACAAGAATGGATCGAATGATTGTTTCGCAGCTTTTTTGGAACCACTTCAGTGAGACAGATATCGCTGGCCGTCGGCACTTGGTCGGCCGGTACAACACCGTACTCCGGCTTCCGGCCGGAAAGTCCGCGCCGGCAGTACTTTGCCAGGTCCTCTCCGCAAAACCGCCACGGCCAGTCCACTTGTCGTGCACAACTGCACTCGTCCATGATCATAACTACCGGGCTGCCCATCCTTGACTGCAAGTTTACATTTCTCCATAAGCTGAATATCACAGACGATTTCATTCTATTAGGCTGCCCTGACTCACCGACCATCTGATCATCTCAAGTTTCTGATCGTCATGAGTCGAGCTCAGAGCTGCTTGCGAAAAAACACGAGTGTGACACATTATGAACCCTACATCTAGGCTTCATACATGACTTAGTGACTGCAAACTAAAGCTTTTGGAATACCTATGGCATTGTGTGTCCACTTTTTCCGAGGAATCCTTCGAACTAGCGTTTCCGACAGCCGCCTAACAGTATATAACCGGCTACATTCGTGCAAATAGCAATTTTGAAGGATGCCCGTCAATTCAAATTTGAACTTGTCATTCGCTTTTTTTCATTGCAGGGCCGTCTATTGGCAGGATCTATTACACCCTGGCCTGTTGGCGAAATGAATTCGAACATCTGGATCCTTTCTCGCACATACCTGACCTGATTCATTCCTCTCCCCTTTCCTGAGATGATTCTCGATGTCTCGTTGCAAGGAAGCCAATGCCAGCCTTCGCCATCCTTCAAGGACATTAACCAACCTGCGTTCTATCAGCATTGCATTCCTAATTTGTTGTGACATTTCGGTTCCGACGGACCGGACGAGATATGTGCTCAGCCCTAGTTGCGGCCATCACATACATACTCAGAAGTGGGTGGAGAGGAGGCTAGCCTGGAAGTGTGTTTCAAAGCGATTGAGTAAATCGAAAGCCCACCTGCAACCTCAAATCTGTCACTGAAGAAGACTGTGGATGACGCGACACAAGCAAGTCTTTTCAAATGATTGGTACGACGTCAATGAAAAGACCATTCCTGAAGTTCAGCTTGGAACATGAACGAATGAATACCTCCTAACCTGGCCATGAACTCGAAAATCCTCGCGGCTCCACCAACAGAAGAGGGTGCCCGTATGTCTAGACCTAAGATGACATAAAGTGTGAGACATTGTCAGAAGAGCCCGAGAGATTTTAATAATGATCTATGAGCCATATAATGCCGTAGATCAGTAAAATTGTTCCTACCGTGATCAGCCGCCAGGAGAAAAGAATGTCATATCGCTCAGTGGCGAAATGTGAAATGACATCAACTGCAGCCTTCAGTCTGCACAGAGAGTGAGATTATAATCGGGGTGAGATATTTTGACCAGAAAGTAATTCGCGGGAAGGATCGGGTCAAGGGCCCGACCTCAAGTGGAAAGAAGACGCAGTTTTCAAGATTGTTCGAGTTCGAGTTCAGCACATCGTGCCAATGCATGCGAACAAAGGTTATGACGATCTTCGACCACATTGCGAGCCAACCTGTGACCGCACCAGCCAGAAAAGACAAAATTCTGCATCAATGGCGGCTTCCCTTTCTCCGACGATTTTCTGACAGTCACACCAGTTCTTGTGGTATCGTTATCTCGCACACGAGGCAATGAGAAGATTAGATGTCTCTGTAGAGAGCAACCAAGCTGTCGTTTCAGTTTTTGAATTGCCAATGAATTACACGCAACATGGAGCCAGTATACTTTACAATGTTTTGACATCTTGCAAGAAACATCGATTACGAGCGTGGAGCACTGCTTCACGCCATTGAATGTCTGTAATCTGTAGAAGTATATAAGCCCTGGATATTTTTGCTGAGGAGCATTGAATACGAGGCACTCCACTCACAAACACGGATCCCACACACTACCCCGCACCGTCGTGCAAAGCACAACATACCGCAGCTGAATGATATCAATGAGTTCCTGTTACTGAAAGCAGAAAGACGAAATTACCTTTGTGATGGCCGTTATATTGTCGAACTGTCTCGCCCGAGGCCATCTCCCATAGCCTAGCCGTATGATCAGAGGAAGCTGTGAACATTGACCATGAGGCATACAACCAGTCGACAGTATTCAACAAACTGTACCAGTAACAAGATAAGCAGAATCTGCACTGAAGGCGCAGTCCCACACCCATCTTTGATGTCCAGTCAAGACCTTTTCTTGCTTGAATTCATAGTTAGGCGAGATTGACCATATCTTTACTGTAGTGTCTGCCGAGCATGTTGCCAAACACCTAAAGAAGACTTGAGCTGCGGCATATGGTGGAAGTTTGAGTAATTACTTCGCATCAGGACTCAAAAGACAGCGCGTAAGATATTTATTGTGGGCGTGAAAGGTTGTAACAGCTTGAAAACGAGGAAGTCCCGAGCTTTCGTCGTTTACTTTCCACACGTAGCATTGACCCTAGGATAGGTTTCAGTCATGCAACCAACATTCGAAGACGCAAGCATCAACTTTGTTATTTCCGGCCACCAAACAGGAACCATCGAGGGCTAGACTGACTGAACGTATGGGTGTTTTTCCTGCGGGCGTCTAAGCAGATATCAGACTGATTGAAACCTCGAGCACCAATTCTGCTCCTCACCAATTCGTGTGAACAGATATTCTCAGACAAGTCCCACTGTTTGATGCTCCCGGACTGGTCACAAGAAATGAGCTCCCCTTGATTCGGATGTACGCATACATCGTTTACTAGCATCGCGTGAAGTCAAAATGGGAGTCATTCTAAATTTAAGTGCAATCTACCTGCGTTTGAGTTATCATAAGTTCGATGTAAATGCGCGCTCCTTAAAATGAGATGAGATTGAGTTATAGGAGAAGGGGCTCGTTTAGCACACCGTAGATCCCAAATCTTAATCGTCCCGTCCTCGCTTCCAGTCACCAGCCACTTCCCTTCGCTGTGAAATGATACGGAAGTGACATTCTTGGCATGACCTTCAAACGTGATGAGCTGAAAGTTACTATTAGTCAAATATACGCATGGAAATTATGATGGGTTACAGGCTCTGACGAAGCACTCGCAATGTCATATATATTGACTTTCTTGTGTATGGCTGCAGCTAACAGACGTTTGCTAAAAGTATAAATTTGAACCTCCAAGCTAGAGCAATGAAAGGGCTTTGCATACTCAGGCGATATTGCGAGGCGATTAACTTGCTGAGAGCCAAAAAAAGAGTATATTATGTCAAAGCTGGTAGGAGTATCAACACAACAATTCTCACCCCAGATTCTCCATTACGAGTTATCGTTCGAGAGCATATACCACTCCAGGCCTCCCAAAATCGAATTTCGTGATCATAAGAACCCGTAACAAGGATCACAGACATATCATGACGCGGTGTGGTGCTCCTTGTTGGCAAGACCGGTGCTGGCATGCAATTCCAGCGAAGTCAACCTGCAAGCAGTCAAAGGTTATCAATGAATTAGAGAAAGACGCTTCGCTGTTCAGAGCGAGAGTGAGATTAATCCATGTACAAACATGTGCAAAGAGTTGGTCTATCGTTCGTCTCCTCTACCTCTTTCCTTGGATTCAATTTGTAAAGAGATGGTTCTCTGCGTATTTCACTCGCTCTGGGGTTCTACTTTTCTCTGACTACTTATGGGCTGGAGTATCCGAAGAGCACCCTCGTCTATACTAATTTCAAGAGCTGGCAAATGTTTCTCAGGTTCTGGCAGAGTCGTGTTTCCAATTCTTTCTCTTGTTCAATTTCACAACTGATTTCGTATCCTCAAATGTAAGAACTTCAACGCTGGGTATGGCGACGCGTGTCCATTACGTGCTACCGCTGCAGATCAAGACGTGCCTGCCTTTCGATCGGCTAAGATTTCCTTCGAGCGTCTGATTTATGAATGTATGCTCTTAGGCCTATTTCCGGTCCTCGAGTACTCACCAAGAAGATCAAAAACCTACAACGACTACAAGATTGTGCATCTGTTTCCCGAACACTAACACAGCTTGCTCGATTAACCGATCGCATAATCTGGAGCGAACGAACCGTGTTACATAGTGACCTCGGAATTTTAATGGCCACTACTTCGTCCGATGCTCTTCACACCTTGTTCCTCCCTCGAGTTCTACGACAGCTCGTCTAAGGTTCATGAATACTTCTCAGATCCTCCGACCTAGATGGCCTAACCCCGATTTCCTATACCCTCTCTTCATAAGCTACGCGATCAACCGAAGGCTTCATTCTATAATCCCTGGGTCTTGGTTTCCTGCATGGTATAAAGAGCTTCGTCTAGGACGAGCACTTTCTGCAACTCACGAATCGAACATCACTAGCAAGACTATTTTGGCTATGAACAACAGCTTTCCCGTTCGTACTTACTTCTATCATCACGGGATATCACTTTGACTGGATCCAGGCCGGCACACGAGTTTTTTTCTTTAATGCTCGCAGCCAAATGCTGTATGGGACGGTGCAGGCCTCCGCCGTCATGGCAGACGTGTGTTGCCGTCATCTTTTTGATCTCATCCCTGCAACGATCTGAACTTATTCGCAGGGTACCCTGATGCTGACTATCAGACCAGACGCTGGGGCACCTTTTCAATTGCCGTGAGTCTCTGTTTCCAATACAAATCAACTTCTCATATCCCCAATAGTGCGGCATCCGTCACGAAGGCATAGATGGAAGTCACTTGTGTACTAGATACTTTCAGAGACAAATCTATTCTTACTGCAGATACCACATTGCATCGACGAACTTTCTTACACCACATTACATTTTTGGGACATCCGACGGCTTAGACTGTATTGTTTACAATATGTATCATTCGCATTCTATGTGTATTATTACCCTACCAAAATGTTGCCCTCAAAGAGGCACTCTTTCTTGATACCATGGGATCTTCCACCTATTTCAGCTTATCAGATCACTGACGCGAACCTATTAAGATCGACACATTAATTCGTTTCGACCCCAATAAGCCTCATGGTAGTGACTTCCACCTACTACCTTCGAATTCGAATTCCAAGACATTGGCTGCTCCGAGTCGGTAAATGCTTCAGGCAATCAAGGTTCCAGTACAAACTTAAGTGTCTGATCACGTCCGGCTATGAACTTTCTCAATCATAAAACTGACAGATATGAGCCAGACCTAGCCGGCGGAAGAAATAGCAGCAAGAAATCGTTCTTTGAGCGAATTCTCGACATCATCGATACCTGAAATAACAGATTGCATCAATGTTCTCGTCGACGTGGCTCTTAGAAAAGTCTCGGAAACATCTTCGGTGTACTTTTGGCTCTTATATTTTTGCAATGCCGATGAACGACCTCCTGCATACAGGAAGAAGACGCAAAGAACAAGTTTCGGATACAAGGAGGCCGTATCACCGAGAGAGATCGGCAGACACATATTCACTTTGGATCGGGAGATAATAATAGGTCCTACGAAACAAGAGTGAAAGGATTTGCGTTTCATGAAAGTAGATGTACATACCCGAATCATGATGCTCATTCGTTGGCCTCTTTGTGTTTCCAAACCGTCAATTACACCTTCCTTTAAAATAGAGTGTTTGTACTGAAACCTAACAGAGTTCCTGCAGCAATTGCCCAACTTAAGCGAAAGCAAGCGTTCGACGTGACTGTAAAAACGTACTTCTGTAGATAAACACTCCCAGAAGGAAGGAGCACCTCAAGCGTTTCATCTGAATTCGAGCAGCTCTCAAGCCGAAGAATCCGGCTAGCGCCAAGGCTCACACCTAAGATCCACGATCCGCTAGCAGATATATTGTCTATGTGAGGCAAAATCTGACCATCCGACGCTAAATGTAGTAGATGCGTTTGGGTATTTTCAGATGGAAGCAGCGAGTGTAATCGACTCAACACCGGTGTAAGACCCGGCACTTCTGATGTTGGCCATGATACCAGGTGCATCTCCCGATAGTTGTTAATTACACCGTCGTAATGTCCCTGTCCTGTCCGCTCAGTTACTTGCTAGCAAGATTATGGAAGAAAGACATTGCACCTCAGAGAATTCGTAATATTCGTCTGGAAGGAAAAGATCTCGTGCGGTGGTCGTGAAGCCAACGCCTGTGGAAATCTGAAATTGCCTCCGTTTACGTTGAATACGTCGACTTCCTGTGTTGTCGAGTTTCATTAGAGCAGCAGTCAGCAGAGTCTTTTGTTCTGCCAGAGAGAAGAAATTCGGAATAAGAGAAAAATCCAAGGACAGTGGCCCTCGAGATCTAATCATGGAGCTAAGTAACCGTTTAGACGCCATTTCAAGGCACGAGTGCTGTACTCATAGAACACAAGAATCAGGGTCCAGCAAGAGAAATCTGTGGCGGTATGATGCAGGGCGCCCGGCGAAGCAAAGAAGCAGGATCGGCTTTGTTTGTTGATGTTGAATAGTGACGATGCAGCTTTGACTTGGGCGGACGCTACGAAACGTGGATGAGAGCTCATTCAAGTAAAAATGAAGAAATCCAGGAGTCTAGTTCGTAATTCTTCTAACCTGTAACTTCTCATAGCTCTTACATTCGCCTAGGAGAATCCCAAGCAAACCTGCAGGCTGCATTGGCTCGCACCGCTACTCGAAGCATTGCCTTGTATTTCTCTCGTCCCGTGAGGCTATTTCGACCGACTAAAGGTACATCTGAACCACCTTGATTGGATCGAATTTCATCCATTGTAATATGTTTACCAGTCTCTGGTTGGCATTCCTTACGAGGGTTGGCGTCTCGGGAAGGAACAGCTCTCAATGCTGGCTTTGTCACTTCGTTGGTGAAGAATCAAGGGGTGCTGAACACTGCACATTTCTGTCTTGATACTGGCACTAACGTCGACGAGCAGTTTATGGTCATTCCGAAGCATTTCATTCCCCCGATGATGGTCAACGCTTTACTGGGGACCGTGTTGTGGACGACGTACGCTGAGGTATCAAGTTTCGTGGAGCCACGCACTAGCCGTCATCCCACCGTCACCGCTGCGCTATCAGGTGCTATTGCCGGTGGTGCACAAGCACTAGTTGCAGCACCTGCTGAGAATGTCCGACTATTGCTTGAGGGTGGCTCTGTGTATCATTCATGGTCGCATGCTTGGAAAGAAGTTTTTAGAGGAACATCTTCTCGACAGTCTGACTCTCCGCAGCAGAACAAAGAAGATATCAGGCAAGTAAGACGTTGGATGAAGGATGTAGGCGATATGGCTGGACGTGGATGGGATGGCTGGGGTTGGGGTTGCGCAAAAGATATATGCGGTATGATTCTCGTGACGTTTGTGGATTGCGAACTGACAAGAATGCAGGTTTTGCTGTATTCTTCTCTATTTTTGAAGTCACCCGTCAAATAGCCTCGGAAGTAAGGGAAATTTCGTTGAAACTCGGGAACAAGGAGCACGGCCAGTCGCTCCCTTTTGTGCGTCAAATGCCAACTGTCCTTCACGGCGTTACACTGGTATCTGGAGGAGTAAGTTTATCTCTACCTAATGGACAATCTATGCGAAGTTAAAAACATTGAACAGGTTTTAGCTGGACTAGCTTACGAGTTCACCGGGCGTCCTTGGGATCAAGCGAGACGGATCGTGCATCTCCACCGCCTGGCTATAACACATGACACTCCGATCTTAAAACCAATTATTCATCAATTCCGCACGGAGGGATTAATATCATTCTTTCGTGATCCCGCCCTTCATCATACAGCTGCGAGCGAAAGCTCATCCACTCCCCGAAAACTAGTTTTCTTGAGGACGTTAGGCAGAGTCGGTCCTTGGGGTATCGGGTTCTTAGCTTGGGAAGCCTTCGGACCTGGACTGAATACCTGATGCTTTCAAGTGCTTCCATAGAACAGTCTCTGTGTCGCTGGCTTTAACAATATGGTTTGTTGAGGCGTTAATGTAATGCCACGATAATGAAACACCCGTCTTTCTGCTTCCGCTTCTGCAATCATTATTCACTACAAGCAAACAATTGCCAACTCACTATTGGCCGATGTGATTGTTGCTAATTGCACATGGGCAGGGAGCAGGGTAGCCAGGAAGCAGCAGGTTGATGAATAGTTTCTTCACGAACCTGGAAAACCGTGGGGGAGGTTAAATCATTTTCAACCATCTGGTATACCTGTTTTCAAGAGAATTTGCATCCGTTTATGCTCGCAAACGAGGGTGCTAGTTCAATCCCATCATTACAACAGACAGAAGATTCAGTCCACGCTTGCTCGGATATAGAAAGTCTTGTACGTTTCCTCGACGTCACTTTGACCGTGACTGACAGACATCCGAACTGCAGATCCATTCATCCTCAACCCTGTTCACTGTGACCTCGCCGCAAATGGAGTCGTCCGTATGGATGTCTCGCATCTAGCTCAGCAAGATTTCGTCTGAGCATCAAACAGGATATTCAAGAGCGATGTAATGATAGTACAGACCTTTCGCGAACCTTTCGCGCTTTACTTCACTGATGGGAACACGTTTACACAGAACGCACGGTCCTTTTTGGTTTTTCCCAGGTATGTCCGGTAGAAGCATCTTCAATCCCTTTCAACTACTTTTTGATGAAGTAGACTGAACTATGTAGATATGATACGGGAGCCTCATCTGCGCCATGCTGTCGGGTGCACAAGGGCCGCGGAGTTCGATTTTATGGTGAGAGTGATATTCGACGTAAGTTTCCAGCTGTACTACTAGGACTGATGCACGACGCATGTTTTGCGTTGTCCATCCTGGCCATCCTCAAGTTTTCAAGGTTCTCATAGTGTACCATGCAAGGCGAACTGTTGTACGAGCAATCCCACAACCTCATATTCTGATTCATGTTCATGTGCAGTTTCAAGAAGTACCCAAATGGCTTTATGCATTATGTAGACTATACGACCGTCGGTCCTTTCCACAAGTTGGCTCTATGAGCGAGCGTCGATCCAGTTTCCCTGCCATATTTTATTGGGACGCGCCTCAATCCAATATGTCGACTTTCACAAGATATAGGAACAGAGGATTCGACTTGTCCATCACCTCCCTCCAGATGTTCGACACAAAATTCTTTACCGATGTATATTCGTGAAGGGGTAGGTCACTTGACAACCCACTGAACCTACCGAACTCTCATAGAATCTGTTATTCTTATTCATATATGTATAAGTTCTTGCCGTTCCAGCCTCAGATGGAGCAGCCATTCTACACGGCCCCTGTCAACAACTGGAGATCGACCTGGTGTAATGAGATCCACCCCATGCTACATGAGTTTTGAACTGTGGGAGCCATTTGACCATGAATAAGTTTACACAGCTCCGTTCTTTAGTATTTAGACGTGGACAAAGGATTGGGGCGTCGGAGACTCGAGGCGGTGGCTTTAACATTCTACGTTGGCTCTATATTCTTGTACTGTGCGGAAGTGACCCTTTCGTAAGATATCACAGTTCTGACAAGAGTTGTAAAGCTCCGAATATGTTCGAATCTCGGTGGCTACTACTTGGGTGTTGACGACTTACTGGTTTGAGTTATACTAAGGTCCCCATTTCGTGCCCCCTCAAAGTCATTTCATAAATCATTGCTTCTCGTTGAAGTATTTGTAGGCTCACAAGGCTTACCAGTTACTTAGATATGCGGTGTTGAATGAGGCAGGCTGTTGATCGATCATTTCGTAATCAGGTTTATGTAATCCACCGTGTCGAAAGCTCGGCTCTTCGAGATCATAGTACTTCCACTATTAACCAGCCCTTCCACTACCTGACTGCACAGCATACTTTAATCATCAACATGCCTCGATGCACTCGCAAGGGTTGTGGCAAGGAATTTTCAGAGGGTAGTACGGAGAAATGTATTTTTCACCCTGGGTCGCCTGTATGTGAATCGCGATGTAACTTCTCAATTGGATTCTGATTTCGCTCAAAGGTTTTTCACGAGGGCCTAAAGTCTTGGTCTTGCTGTTCTAATGTGAACAAACCAGTTTTAGATTTCAACGAGTTCATGAACATACAAGTGCGTGTGTTGATTGGAAAGATCTATCGTCCAAATCAAAGCTCATCTGATTCCAGGGATGTGTAGAGACTGACAGACATACCAGTGATATTCCAGAGAAAGAGGCCGCTCCCGTCACAATTGCAGCCACACCTACAAAGACTGACGCTGATACTGGCAAGGAGGTTTACTCTTCGGATCCCCCGATAACAAAAGCGCCTGTCGTACCCACATCTACAGCTGCATCCCTTCCACCACCTGCGCCTGTTGAGGAAGAGGATGATTTAGATGTTGCTATCACCCCTGGAACGACTTGTCGGCGCAAGGGTTGCGGGGTTGTGTTTGTGAGTGATGACGAGAACAGAGTTGGTGATGGTGAAGGAACGAAGTGCGTCTATCACCCTGCACCTGTAAGACATGCTCGACTTCTATTTAGTGTCAGACCCTTGCTTATCTATATGCTCGCAGCCTATATTTAGGGAGGGAAGTAAGGTGTCGTGAGCATTGAATTCAGCGAGGTTTTTCACTCTAATGGATAGTAATATCAGGGTTATCTGTGCTGCAAACGTCGAGTGCTCGAATTCGATGAATTCCTTAAGATCGAGGGTTGCAAAACAGGGCGCCATCTGTTTGCCCCAAAGGTAAATGCTAATGCTAATAAGGTACTTTCAATTCACAAAGGACACTCAGAGTTCACAGCTCACGTATATCCAGGCAGAAGAGTTAACTAATTGCCGCATAGACCATTATCAAACCTTGGACAAGGTCTTCGTATCTGTATTCGCGAAGGCAGTGAATAAAGAGCGTAGCAAAGTCCAGTTCGAACAGGACAGGGTGTGCTCAATAACTCTTCATCACATTCGCAGCTCATTTGTTGTAGGTTTCCATTGACTTGTCCCTACCTTCATCAAAGAGGTTTCTACGAACGGTTGAATTGTTCGGTCCCATAGATCCCGCAGCATCCTCCTACCATGTTTTAGGTACCAAGGTATAATAGATCTTCTAAGTGTCTTATCCTTTTCTGCTAACCGCGCTCCTCAGGTGGAATTAAACCTTAAAAAACAAGATACGCGAAGTTGGACAATCCTCGAAAAACCAGAACATGATCTTGGAAACGTATCTTTGACATTTGGAGTTACAGGTAGAACCGGCACGGTAGGCGCGAAAGAGCTTGCTCTGGATGCACAAAATCGTAGCAGAATATAATTGTTTGAGCTGTATCATGAAGTTGTAGTCGAGCTCGACCCACTCTACGCTGCAATTGTACGCCACGAGATTAGAAGGTAATACTCTGAATTGTTAGTCGCTTTCGTCTATAATATTCCGGGTTTCTCTACTATTGAAAACACCTGAACAAGATCACCCTCCTTCAAGTCTGAAAATCCAACCAAGCTAAGTCCACACTCAGAGCCTTTACGGACTTCCGTAACGTCCTTCTTGATCACACGCAGTGTCTCCAAAGAGCCTAGAATAGTACATTCGTCAACGATGTAAAGGCGGAGCATGAATTTGTCAGACCTTCGTGCATAGTCTGTCCATCTCTGACAACTCTTGCCTGCTTGGCTCGCTCCAATAGTCCATTTGTCACCCTACACCCCGCAACCCTAATAGTCTGCTTCTTTGATTGAACGTCGAACAATTGTAGAACCGTAGCTTCGCCTGTGACGGTCTTCTCGACAATAACAGGAAGAAGTTTGATGACATGTTCTTTGACTTCGTCCATCAGCCTATATATAATGCCTGACGAAACGATAGACACGTTGTTCTGAGCAGCCACGACTTCAATTTGTTTCGGGACGTTGACAGAGAAGGCAACTATTATTCCTACCCAAACAAGAGTAAGTATAACGAGGGGGTGAACGTGGGCACCACTGGTAAAACTCACCTCCAGCCGTCCTCGCCATGGTCACATCCGATTCGGTCACATCTCCCACCCCAGAAGATATGATCTTAGTCGTAGCAACATGGTTGCCTATACCTTGAAGTGCGCCCACGACAGCTTCTGCACTTCCGCTGACGTCCGCTTTCACGACTAAACGCAATTCTTTGGGGCCTTCGGGAGTCTGATCAAGCGCAGCCACCGCATCCTTTCCCAGTTCTATTTCTAGTTCTCTTCGCTCTCGCTCTTGCCTTCTGCTCTCATTGATGGCTTCTACATCGACGAGGGAAGCCTCAATCTCAGCTTTTCGCAAACGATTCGTGATGGCTTTCTTGATGTCTGATTCTGATCCTTGGAGGACGTCGTCTCCTGCGTTGGGAAGCGTTTTCCATCCAGAGACCGTCACAGCCATGCCGGGAGTAGCAGCTTTGACGGTTTTGCCGGCAGAGTCAGTCATGACACGCACCCTTGCGTGAGACACGCCACTGAGGATATGGGATCCAGCTTTCAGGCAGCCTCGAAGAACCAACACGGTAGCGACAGCACTGAACGAGAACAAAGGAATCAAAAGGGCGAATCGGAGCGTTCTTTTTAGCGACATACCCCAAACCCTTGTGCACCTTTGATTCTAGCACGTATCCGTGTACGGGACCGTCTTGCTCGGCACGCAGATCTTGTATCTCAGCAATAGCAGAGAGGATCTCCACGAGATTTGGAAGACCCTGACCGGTCAACCCTGATACAGAGACCGAGGGAACATCGCCACCGAATGCTTCCAATTGAATGCCTTCAGCTAGCAGGGCTTTCTGCACGGCTTCCTGCGAAGATAACGTTCGGTAGCGGTCCATTTTAAGTTTCGCGGGGTACTTACTATATCGACGCCTGGCTTGTCTACTTTATTGATAGCCACTACAACTCCGATTTTGTCTTGTTCTTTCTTAATAAGACTGATCACTTCGCGCGTTTGAGGCATGATTCCATCATCAGCAGCAACAACCAGAACTATTATATCAGTCACTCCTGCGCCTCGCGCTCGCATAGCAGAAAAGGCAGCGTGCCCTGGTGTATCCAGGAACGTGATTGTTCGCGGACCACTATTGGGACTGGAGGAGGGGACAGGGACCGAAAAGGCACCGATGTGTTGAGTGATACCACCGGCTTCGCCTTTCGCGACAGATGAGGATCGCAGAGTATCTAGGAGAGTGGTCTTCCCGTGATCTACGTGACCCATAATCGTCACTACAGGAGGGCGGGATGGAAGCGAGCTGGGATTGACATGCGGAGGCCTAGCATGATATTAGCTAGTAAAACTCAGACCTGAGCGCGAAAATAGCTAACGATGGATATATGTTGAAAGCCATTTCATCATTGACGATAGGATTTCTTCCAAACTCTTCCGCCAGAAGAATAGCATAATCCGAAGTGAGCACTAAATAACCAGATGAGTGATGCCAGCTAGGACAGAAGGATCGATTGACGAACCATGATCATGAGACGTTTCTTTTGCCATTCCCGACTGCTCCATTCGACGCTGTAACCTGTCTGATTACTAGCCTTGAATATCCCGTCTCAGGGTTTTCAGTATGCATACGCACCTAACTTCACGTTCAACAACTGAGACAGTGCGCCTACGGACACCACGGACGGGATATACACATCTGCAGCAATTCTCTTTTCAGCAAGAGCCTTGTGTTTTTTAACTTTTTGTTTTGCTCGGATGCCAGCGTAATCCCACTTGGAATCATCGAACGCTTGCGGAGCTTGCTCCAACATTTCCAACATGGACCCACGTCTGCGTCTCTCAGGCTTGACTCCAAAATGTGACCTGTTCTTCTTTGCAAATGGCAGTGATTCAACTTCAGGTGGCTCGATTATATTACGAGAATCGGAAGGCGAGGGAGCTATATTCACTCTTGTTGTCGAGCTTGGAGGTTCATTGGATCGTACATGCGAGATTTCGGCGCTGGCATGGGGAGCCACATCCCTATCCAACATCACCAGTCTCTTCAATGTCGCTTGCGGTGTAGGCGGTACGCTAGTTGCCTGAGAGCTAGGAAGCCGCGAGGAGGCGGGTTTAGGTGTAGGAATGACTCTTTGCCAACCCATGTTAGAAGTAGATCGCGAGGAAGATGGTCGTTGAAGACTCGATGACGGACCCGCGACATTGGTAGGGGAGCGCTGCGAACTGTTGGCGGCAGCTGATGAAGGTGGTGGCTGAGTGGGTTTCTTTGGAAGTTCCCATTTCGTGCCAGAGAGAGAACGCTGTACAGAAGGTGGTGGTGCCCACTTGCTCAGATTAGGCTTGAGAGCGTTAGCGCTCGGAAGTTCAGCTCTGGGCTAGATGAAAACGAAAGCGGTTCAGAAATGAAGAGAAAGAATATTCATCCGTTATTACCTGAGCCTTCGTCGCAGTCGAAGCAGCCCTAAGCTGAGCACGGCTAAGACATACGAGTGGGAGCACTTTTCGATGTCGGTGCATCAAAAGAGAAATGTCTTCCAGTGCACGTGATCTTCTCTTTCCTTTCCAGTTCACGATTCTCAGCGCTTGGATGTTCAGAGTCGCTTCAACATATTCCTCTCGTCTCTCATTTTCTACTTCGTTTCTCAGTGCACGCCGCTCTTACGCACTCTCTCGCTTTCCTGGCCAGGGAAAGCCTGTTGGATCGGGCAGACGTCAGCTTCCTTACAAGCGACCACATACCTCTTCGGAGGACTCCACGGCCTCACCAGCAGAGGACACCCAGTCATGGCAGTCCGGTCTGAGCATAGATGATACTGGATCCGAAGATGGACTGAAGACACTGCTTGCGAATAACATTCTCGTTGTCGAACGGTGAGTGCACGGTATTAGAATTAGATCTATGTACGCCTCCAGTGACAATGATGCAGACAGATTGAGATGCTCAACATATTCATTGGTTTCGAGCAGACCAACAAATATTCAATCAGTGAGCGAGCAGAATATCGGAAACATTTAACCTAATCCCGCTATTCGTTTAGGCAATATTGCCGGTGAGCAAGTCGGATATATAGCTGAAGAACCTGGTAGTTTCCTTTCATCATTCAACCGACAACTAATGGCGACACACCGACCCTTCCGAGCGATTGTCATGGATCCAGCTGGTGTTCCAATTTTATTGGTTCGCATCATTCACGCTCCAAGTCGGCTCGGCCTCTGTCTGACTTGTTCATACCCTAGCTTCGCCGTCCTTTCGCATGGATAAATTCTAGGATGTTCGTTCAGCGTCCAAATCCAGAGCAGGAGTCCACTTCAAATAATAAGCCTATTCTGGACACGTTTGCGGAAGTGCAGCAGATTTGGCACCCGTTCAGGAGAAAATATGAACTTTTCCTGCGGTAAGTCCTTCACTCGTCTCCTTGGACCTTCTTGTGAGTAAACTGCCATATTGTAATCTGTAATCAAGAGAAGACCCCAAGCGCATTCTTTCCCTCGCATCTGAACCCCAGCCGGAACCGGAACCTGCGTCTCCAAGTTTTGTGCAGATAGGTCAAGTTGATGCGCCGTTCCTGTCTTGGGATTTCAGCGTCCACGATGCTGCGTCGCAGGAGATGGCGTTTGTCAGCAGGACCTTCCGCGGATTTGGCAGAGAAGTGGGTGATTCTCTTAGTTTCTGCCGTATCTGAGGACCCTGACATACCACCGCGTGAAAGATATTCACCGATACCGGTGAGACTGACTCTTGTCTATAATCTGATCTTTTACTTCTTCTCTACTTAGGTCAATATTTCGTTAATTTTGGAACCAGGCCTCAAGTTG
Organism: Omphalotus olearius VT 653.13; assembly: GCA_000296255.1. Lineage (NCBI taxonomy): Eukaryota > Fungi > Basidiomycota > Agaricomycetes > Agaricales > Omphalotaceae > Omphalotus > Omphalotus olearius. Next base: position 297,978 of record JH814817.1, on the reverse strand, counting down.
ATGCCGATGGGAATTTGCTGCATCCAAATCCCACAACGGTGCCGCAACTGAGCTTAGAGGAACGGGCGGTACGTTGAGCTCGAATATTGGTCGGAAGCGGTGGCTAATTTTGATGCTTTTTCACCTTAGCTCTTCCTCGCATTAGCTGGTACGTCTTTCATCCCGAGATTTATAGTCCGTATACAAACCATTTCAATCTCAGTTAACATCGACTTTGATTATTTCTCGCGCCATTCCGGTCCAGGCCATGGGTGAGTCTTCGGCTTTCGCAGGATATTACTGATGCTGAACGAGTGGATTCCTTGTTCTAGCGGTTTCTTCCATTTCGGAGGCTGGGACTAAACTAGTTTCCACCATTTCACTAGAATATGCTCGATGTATTGCAATTATCAAAGCAACTTATATCTTTGCTTCATCTCTGAGCTCGCTACTCCATCCACATAATCACACTACATTGGGCGCAGGGTTAACCTGTTCGCAGTGCGGCTGAAGCAATGACTGAAAGTACCTCTCGTCGCGATGATCTCTGAACAGAGTGACTGATCATGAATAAAAATGCTGAGAACCGAGGAAATAGATGACAGAGACAGGTCATATGACTGTGACGTAACGTGGTTGATTGTCACGCGCGTTGTTTAGGCAGAGCAACGATGGTCTACCTTCCACCTCCACCGACCTCTCACCCATCCTATGCAGAAGCCTACTCGAATGTCCTCAAGGCTCACAGGCAATCTCCCTTGACCTCGGCTTCGTCAGTAATCATGCTCGTTGCCCCAGACGTCGATGCCCTTTGCGCGGCACGTATGATGGCTCAATTGTTCAGGCAAGACGATGTAATATATCGCATAATCCCTGTTTCTGGGATTTCTGAGCTAGAGAGGGTCAGAGATGAGCTCATTACATATACAGAGGTAAGTCACAATTCTGAAACAACGCCCGAGAGTTCGTCGGCCTGAAGATACTCTAGCTGCATACATTGATACTCATAAACATGGGCGGTATCTTAGATCTCCCGTCCGCCGAGTGGTTTGGAGACTTTCAGCAAGGAATGACGGTCCATGTCATCGACTCTGCACGACCTCAAAATCTGTCTAGTCTTTTCGGCGCAGGAGAGAGTGGACAACGGATTGTGGTATGGGATGATGGAGGTGCTGACAAACTGGAGGAAGAGCATAAAGCTTGGGAAACATTAATGGTCTCTGCTGTCGTCTCTTTCATCAGTCAGTGTACAATACTAACCGTGATCGATATATAGTACGAGCCAGAGTTGGATTCAGACGAGGACTCGGATGAAGACCTAGAGGATTCAATTGGGGAAGATGACGACGACGGGTTCGAAGAGGGCGAAAGTGGAGGCAAACGACGCTCAATAGGTGATGGGAATAAGAAAAGCAAAAGGCGTCGAACAGACGGAGAGGTACCTTCTACATCCACCTAATCACTTTCTCGCAACTTATACACGCGTCGGACAGCGACCACATCGGATGTCACGCGAGGAACGCGACATGCATCTTGCACGGCTCGAGAAATACTACATGGCGGGAACATGGCACGGCCAAAGTGTATCAGGGACAATATATATTCTCGCTACGGTGCTCGAGCGCGTCGACATCGACCTCCTGTGGTATGCCATTCTTGGCCTTACCTTCCAATACATCACGTCACGTATACCGCGCGACAAATATGAGGTGTATCATTCAATATATTTTGACGAAGTCATGCGTCTCAGCCCGCCTCCTCCGAACGGGGAGAGTGCCCTCAAGTCGCTAAATCCTGACGACCAGAGCATACGAGCTTCGGACGAGCTCAGGTTCATGCTCTATCGCCATTGGACCTTGTACGATTCTATGTTTCACTCAAGCTATGTCGCGGGCAAGCTTGGTATATGGAAAGAAAGAGGGAGAAGGAAGTTGACAGGGTTGTTGGCGAAGATGGGGTACACTCATTTATCACACAAATGGAACTGTTGCTAACTTTGGTGACGCATTAAAGGTTCTCCATTCCCCAGACGCAGCAACCATTTACTCATATGGACATGGACCTCAAGCGGACTCTCGTCCACAAACTGGATGAAATTGCTCCGGAATATGGGCTCATTGAACTAGCCTATCCGTCCTTTATGAAGTGTTATGGGTACCGTTCTCAACCCCTCTCCGCCGCTGATGCTGTTGAGGGTATTAGCGCACTCTTGGACCTAGCTGGTGGGGTCAAAGTAGAGATTGAAACTGAAGGCGCACGGAATGGCGGAGAATGGTTTGGAAGTGGAAAAGATTGGGAAATACAGGAACTTTCCGGCGGAGCAAAATGGAAAAAGGACGAGGAACGCGAGAATGTGCCCCCTGGAGGCCAACCAAGTAACGATGCAACGAAGACCAAGAATAATAGAGAAAATGAAGAAGATGGCCCTGAGGATGAAAAGAAGGATGTTCCATGGTGGGTGCGAAACTTCTGGATGGCTTATGATGCTCTCGGCGAGTGAGTCAAACGTTTTATGCTTTAAAAGTGTATCAAGACTGATTCTCGCATAGCATTGAATCACTGCGTTCATCTTTGAAGCTTTCAATGGCTCTACATCGTGCCATCATCCGACAGGGCACCTCAATCATTGACAAACAGGACATCAGGACCATGCGCAACCACCGTGTGGTAGTTCTAACGCAAGGTCCAGACCTCGCTCTCTTCTCACATCCTGGTGTACTATCTCGACTCGCCCTCTGGCTAGTGGATGCCCTCCGTGACAAATTACCTGCAAAAGCCGTCAGCACGCGTACCAAGCGGAAAAGCTTACCATTTGTCGTGGCGTGCTTGAATGAGATATCAAATTCGTACATCGTTGTCGGTGTCATGGCTGCGACCGATTTTGGTAATATACGGAAAAAGTAAGTCGGCCTCATCTTTCCCAATTCGGCCAACTCTAATGGCACAATTAGTGAATTTGGTCTGGCATTTCTCGATGCTAAAGAACGATGTAACGCACGGACGCGCCATAGTTCTTTTGACACGAGCATCCTGGAAATTAACCAGGCTGACCTGCAGATGTTCCTGGAAACACTCTGTGAAGGGCCGGAAGGCGGGTATTGAGACCAAGGTTAATGTTCTTTATCATGATATAATTTATTTCGCTGTGTCGTTATCTGTTGTATTCCCTAGTGAACACGTAATACTTAGAGTGCACCGTTGTATCGTTTTTTATATTATGTATGCCCACAAAAATAGCCTTATTCCGAGTCCTATACACAGCAAGCAGTATCTCTTGAAAAAAATTAGGATGTTACTACACTCCATAGGCCTCTTCCAGCTTCGAATGCTCTCCCAGAAGCCTTCAGAACTTCCAAAGCTTCCTCCACATCCCACTCACCAACTCTCATCCACCTATCGTCTCTTCGTAGGAGCGCTAATATGCCTTCCTTTGTCGGTTTATGTGCATTACGAGACGACGACCGGGTAGCCAACATTCTGATAATTCTCTCGACTTCCCCCGCAAGGAGCTCTGGTGTTAGAGAAATATAACATTCCTCTTCGGGTTTAGGATCAGAAAGATCAATAGTCTCGTCCTCATCTATGGTTTGCGTCCTGTGGCCGCTAGTGCTGGTAGACACAAGAGATATGTCTGTATTCACGGTGGTCGAGTTCAAGGAGGCCGAAGTGTCGCTAGACGATAATTTCCACAATCCGCTGCTTAATCTCTCGGTTGAAGTTGCTGGCAGTTTATACTTTGGACCACTCCATATAACGATGCTACCTTCCTGAAGAAGCTGAACGATAGCCCATTTCCACAGCCGCTTCATCCGCGCGGCGGTTGAAATCATGTCTTTTGAGCCACCTGGCGTCGATGTCACTGGCTTTGCCCAAGATGTGTCTTGCGTCTGCGTCCGACTTGTCCGACTTTGGCTCGAAGCAGTTTCCTTGGCTTTCTTCCTCGCTTCCCTGTCACGCCTCTTGGCTTCCGCTTTGACAACTCTGCGCGCCATATCAGATAAATCTGGGACTCGTCGGAGGTACGACAGAGTGAATCCGCGAGCTTGTGGTGAGTGCCGAGCAATAGTTTCGAAGTTGGGGACGAGAGGAAAGGGTTTAGACACGGGATGGCTTATAGCACGAGGAGTCCGCTCGTCGTCAACACCACGCCTAAGACGGCGTGGGGTTTCATCTTTCGAGATGTGGAGTGAGGTGCGTCTGGAAGGTGTAGATAAATCTCCGAAATCATCTATTGAAGAATCCGATTCCGTGTCTGTTTCTGTTTCTGTTTCTAGAGCACTGAGCAGAGGAAAATTGTCCATGTAATGTTTGATGTATATACGGAAAGTATTGCCGGTCAGATCAGCAGTATGAAGTCGTGAAGGATGTCGGAGCTTTCTGGCAGACTGTAGATACGATGAGATGAGAGGAAAAGGCATCAGTGTTTTAGACACGCACCTGCTGATGAGAGATAGATTTCGCAGGACTAGGAGTAGTAGAAGTAGACGGAGTGGAAGCGGCATTGGGAGACATTTTAGGTTCTTGCGTGACAAGGGTTGTGGAAATATTTGCTGTTATATTTGGAATACTGAAGGGCTCAGACGACGAGTAGTTCGTTTTGTGTAAATTCAGCACGGTTTGCCAGTGATGGAGCTTTGCATTTGCAGATTTGCACTTCTCTGTATCTCTGTCAGGCTTGATCAGAGACGGAGCATCCAAACTGACCTATCTTCTCCACGATAATTTGCCTGCGTGCTTCCTCCTTCATATCACGCTTCTGTTTGGCGCCAAATTCATGAATTCGTCCCGTAATCTGAACTGTGACTCCTATCCAGGCAATTGGGGTTGGCATGGGGGGATCGTTTACAGAGTGTTTCTTCTTTTGTCCGTCTTTGGTAGGGGAAGGAGGTTGACACCTATGCACACATTCAATTACTGATGTTCCATCATCCACTGTATGCATGCTTTAGTTCCAGACCACAGAAATGAAATCCAGCACACCTAGATATGAAATTCTCTTCTCGTAGGGTTGTACACCCACAATCATACCAACAATCCTAACACTTCTGCATGGTACCCTATTCAGCCACCAGAACTCGTATTCTATTAGACAAACTTGTTAGGATTCAAGTTAAGTGAAAGAAGCCCAAATGACACGAGCCTTTTTCCTTAAAAATCTTCATTGCCCGTATATCGCATATGAAGCAGCAGGCTACTGCATCAGCCTGAAAGATCCATTTCCAGATTTCAGCGGTTGAAGGCAGTCTCGGTTGCTCTTGTTCGCGATCCACTCGTTTCCTCTTGCTGGGAGTCAAGAATACAGAGCAAGTCGTCTTTGTTGCCTCAAGGGTAGAAGTGAAGCTCATTCAGTTGAAAGAAACTAATTTCGTGCAGAATGTACTGATAAAGGGTGAGGCCGGCAGCCTGTCTCAAAGTCACAAATCACGGGACCGTGACTGTCGTGACTATGACTCATTTTGTTCTCACACAAGTCCTCGAGAGTGCATTCAACTTCCTTTGAGTACTTGAGTACTTGATAATAGATCATAGCTCTATTTTAATTATTACTGAAGATACTCTTAAAGAAACTTCTTTCTTGAATATCCCTACTCTTCCCTCTTATAGCCCAGATACCCCAGTTCGTCTTCACCATAATCCTCGGGTCGAAATCAGCAACTTCCCACTTCTCACTTCCGAAGGGATTAGGTCCAGGGGTTATGACCCATTCGAACTCGCCAGCAACACCTGGTGCGGTCGATAGAGACTTGACGTCTCGCTCAACGTCAGCAGGAGAGAACCCGGTAACGAAGATAGGACATTTGGAAGCCAGAAGCATAGGTAGAACGGGCCCCCACTCCGTAGGTGAGGATATTTGAAGAAGAGGCTCGCCCGTTTCAGATTTCGAAGTTGGGGAAGGGAATCCAAACCCTGGCGAAAAGAAGAAAAACACATCACTGTATGGATCAAGCGTCTCTTCAAACAGAGGATGGACATCAGCATAGCTGTTGCATTGAAGACCAGAAATTGACATTTGGTATGAATAGGGTGTAGTGTATGAAGGGACACCATATCGAGCGATGGATGATCTTGTCCATTTCAGAGGCGGAATTGGTGCAGGCATCGGCGGGGAGTAGACATTAGGTACATAAAGCGGCTTTTTCTCGTTCGATATCTCAGTGGACGTAGTTTTTTCTATAGATGCCGCTGGGGAATCCATAGCGGCAGTGGTTTCACCAACTTGGCCGCTCTCTGCTGCCGCGTCAGTAGAAGCTGTCTCTGCCTGCGCCTCTGGCTCAGCAGACGTGTTCGCAGCGGGCTGCGAGGGCGTTGGACCAACCTGCCTCTCCCGTGGCAACGACACTTGCGGACCAATGAACAGAACGTGGAAATTGGCGGCAGGGAATAAGAATCCGAGTTGCTCCCATACATGAGGCGGCAATGAAGACTCAGCGCGAGCACCAAGCACGAATATTCGGACTTGTGGTTTCCCTACAGATGCTTCGTGAGTTTCAGGAGCACCCGGTTCTGTATGTAATGTCGATCGAATTGCTGCAGTGTATACATCTTAAGTTTTGAAAGCGGCAAGTACAAGAGATGCCACACCTGCCATTGAACGACTTCCTTCTGGTGTTAAGCGCTGATTGTTCAGCATTAAAGAGCTATGCTGATGAAGAACACTTCCAATTGTCATGGGATAAGTGAGTAGTTTGCTGGCGTGTCTTCTTGACCGTTCGGTATCCATTGAATTGAAACCACGCGTATACCAAAACACATCCCAGTTTGCAAACGAAATTGCTTCCTCAAATCCTTGGGGACCTAATGTGATTACACATCGATGAAATGAGCCGCTTTCTTGAAAGTATTACAGACATACCGGGGAGTTCGAATTCTGGCATTCGTCTACCACTCCGTAAGTCGTGCTCATCTTCATTGGCCTCTCTAAGCCTTGAGCAGTATTTTTCGTGCTCCTTATCCTCCCTCCAATGTTCCTCCGAGCAGTGTGTCGGCCAACCACAGTCTGGGCATTCAAACTTTGCAGTTTGAGGTTGCGTCTGCGTATGTGCATGCGCATGGCTATGTTCTGATGCACACACGGGACAAGGGGCCATTGAAGATATCACCTCTCCTCTAGCACGAACCTGAGGAAAAGGAGACACGGAAAAAGGATGAAATAGGTCATCCTCGGAAAGCAACGGTACTGGCTCCGGAGGATCTTCTTGGCCTCGAGCTTTTTTAGGGCGGAAGATATTAAGAAAGGTTCTCTGTTGCCTTAGACAGCATGCTGCAGTGGATCCAGCTGGCCGATATCGAAGGCCAACAAGAAGTCGAGCTGTTGACCTCTGGCAGGGCAGAGAAAATGACATGAATATTCGATTTAGTCGTGTTACGCTACAGCCTGCGGGTGGGAATGTTATTGCTTGTTGTTCATCGTCTTCTCGTTGTCGCTGAGTCAGCTCAGCTCACAAACGCTTACCCTACACAAGCCACGGGCCTTCCAACGGAGATTTTGAGAACTCATGATCTCGGAGTCCGCGTATCCCCTGCAAATGCGGCCGCCTTTCGATGCCAGTAGGGTACATAACAGTGCGAAGCATGGATGGTTACTGCATGGCTGTATTGACAAAAACGCCGAGTAACAGAGCTGTAGAAATAGCGGGCCGCATTGGCGCACAAACTGCTCAGCGACATGATCGGCCGCCAGAAGCAGGTCTTCTTGCAGCAGGCTAGCTATAGCATGTGTGTGAGTCGTTTTCGCCGTATGATTCCAATGCGCACTTGATACTTCCAAGAAGATGCGCACTACTTATATTTTTGAGTTTTGATTTTCCATATCTCATCCTTCTCAGACGAGAAAAAAAATGTCTCATTGAAGCTCATTACATCAGTTCATACAACATCAACATAATCTTCTCGTAGCCCATGCAGTAAGTAAATCATCAAATCACCCGAAAAATAGTAACTCTGTCTGGTAGGAGGGCGAATCAGCGGTCAGAAACCAATTGTCAATGGAAGAGCTACCTTTTTCATGACGGCCATGAAATTTGTCTCAAGACGACGTTGCTACGGGATATTGCCTGTTCAAGAGATGGTGAGCAGGGATAAGTCTTACTTGCGTTGACCAGCTACGTACGTCCACACAATTTCGGTGGTGACTGTGATCATGTACGGAGGCTCAGGGATGAGTGAAGGAAACACTCTCGTAGCAGTAAGAGTCTGTACACCAGTAGTGGCTGGTTCAAGTTCGTCACGGGCGACATTGTTGATCTATCAAGGATCATAAGTATCAACGCTCTCAAGTGTATAGAAGAGAAAACCTACCACCGCGCCGTTTGCAACAGCAGAAACAAGAGCGAGGAAGGCAATGGAAAATTTCATCTTAGCTTTGTGTTCAAACGAGTTGTTTCGAGCTGAAGAAACCCCACCGACAGTGTCTTTCTTTTATAATGATTCAGACAGGGTATACCCGGATTAATCCTTTAACACGCGCTAGCCTGAGATTGCAAGAACGTCCGCGCGCACGGAGCCAGGAATGAGAGGAATGCGTAGGGCCCAACCTACTAACGTCATTTGCCTGCACAGTGTAAGCTTGAAATGGCCACAAGCCATCGTAAGCCGCAGCACCGCAAGTGTCAAACTGCACTTGATCATACTTCTTTCCAGTATCCTGCCAGTATCCCAGTATCACAGGCGACCGGTGACCAGCTGTATGATTTCCTGTGAAAAGTTATCGCCGTTTAGTCCGGACCTTTTAACTGTAAGGAGATTCAACAGATCTAATCCGATTGGCATCGGTGAACTCACTGCATGAATGAATTATAATATGCATATGTAGACGAGCGGACAATCGTATGCACCATGGTCCATCCTCAGTGAAACCGACAGAACTTAAAAATAGCTCACAATAGATACATTTGCTCTAGGCTTCCTCCAGCAGAGCGAAAGCCGAAAGATCGTCGGAACGCAATATCAGCGAATTCCATCTGAATCTCCGAGATACCATGCGCAACCGGACACTCTCAGAGATCGACTGCCAGCCCTTCTGAGCCAGGTCTTCGTGATGTACGGCGCATCGGTATGCCACCGCACAAATATCACAGTTCTAATTCAAAAGTTGTAAGCAGGCTTCGAGGCTGAATCATGTTCCACGAGAGGAGCAAGTACCTGAAGGCGCCCGCACAGTGTATTGAACCGTGGTCCAGACTTGCTTTCCAAAGAATAGAATCGGTACGTGCAGGCACCTGTACAGTACAATGCGGTCATTGCAAACAAATGCAGTTATGGTGCTGAACATTGAATACGCGGAACTGAGACCACTACTTACGCGTGATAAAGTATGATTAACCTATGCTCAGCAGGAGCGAGAGCGAAGAGTTTGTGCAGCAGTGTGCACAATTAATCGATAGCAGTCATATCACGTCGAACACCGAGCACCAAACTACCATGGTATAGGCCCCGTATGGTTCTAATCACAAGTAAAGTAAGAATGAGTACATAGGTCTAGCAGGCGACCGACTCACCGGACATCCAGTCGGAGCTTGACAGAAAACTTGAATACACCTTTCTAAGTCAGTTCGGTGATTCCGTGTAAAGAGTTGAGATTGTTTGCTCTATGCCCATAGGCGAAATACATACGCCTTACTGAGGCGACTTGGGTTTACATTCAATCAGGCGAATTCTCTGTAAAAAGCCAGAGTGCTTATGATTCGTATTTTCCCGAAGACTTGTCGCTAAGTATATTATTGCGATGATCATCATGATCCTACACGTGCACAAACTCACCGCAAAAATGGCTTGAATAATAAGTTGAATTAGGGTTGAACGTTGAATTTCAAAACAAAATCTAGAGCGTAATGTGAGCCTGCAGGCACACAAGAGACAATTCTGTCAACAAATATTTATGTAAATTGTGCAGGCACCGTAAATCCAGAGACTTGGAGATGGCAAGAGAAAGACCTTCTAACCAGACCCGTCAAAGTCTATATCACGTAAATTCTATCGCAAAATTGTAGAAGCACCAATGTTTGCCTGTCAATTCATCTCAGAGACGATCGATTTCACCAGTACTGGTAAGACGCCTGAAAGGTAGTAAGTCACCGCCGCCGTAATGGTGTTTGAGTGCTTGCCTCCAGTTGGTAGGGAGTAAGGGCGCCGTCCCATAGAAACCAAGAAACCGTTAATAATCCCACCGTGTGCCGTGACAGATATGACTGAGAGCCTCTTACTTGAGCGACAGGAAATGGTAAGTTTAATTGAACACAACTCACTGTTACAAATTTCTGTGTCGTCGAATATCATATCCAACACACTCGCTGCGCGGGCAGCGACATGGGATTTCGGCTCTCTCTCATCTTCGGTCCAGAGTTCGTCCTCTTCCGCGAAGCCATCTTCGATGGCGAATTGGGAAAAGGTTGATGAAAGCCATGTCCTACTATTTCGTTTATCGCACGTATGCTCTCCGTACTCTTCTCGACAGTTCTATGAACAGACAATCAAGCCACACCCCATAGTCCCGAACGGTAGATAAGTGCGATACCTCCACAATGATGGGTGGTTTGAAAGTTTTCGGCAAAACATCTTCAAACGCTAGCATGTAGGTTTGCATGGCACGAGTCATCGGGCTGCAATATCGTTTCAAAGGAAGAGGAATTCCAAAGGACAGCTCCTTTCTCCATTCTGAATTTACAGCTCGAGCTTGATTCTCGCCCACAACAGTGAGTTTGGGGTCAGCTGTGATGATCATCAAAATCTATCCCAGCCAAGCCTTCTAGCACACTCACGGCCCCATACAATATCACCATCTCCATTCAACTTTGACCAGTGGCTACAATAGTCTTGATGAATACGCCATTTCAGAGGAGGCAAGACCGTAGAAGTGCATACTCGTCCCATGCCTCAGTGCCATATTTTGCCTCACCAACGTTATCTGTCGTAAATTGAGAATTGACACTTGGAAGTAAATCTAGCCTCACGAAATCCTTGGCCATGCCTTGAAAATATAATCAGCTTGTAAGACGTCTTGCTGTCAGCTTCATCATTGAGACGGTTCAAGTTTTCTAGAAAGGTATGCCATCGGGTGTCCGAACTATCTATTAATCCAAATCGTGGAGGTACCTAGAGAAATCGACTGAATCTTTGTTCAACCAAGGGAAATGAAGGCTACATACAGCTCCGATCTCTGACGGGATCGCAGAAGGATCGTCCTGTACAAACAGGCCAGAAACTATCTGCTGGATGAATTCGAAAGTATGTTTCGAAATAAAAGATGTGACTGACTTGATATGATCTGGGCATGAGTTCAAAGTTGGTCAAAGCTGGATCTTGAAAGAGTCATGTGCCGTGGGTGCAGCTCTGTCTTCTAAGTATTAGTATCTTCAGCGATGGCTGCGCCACGACAAGCTTCAATTTCTCGCAAAACAAATGAAACTCAAATTGATATCTCGATAAATCTTGACTGCGTCCCAGGCGCCGGAGTCACTCAGAATATCGATGTCTCCACTGGTATTGGCTTTCTCGACCATGTACGTGATCAGAATAGTTCCTCACAAAACTCATATTCTATCCTTTTTTCTGTCCTTTTCTCTAGATGTATACTGCTTTAGCGAAGCATGGGGGAATGTCTTTAACGATGAAGTGTAAAGGGGATCTATGGATTGATGATCATCACACAGCAGATGAGTTGCACAACTTTTAAGCATTTTTCATTTGGGACCAATAGACTGTTCTCGTGAACACAGGACAGTGCCATCGCGCTTGGGACAGCTTTCAAGCAGGCGTTGGGTGAAGTGCGTGGAATAAGACGCTACGGAACGGGTTTTGCTCCCTTGGATGAGGTGGGTGTCCCCGCTGCTGATCTCAGAATGGTCAATATCTCTATTCTTGCAGGCCCTCTCAAGAGCTGTTATCGACATCTGCTCTCGGCCATATTGTGTCACTGACCTTGGGCTCAAGAGAGAAAAGATCGGCGATCTTTCAACCGAAATGCTGCCTCATATCTTTTACTCCTTTGCAATTGCCTCAGGATGCACACTACATGTCGATGTTCTTCGTGGAGAGAACGATCATCATCGGCAAGTATCTGCACCTTTACAGTTCGACTTGCGTTGACACCATCTATAGTGCCGAATCTGCTTTCAAGGCGCTTGCACTGGCTATCCGGCAAGCAATTGAGAAGACGGGGAGTAATGATGTTCCTAGCACAAAGGGTGTACTATAGAAAGTGGTTCAGGCCAAAGTTTCTCCGACAAGTGTGATCATGCAACATAGGTGGCATTGCTCAATTTTCTAAGCATCGAGACGCCGGACGTGTTCTGAATGCACTGTTAATAACAATTCTTCCGTCACCACTTATATATGCGTTGTACACATCCCTGATCCTATAGCTTAACTTCTCCGATACAAAACTACGTCCTGCCCCAAAATATGCATTGCTTTTCCGGTGGAGGATTTAGCTGTTTTCAGCATTAAATAACTGTATTCATGGTGGCAACATTTGACATCGTACCTTGGCTTTAGGAGAACATTTGAAAGCCTGAGCGAACTCCGGAATGTTGAACACAGTCCCGTCAACGCGGAAGTTATTCGGGGAGTGAGGGTCAGTGCGAATGCGTTGAACCTATCAGATTCAAGTTCAAAATTCTGCATCAGCTTTCCGCAATAAGCAGGCTGGGTTCAAAACGCACGGCAGCGGCAGGTTTCATACTTCTCGCCCATACCCGAGCGAAAGAGATGAAGAAGAGTTGGTCTCTGAGGATAATCAGCGGAACCTCAAGGCACATGGTAACTATGAATTTACCTAGTATAGTTCAGTCCCGGGAGCAGGTATTCGCCTCCTGCCTTAGCAGATTCATCATACTGTGATTTCCAAGCACGATATGCCTGGATGAGACCCGTGTCTCCAATGTTCTCACCAGATGTCCTATGTATATATTAACAACAGTGCTGGAACGGTCGTGTTGATGATCGCTCACAAATTACCCTAGCAGAACCATCATGAGTGTCATTCGTTAATTAAGACCGCTCTAGAAATGTGCCACTTACATTAACATGAACCTTGCCACCCTTTCCGTCGCCAATATGATACTCTATGTACACAGACACTGATATAGTTATTCCTATTGTCAATGTTAGATGGAAACATACCAGAGAACTGCTTCACAATGCAGTCTTGTTTGACTCGGAAACCCTCGGAGGTAGAGTTAGTCCACCACTGTTCAAGTTTCCCTTGCTGGTTGTAAAGTCTTCCGGCAGAGTCAAATGCGTGCTGTACGACATTGAGATGCATGACGTTCTGATTCCTCATTGACTCACAGTCAGTTCATGCGAGGCAACATGGCCGAACGCCCCATAGGAGAGATAAGTAGGCCTTGACATGTATCATCAATGACTGACGGCACGAGATGTGATGAAAGTGCGAACCAGTCTTTGGAGAAAAAGGGTGGCTGGAGGATGCCGGCAGGGAACACGATCTGAGAAGTAGAAGCAAAGTCAGCACATATAGAGACCATGCCAACACCAAACATACCTCATTCGCAGGAGGGTTGAAGTATGCGTTCACCATTGAAGGATACATTTCCCAAGACTCTGGGTTCCTCGGTTTGCCTAGTTGCATCCACGCTCTAGACTCATCGCTGATGCTATACAACGTATTATTAAAGCCATTATGCGATGCAATGCACAACTATGCACAAAAGAAGAAGGCATACCTAGCACTAAGGATGTTCTCGAAGAACTTGTCTGAATCAATTTCCACCAGACGATAATAGATGGCTATCGACGCAGGATCTGTCGTGTTCGGCGATAAGGGGTATCCGACCTTGACACGGATGGCCTCAGCCTAAGAAAACATCGCGATAAGTAGTGTAACCCTGAGCACATGAATGGAAACAATGACCTTTTCAGACGCTGCTTCGGCAGATTTCTCGTCCATCCAGTCAATACTTTGGAGGGATCTTTGGAAGGACTTCACGATGTCTGGAATTTATATCAAAAAGTCGATGGGCCGTGACTGTCTCCCAATGAGACACTCACCAGTGATGACCTTTGTGCCCTTGACCTTCGACTCTCCACCAAAGGTCTCATTCACAAAGTATCTCCCTGCGGCAAACCCAAGGGTCTGTTCTACTTTGCCAACGCAATATTCCGCCCTGTCCCCAACAGCACCTTTCTTGATCCCTGTGAGTGTTTCCACCAGCCTGCGTTGCGCTTGCCAGGCCTGTGTATCCATTCCAAGTAATGGAGAGAGGGCTAGAGCGGCACGCGAGACAAGATACGCCTCGATGACATCTGCAGGAGTCTCATCAAGTATTCGTGAAAGGGAAGAAGCGTAGGGCGGGTAAGTCATAATCACGCGGTCGGGAAACGCGCGCGGAGTGAATGCAGCGAAATAATTCGAGAACTCGATCTGAGGGAGGGCAGATGTAAGGCTAGAGATTGGTGCAGGGTTGTAGGTAGCTATGGGGTCTTGGAATAGTATATCACTGAAAGGTAGTGAGTTCGATGAGACAACTTGAGACAGCGTAGACATACAGATCCAAGCTGGCTGCAGCTAACTCGCTTTCGAACTGAAGAACATTTTCAGCCAGCGCGCGCGCCTTCTCCGTCTTGTTGGCTGGCTTTCCATGACCTCCGTTATCACCGTCGTCGTCGTCGTCGTCGCTGCCCCATGGAGGCCAGGGCCAAGGAGGCCACACATTATCACCTTGATCCACGAATGTGGGAGATGCGCCCTGTGTTGGACGTAAGGGATCCTCGCTTTCCTCGAGAACGATCAGAATGAGTTTTTCTAACACATCCTGATAAACTTGACGAATTTCTTTCTCTTTGTAATATTCCTTGCGTGCAATGTAAGTTTCCAGAATGTAAAGAAACATATAATATTTACTTTGGATGGAAGTCCGAGACTGGGCTGGGAAAACCAAAGAACCATATGATTCGGGTCGACGCCAACATCTCCCTCGATCTCAAAAGAGAATAAAGAATCAACACCTGTTCATGGATCGTGATAAACATTATGCGTTTTAACGGTCGGCAGATATTCACCTCGAGAATGCAAGAACGCCAATGCCGCAGTCAGACCCTTGTATTTATCCGCTTTGGGGATCTGACTTGAGATGACGGTCCGCTTGCCCCTGTACATAAGCCTTACATTGTCGATGAATCGTATAAGTGGTTCATGGCCTCGTTCATTAAGCCTATCCTCGTTCAAACAAGATGAATAGAGACCGCGAAGCTTCCCGAGAAGCACTTCGTCGTAGGACGTGGTGAAAGATGAGGTGGAGGACGGCGTCTCAAGAATCCGTTGAATGATATGCTCATTGTCTTGAGCCAAAGCCTCGAAATTGCCAAAACTGCCTTTGTCCGCGGGTAACGGATGTGCCCGAAGCCATCCACCGTCTACAGAAACCAAGGATGAACACAAATGAAACACCACACGCAGGACTAGCGTACTTGCGTATTCATAAAAATTCTCGCAAGGGTCTTGTGTAGTATCCAACGAGGAGAGGATAGAAGCGGATAACACGATACATTCTGCTGTAAGACAAACGGGCTGGAGAAATGGTTACTTTGGAGTGATCCAGGGTGAGACCTCATACACACCTCTTCTGGCACAGTGGTGGGAGAAGGCACAGAGGCAGTGGTTGTGGCAGTGGTTGTAGCGGTGGTAGTTGCGATTGTAGTAGCGGTGGTAGTGCGTGTCGCTGAAAGAGTATCGGTTATAACTATGGTGGTCGGAGGTTTGTCTTGGTCTCCATCGTGGTGTCCACGCTCCAAATTCAATTTGTGTTGAGTACCCGCAAACAGTCCGATGAACACCTGTCAAAATTCAGAGCAAGTCGGCATATACTAGGCGCATAACTCACCGAGCTCAGTAAAAGCAAAACCAGCGCAACAACAAGTAAGACCTTGGTGAGAGGAGTGAGAGGTTCCTGTGCAATTGAATTCAGACGGTCCATGAAGGTTGTATCCGACTGCTCAGTAGTATCTTCTTCAGCATCGGGGTCTCGCAGAAGAGGAGCCGTTTCTACAGACAAGCGTCAGGTGAAATAGACATGACTTGCGCACGAGGAAATTGACCTTGGTCAGTAGAAGGTCTTGGAGACCAGTCCGCCATTATGACGGTACGTGTTCAGGATGTATACCCTGCGATTGATGTCAGTGCTCGTCCGATACCTTGAGGTTGACGCGTGCAATGAATTCGACCGATTCGTCCTTGCTGCGAGTTGTTTGACGCTCGTCGCAATGTTCCAAATTTGGCAGGTGGGGCAAGGCGCAACCAATTAGACACAAATAACGTCCGGCAGTCTTCGGGCCGGCCATAGTATACGTTTACACTCCCCAGTCATATGCCTTGAACGGCCACTACGACCGGCTGACAGAGTGATACTAAAGAACCATCAAAGAAAGGAACTATTGCAAGTGCTTCGGTAGAACCGAGTTTCTCCCATGAAAACATACCAATCATACGCGGCAGATCATACAAAGCCCCAAACACAGAGCCTTGTAGAGCCAGTCATCCTCGATGTATGTTGACCAAGAGCAGAGCATTGTTTAGTTAGAAGCGCAAACTCGGGAAGACAAGTAGCCAACTGGCATCATGCAGTGTTTAGTGTTCAAAAGTTCAGCATGATCAGGTCGTCACAGACAAAGAGAAGGGCCATAATCCCAGCGATTGATAGTTCTTATCTGGCTTCATCTGTACAAACATGAAGACAGGACATATGGGAATATCTGGATAACATGGGCAGGCAGTCACGGTGTTGGCTCAGTGGGTCTTCTTGATCTCGTAAAAGACGTTGCTTGCTTTCGTCGTTCTGAAGAGTGAGGAGAAACGTAAAAGAGTTAGGAGGACATGGACAACCTTTTGATATCGTTAAGGGAAACTTTGAATTAAAGTTTGGGTTTGGAGATGATTAGTCTCTTTTCGAATCCAACCCCGAGCCAGTTTGTCCGACAATAGGACCTCTTCCTTCTGTTTCCATATCCAACACCTGCCACAAATTGCAGCTCTTTCCATCATTCTGTGCGCCAGCAAAACACGTCCACCAATAATTATCCTCTTTTCCATCACTTCGGTTTTTCATGTCAGGCCTCAGAGCGGTCGAAACTCCGCATTTACAAAGAGGTACGCTCGAGGGCCGGAAATCGGGCCTGTAGAAGCGGAACGTAATGTTGATACGGCAGTTTGAGGGTTCTATAGGGTCGTTTGGGGACCGTGGATATGATGGTCGGTATAAATCCATTGCGGATTGCGGAGGTATACAATGTTTGAATCGTTCTTGACAAGACGCGTGCATGATGATCAACTGTCCACAAACGCGTAGTCAGCAGCATGTAATCTCGACTAGTACTGACATACGGAGTTGTGGGCCAAAGAGATGTTGAATGTCTGAGCATGGCGTGTGCCAGCTTCTTGAGAAGGCACGACTTCTCTCAGACTGAATGGTCGTCTGGTCCCTGGAGTGACGATATATCAATTTCGTATTTGTCATTGCTGGTACGTCGTGAACGAACCGAGGCTTAAGGAAGCTGTATGCATTGGCTATTAGCAAATGCAAGAATAGCCGTTCAACTCATACAAGACTCACCAATAGTACAATACGGCCCTAGATAGGTCAGCTGGTCGGAATGCCAACCGACGCTTTCCTTTCTACCTTCGTATCGATTTGAGGCTGCGACATTGGCCCGCCAAAGCAAATCCGAGTTCGAACCCATATGTCCCGCCCATTCTAGCGGAAAACGTGTCCTCTTACGGATCTCGTCGCTTACTACGCGCTCAATAATACAACATGCCTTTTCCATTGCAGTAGGGAAGATCAACGGAGGTTCAGTTTTCTGGCCATTGTACCTAAAGAGCATGTCAAAAGAAGTAAGCGTAGCTAACGGGGTTGTGACTACTGACCAAGATGGGGCTGCCTGGTGCCAGGACTCGTCCTCAGTAACCCCGTCAGTTCTTCTGACGAAGAAGGATGTTCGATGAGGGCTTTCGACCGTTCTGTCAAAGAGCCACCACTTATTCCTCCTCCAGGTTCTGGAAGCTTCTTCCAAGGTGTAAAACAGCTCACATGCTAGTTCAGGGGGGAGCACTGAGTGATGGAGGGTACAGGGCGTGTGTTGTGCAACCATTTCAGGGGTTGAGAGTAATAATGGGGGCTTTCGTGGGGCGTCCTTCTTGCCTGCGCTCGGCTGTTGTAAGACAGACATGAGATTTACAGTCTGTTTCTTTGGAGAAGAAGAGCTAGAGCCAAGCGACAGGGGTTTGGAAGGCACGTCGACAGGCTCTCCTTTCATTACAGAATTTGTCGTCTTCTGTACCTTCGACCCCTTGAGCCAACCATCTAGCCCATGCTTCCGCTTCTTATTCTTCTCTTGAGCCTGGCCCATAGCTGAACCGGATTCAGCCTGAGATTGGTCGTTGATAAGCTGAGCTGCACGCGAAGGGTCTCCGTTAGACCGAATAAGGGCTTCAAGGATAAATTCCGAATCCGTTTCTTGATCTAGCAGACTAGAGACCAAAGCCACCAGGGTCTCAGTGTCGTGTTCTTCGCTCATCGTCTAGACAATCGTATGAACAAGAGACGAGATGAGTGTTCGTGTTCAACAAGGATGACTCAGGTGATGAGCAAAAGCCGTGCCTGCCTGGACCCGGACCGGCTTTCTCCGACGGCCACTCCCTGAATCTCTGGTCGGTTCTTTCTCCTCGATGTACTGAGAATGAAGAACTGCACAGAAAGATCAAGGTCCCAGGACTTCCTCCGTGTTTCTAAACCAGTTCAGTTTTATTCTCGATTGAGAAGTTGTGAAGAATCTAACGTGTTCATATCTTTAGGTAGTTCTGTTCTCATTCATACTATGGATCGGACATTCGTATCTCGTATCCTTCTGGAAATTCTCTCTGTGGGCCACCCCTACGACGACAACCTCGACTTCCGCTGCCAACAATAAGGAATTTGCTGAATTGGAAAATTACTGCTCACACCTTCCACCCATCGGCTCGACCGAATTCCACGCTCGGCAGAAGGCACTAGCTCAAGTCCTACATTCCTTGAACGCGTCTGCTTATATCGCCGAGCCCGGTGCAAGTGCACAGTTTTACGGCAATGTCTCTTCTTCGCATTGGGGTCTTTCCGAGCGTCCACTTCTTCTCATCATCAGTCCGAATACTGTCGATGGTGAAATCGTGCCCAAGATCTCTGTCCTTGCTCCATCTTTTGAAGCAACGCGTGCCAAGATGCTCCCTATACCCCACCATGTAGTGCATTTCTATGAGTGGCCCGAGGATACGAATCCTTATGAAACTGCTGCTCTAGCCTTCTCTAGTAAGGATGGAGATATCTTTGTAGATGGTGCAGTTCGTTACTTCATCGTCGAGGGTCTACAAAAGGCGCTTCCGAATGCTCATGTTTTCAATGCACCCGGAGCCGTGAAGCAATTGCGAGAGCGAAAGTCGCCTGCCGAGATTGAGCTGCTCAAATGTGCTAATGAGGTGACACCAATATCATTTCATGAGTATCAGAATCTTAGAGCTGTATCTAGGCCACACTTCTCTCCGTCAGAGCGGTACACAAGAAGATGTACATCGGCATGCACGAATCAGAAGCTAGGCAAATGATGTCTACTGCTCTTGCGAAGGCCGGTTTGAGTGATGGTGGTTGCCTCACTCTGTTTGGAGGTGAGGTTTTCTGCTATATTATCGCTCCAGCGTACTGATCATGAAGATAGAAAATGCCGCCCTTCCCCATGGCAGTGGAACAGATCGTGTTCTAACTCAAACAGATTTTGCGCTCTTCGACTGCACAGCAGATTTGCATGGATACAATAGCGACGTGACTCGGGTAAACACTGACAGCCTTTAATGTTTCGCAATCGGTCTCAGCTCACGATTTCTTTAGACCGTCGCTCTTCCAGATTCTGACATCCCCGATGAACATCTGCAAATTTGGCGATCTGTTCATTCTGCTCAAACAACAGCATCCTACGCTGCCAGTGCTGGTGCAGAAACACGAGAAGTTGATGCAGCTGCGCGAAGAACACTTGAAATTCATGGGTATGCACCGTACTTTACTCATAGACTTGGACATGGTGAGTTGCACCCGGCCGTAGAAATCCTTAGTGTTTTTCCGAACCCACTGTAGGCATTGGGCTTGAAGTACATGAAGATCCGTATCTCCGTGGAGGAACTGAGGACATAATCCAGACAGGGCACACTTTCTCTAACGAACCCGGAGTCTACATTGAGGGTCAGGTAACGTGAAGCAGTATCTCATTTTGACACCTTATTCAATAAACTCTAGGTGGGCGTTCGCCTGGAAGACTGTTTTTATATCAATGACGATGGCGTATCTGTCTTCTTGACTGCGGGAGTTGGCGGCCAAGCAATATCGCCATTACATCCTTGAACGCTTGCGTTCGTGTTTGTGAAGGAAGAAATGGAAACACATCCGAAAACCGTAGAACATACTGACTTCTTTTTGAGTCTCTGTCATACGCTACATAACAGTTATCCAGAAACACACAAGAATACTATTATTGTCTGCATGAGTACACTTTACTGAATAGGATAACACTATGAACTGGCCCTTGTAGAAGGTACCAATCCAATAAAATAAAAATTCCACCATGAATGCGAACATCATTCCAAACTAGTATGCGAGAAGAAAGATAACGATGCAAAGCGAGACAGAGAGACAGAGATGTAGGCGTAAGGTGGAAATGATAAGATGGAATAAATATATGCAACGGTAGGAACAGAAGGGTTCTCAAGATAATATAGATACGACAAGAGCACGAATGATACAGAGATGGTGTTATTGAAACAGATGCGATGCAATGAAAGAAATTGCTTAAATATCAAGGAGTCTCAAGCATTTCGTCGGGAGTAGGAAGAGGAAGGGGGATGGCTGCAGGAGAAAGTGTAGGCAAGGGAGTGATAGCGCGAGGAGAAGCGGCGAGCGGATAGGTGGCGTGACGCTGGAAAGGATTACGAGTATGATTGCGCGAAATAGGTGATGCTGGACACAAAGCATTTAAGCAGCACAAAAGATACTGTAGCAATTAACCACTCACATAAGACGTTCGAGGCAAACCATCGGAATGGAACATCTTCCAAGTCAAGAAACTGGAACTCAGATCCATCTGCACAATCAGAAGTAGCAGAGTCCGGAGTGTGATTGTTTCTGCTAGGTTGAGTAGACCTTGCGATCTCTATTTCCTCCACACCAGCCTCAATTCGTGCACGGCCTTTGTAGGAAAAAGACCTCTCGAGCTGGATGGCTGGCAAGGACCGTCGGTTGCGGACTGGAGAGCGCGGAGGAAAAAAAGAGGGCCTAAGAATAGAAAGGAACTCCTCGAGTGCCTCGCTAGGGAGCGCAGATCTAATGAAGGGGCTGTTCACCATCTGCCAATATCATTGATAGGAACAATGATCTCACCTTGGAGAAGACCTGGGGGAGCCGAGTTCCTTTTCGGACGTAGACTCGGCGAAGAGACCCAGCTTCAACTCTTCCAGAGCGTGAGCTCGCTCGAGAGAGTCAGGAGCAGGGGCCGAGACTAATCGCACCGATTGAGCACGGCTGAGAAGATTGTATGGCGCCGTGTTCAGACGCACAGGACGAGGAGCAACTAAGACAGGATTATCATTTCCGCCAAAATTCATTTCGACAACAATATAGAGTATGAGAAAGGTATTATAAGAGAGCAAAAGAGACAAGCGAGCGTGTCAGCACAACTGCGGACAGAGATGGGACTGATGGTGGCAGAAAGAAAGCAACTTTTTCCAGAGATTCCGACCCTCCTTTTATTTGCACTTGTGTTGTTTGTGGCGTGACTGCCTAATATGGCAACTCCCGAAGCGTCAATTTATTTCCCGGAGTGCCGGTCCGGCTGCGACATACCCTCATCTCTTCATCTCAGCCCAAGTGCAGCCAGCACCTTTGAATATTTTATCTGCCGAAACGTAAAAAAGGTTGTCTTTAACCATCAGAATCTCAAGAATCTTCACTTTGGCGTAATATAAGAACTGATCATGTCTCTCACTCAACCCGACCCCACTTTCCTCGTGCCATGGCTGTCGAGCGAGGACAGGCTGACGAGTCGACGCCCTTGCTGAACAACGCTGAGGCTCAAAATGTAAAACAAGTCACCCCACTGCCTAGAGCTCAGCTTGCTACGATTTGCGCCGTACGCCTTACGGATCCCATCGCGTTCACTCAGATTTTTCCTTACATCAACGAATTCATCGCCTTCGTACAAGCAACGGAGGATCCATCTCAAATAGGCTTCTACAGTGGCTTGGTCGTGAGTGTGCTCTCTCTCTCTTTGTTTCTTCTGTTGCTAACAACCACAAGGAATCGAGTTTTGCAGTCACTCAGCTCTTCTCCATCTATTTTCTGGCTTGCTTGTCAGGTCAGGCTCGTTGACGGCATTCAGAGTGTTCTACTCACCTTTATTCCAGACAAGATCGGTCGTCGGCCAATCATCATGGTTGGAGGGTTGGGTGTGGGTTTGTCTACCATTTACTTCGGTCTTTCAGAATCCATTGCGGAGCTACTGGTCTCCCGATGCATCGGTATGCATATGTATCAATCTTCTACGATCAACGTGTTCATGCAGTACCTCTGAAGCCGGGTTCTTTGCTGGCACAGGCGCTGTCGTTCAATCTGTATTAGGTGATATAACGGACAGCACGAATCAGGCCATCGCATTTCCGCTATACGGTCTTGTATGGCCTATAGGTACCATTGTCGGGTGTGCATTTCGAGCGTTTCCCGACTTCTGACCACATCTGACTCTATTCCTAGTCCCTTGATTGGAGGTTCGCTGTCGTGTCCAACAGGAAAATACAGCAGCGTATTTGGAAGCACATTCCTCAGTAGACATCCGTACTTTCTACCGTGCCTGCTTGCTGGATTCTTCTCGTTTGCGGGCGTTGCTCTAACGCACTTTTGCTTAAAGGAGGCAAGACGGTTCCTTCTTACCTCTCACCAGAGATTACTCAAGCGCTTCACTGTAGACTTTACCTAAGTCTACCTCGGAAAAAGTGCGCGAAGATCTTCAGTCAGATCCTGACCATCTAGCTCTCAATGGAAGCTACGTGGACAACCCAAAAACTGTTTCGCCCAGCGCCAGCGCAATGGAACTATTATCCATTCCTATAATTCGCGCACTGTGCCTTAGTGGATGTGCGCTTGATTTCAACAACACTTGCTTCAGTGTAGTCTTCGTGCTTTTCTGTTACTCACCAATACAACGCGGAGGCTTAGCGTTTCCGGTAAGTCATGTTAACTATCTTCCATCATGCTCGCTGACTTTGATTTTCTAGCCGTCGACAATTGGTTACACTTTCGCTACGTCTGGGTTTATAGCTGGTCTTGGCCAAGTGCTCTTCATGCCTGCGCTATTAAGGCGCTTTGAGGCCGCGCAAATTTACAACACTTGTGTCAAGCTTTGGCCTTTTGTGTTCATCCTTCTGCCCTTCCTAAATATGACCGCGAAGTATGGTTTAGATGAGAGCACTGGTTTGTTATCTTCCTTCTCGCTGGCATTACTTTGGGTCGAGATTGCAATCGTTCTTGTTCTGACCCGGATAGGTGGTTTTGCATACTCGTAAGTGTTTTCCTAGGACGTCTCTTTTTTTTTTACAACAATTCATGAGTACTGGTAGTGCGAACATAATACTGGTGAAAAACAGCGCCCCAAGAGCGTCTGCCTTGGGTGCTACTAATGGCCTTGTACAATGTTCCATGTGTCTGGCTCGATGCGTGAGTGCAGTTTTTGCAAGGTGCGTTCATGCTTCGATTTTTGCTATCAACCTAAGATATTTCTTGATACTCAGTTCCGCATTCGCGTTATCCCAAAAACATCATCTCATGGGAGGGTACTTTTGGGCCATCTTGTTATCGTGTCTGGCTCTACTTGGATGTTCGCTGGGCCGGAGAATTGTTTCTAGTAGCCAGAGCACTTCAAGTCGTATGTAAATTACAACTTTACGATTCATGACAGTGTAATTCAGGGGTAACTCAACGAATTGAAATGAATCCAAGCGGTGACTAGTGGAACTTCAGAGATGCTACTAATATGTCCTAGAAAATGGTTGCAGACTCTGTATATAGTAGCGTTGAGCTTCTTGTGACTCGCCTGAATGAAAGTCACTGAACCCAGAATATATTAGTCAACTGGTCCTCCCTTCGACAACTTCTATGACTATTCCACTCATTCTTGAATTTGCCTTCAAAACCTCCTCACCAAGTCATGGCTCAAGACAAAAACCCTCTTCCGACAGCGAAGAAGGGCCGAAAACATAGTGTTGATTCTTCGTGCTCATCGCTAATTTTCAGATTTAGGAACGAAGAATATACGTTCCTGTCCGGCAACATATCTGACTCATATATGTGACTCGTTCCAATTACAACATATCTAATAAGGACGACCTGATCAGTGATCTCTCTTCGTCTCGATCTTTCATGTCTGCCAGTTTGGATGAGCGTGATCAGGCTCATCCAACAGAGTCGACTTCCCTTCTCAACTATCCCGCGGAATTGGAGGTTCCAAGACGAAAACTACCTACGCCTATACCAAAGGCTCAGCTGGCCACGATCTGCCTCATACGAATTGCAGATCCTATTGCTTTCACTCAAATATTCCCCTACATCAACGAATTCGTTTATTTTCTTCGTATTACAGATGATCCCTTGCAAACAGGATTTTATAGCGGGATAGTGGTGGATTTGCAATTCAATTTTTCTCCTATCACATTGAGTGACCTATCGTCTACTAGGAATCTAGTTTTGCCATCGCTCAATTCCTTGCAATTTTTCAATGGGCTAGTTGGGCCGGTGAGCAGGAAGTCGCGACTCAGCGGCAACAAATATCTTACTGTTCCATCCTTCTTCTTTAGACAAGATAGGGCGCCGACCTATCGTGATGGCAGGTACGCTGGGGGTGGCCATATCTACAGTCTGTTTCGGGCTTTCAACGTCTCTGGTGGAGCTCATCATCTGGCGAAGTGTTGGTAGGCCGCCCGACTGAATACTTCTTTCTGAACGTATCTCTTAACCTTTGATACAGCCGGAATATCCGCGGGCACCTGCGCCGTGGTTCAATCTGTCGTAGGAGAAATCACTGATCCCACCAACCAGGCCTCAGTGTTTACGTTGTACGCCATAGCGTGGCCCCTTGGTAGTATTATTGGGAGAGTATTTTTCCGCGTACAGTGTTTGTCGTACCACACTGACCCTTCTTTCTTTGCAGACCCTTGATCGGTGGCTCTTTATCGAGCCCAGCAACCAGATTCAATTCAGTTTTTGAAGATACAATCTTCAGCAGACATCCGTACTTCCTTCCGTGTCTTGTAGCTGGATCATTGGCGCTCTTGGGCGTCATTCTGGGCTATCTATGCTTAGAAGAGGTAGTTTTCAACATTCTCAATATTTCTCCGTAGTGTAAGCGTTTGACATGGCTTTATGTTCCGCAGACCTTGCCTAGTAAATGCTTGAAAATTCACTCAGCTCAACAGGATTCTTCCGATACCATTGACGGCGTCACCTCCTCCACGGATGAATCGTCTCGCCGACTCGGAGTAAAAGAGCTTCTCTCTATCCCGATAATTCGTGCATTAACTCTGAGCGGATTTGCTTTGAACTTCAACTATGTTGCTTTTGATGTTGTCTTCGTCCTGTTCTGCTACACGCCTGTGGAGAACGGAGGTCTATCCTTTCCAGTACGTGTCTTTCGGAATCATCTCAACCTTCCTGCTCTAGCTTAACATCGTAATCAGCCATCGAAGATCGGATATACACTTGCATGTTCTGGTCTATTGGCTGCTTTTGCTCAGGTGCTCTTCATGCCGGCCATTCTACGACGGTTCGAGTCATCTAAGGTATACAACAACTGCATGTTCGCTTGGCCATTTGTATTCCTCATCCTTCCGTTCCTCAATGTCTTCGCCCGCCATGCCCAAGAACAGAGCCCGGGCTCTCTCAGCACTTCCTCGATAGCTCTTCTATGGACGGCCATTGGCGTAGTTATCATCATAGCTCGAGTGGGAAGTTTCTGCCATTAGTATGATCGTATAACCATTGCTTGATACCGCACCGCTCTGACCTTTGTATTCATGCAGTCTCAACATGATCTTGATTAAAAGCAATGTGCCAAATCCGTCGATCCTGGCCAGCACTAACGGACTTGTTCAGTGCGCTATGTGTTTAGCCCGAACAATCAGCGCGGCCTTTGCTAGGTCAGTTCTTTACCTTCTTCCGCCGCGTCTAATAATCTCTGTTTCTTTATAGCTCTGCATTTGCATTCTCCGAAGAACATAATCTATTCGGCAGGTATCTTTGGGCCTTGTTGTTGTCGTTCCTTGGTCTCGTAGGCTGCTTCCTTGGGCCTCTGATTGCTAGACATAGTCAGAGTACTTTGAAGCATCTTTGAGAGCGAAATTCTGGAATGACCTACTCACCGTCTTTTATTGAATGGAATCTCGCATATTTCCACTCAAAAAAATGTCTTGCGTCAATAAAAATCTGACCGGCCGTCCGTGGAAGTTGTTGCACTGCCCTGTATCATCAGCCCATCTTGAGTGCTTTATAGTATACTTTTGAAGGTCACGGTTAACCAACTCTCCGCGACACCAATTTTCATGATCCTCTCTTATGCGGAGTTTAGAAGACATGAGCCGAAAAAAACAAAATGTCCATCATTTCGATACACAAACGACATATCCTAGAAACACGACACACAACCGTACAAATGATCCACCGCCATCGACTCTACATCTTGCTAGTGCCGGGCTCGCCCAAAGCGTAGAGAGCATCGAGCTCCTGTTTAAACTTGTTATACGCGTCCTTACGACGGATCTTCAGCGTTGGCGTTAATGTACCCTCCTCAACAGTGAACGGATTGAGAGTAAGATGGATTCGTTTGATTGTTTCAAAGCTAAAGTAACGCATCAGTACGTTACACGTCAAAGTTTTTTATATTCACTAACCCTTTCAGTCCTCCTTTTTTAGCTTCCCGTCCAAGGAGTTCCAAGAAAGCCTTATTGACGCGCTCATCCTTGCATGCTTCGGCAAGAGCGTTCCCATTCTCTGGATTCATTTTGTTCCTCGTTACGCGTGAGGCTACGGCAGCAAGTTGAATGGGGTCAGGGATGACCACAGCCAATAGATACGATTGTAGCGAGTCTCCGTGAACATAAAGTTGGCCAATTACCGGTGACGAGCTATACGTATTTTCAATCTTTTCGAGGGCCACGTATTCCCCTTGGGCAAGCTTCATGATATTCTAGCAGAGCAATGTTCTGAGAATCTCACAGATGAAGCCAGACAAGACATACCTTGACCCGGTCGATAATCTTGAATCTTCCAAAGCCATCAACTTCAGCAACGTCTCCAGTATGGAACCAACCCTGCTCGTCAACGGACTCGCGTGTGTTCTTTTCATCTAATGAAACGACTGTCAGTGTAAAGGAGAAGGAACCAGATTTGGTAGTGGATAGACCTTTGTAGTAGATTTTCAGAGTGTTCGGTCCGCGCACGCAGAGCTCACCACGAGGTCGAGGTTTATCCTCAGAAGTGTAGTTCATGCTGGGGACATCTATTAACTTTATCTCGTTCACCGGTTGCGGTGCGCCCACGGTGCCACTGGCTGTGGCATCGAGAGGCCAGCTCTTTGTGGTCGTGCCGCAAGTTTCCGTCAGTCCGTACCTATCGGTTCAATTCAGTCAAAGAAGAACACCCTGAAAGGAGAATGAAATACCCTAAACCGCAGTTAGCCTTGAGAATGATGAAAGAGTGATTATTTCTGACCTTCTAAGACTTCACAAGATAATGCAATCTTGAGGAAATCCAAAACCTCAGCATGTATGGGTGCGGAACCGCTTGTTACCAACGATATCTGTCCGCCCAACACAGCCTGTATCTGTGAATGAAGCAAGATGTATTAAATATAATTCACTCTTGAGAAATACCCACAAACCTTTCGGAAAACCAATCTATCCCAAAATGCATGGGTGTTATCACCAGTTGTGTGCATCTTTTCCAACTTCGCCTGTATAGCTTTGCGGAATAATGCTCCTTTGACCCCGGAAACATTACCAGCGGCCATAGCTGCCTGATATATTCTATTCAACACTCGAGGTACAGAGGGAAAGACGTTGGGTTTGAGGATCTGGCAATCCTCAAGCAACCGTAGGGGATCGCCGGTAAAGTACCCAATTCGGCCTCCGCACGCAATTGTGCAAAGTTCTGCAACGCGCTGGGTAGATGTTTGTCAACAAAGTCGGAAAGAGGTTAGGCACTAGATGAATACCTCGTATATGTGTGCAAGAGGGAGGTATGATATCATGCTTCCGTCGTCCGGTAGTTGAAGGCCACATAGATTGGACTGACATGACAGAGCTAGCATGCTATGGGTTAACAAAACACCTGCATAGGTATCAGAGCCGGCACTGATCGAACGCTCTCAGGTCGCACCTTTGGGTTTACTAGTTGTACCCTACAGCTGATATTAATACCATAAAGCAACATTAGCAAAATCAGACTTGCCGATGTATAGCATATAGAGGCGAGCTGGTCTGGACGGGCTCGAATCGGGTCGGACAAACTTGCTTTACCAAAAGCTTCAACTGAATTGCAAAGGATTTGTGAGAAAACGCGTCGGACGACGATCAGAACACGACTTACACTCTCGGATATCCATTACCTTGACATCCTGAGTCCGACTCCATTCTCCGAGGATAGATTTCGCATCTGATGATAACTGGTCGAAAGATACGATCAACTTGAGCATCGGAACCTTTGTTTTGAGTTTGAGAAGCGTCGGAATATGGTCAGTAGTAGTGAAGACGACACTGAGGTGGGCGTGGTCGATTCTACAAACAGTGGCGTATTAGTGAGGCTCGGATTGGATATATTTTCAATTCACATGTATTCTGGACAGAAGTTCAGCTTCTTGAGAAGACACGAAGAAAGTAGAATACTCACCGACCACGTCCTTTCCAAGAGTATCGTAGATACTGACGTTAACCATATTGTATGCAGCCAGCGCGCAATCCACGATCTGCCATTCTGCAATGCAAATCAGTAGGTCTCGGGTGCAGAAGAAAGGCTACACACCAGGTCGATTCTGAGACCATATTCCAACCGTTCTGAACTCTCCACCGCCCAATTCACCCTTGTTGAATAGAGTGGAGAGCGCACTTCCTATACACCGCCGACGGTAATCAACTACACCCCACGTCTGCCAAACATAGCGCGGAGCAAACTTAAGCGGATTGGTGGATAGAAGCGGGCGGTGTCCTAAGAAGGCTTGATCTTTGCCAACGCGAAGACCGGATTCAAAAATCTGGTCCAAAGTCACCAAAACGTTCGGTGTGTCCTCGTTGACTAATCCCCAAATGCCTGCCAAATTGGAAGTGAAAAGATGAACACTTTTACAACAAAACGTGTGGAGTCAAGCATACCGTTACGGTAATGGCCTGAAATACGTTAGACTTGCAGCGAACTTCTGAATTTCGGTGTCACACACCTGTCTGGCCCGGACATTTGGAGCCAGGAAGCTCTACTCCTTGAGCTTTGTAAGGAACTTGGTCAGGATAAGGTCGAACGTAGTCTTTGACAATAGGCATAGTGGTAGTCGAGGAATAAGATGAGAGAGGGCTTTGGACCGGCAAATGAACGGCAGTAGGGCGGGCTATTTCACGTGCAACTGTAAGTAATACTGCCGTAAGTAGTGGTAATAAACATCTTCAAATATTCTGATATCTTCAACTACTTACTCTGAAAAATGTACTTAGTTGCCACTCGATACTCGTTTCTAGGGACTTCACTGGCGCTGTTCTACAACTGATTCACTCACAAACTAGTCTTCACCTCAAGAATTAATAAATCGATTCTTCCTGTGCACGCATGGTGAATGTGCTTCCTCGGCGTTCCTTGCAACGAAAATCTGCTGTCCGGAAGTCCGTTCTGCTCGGAATGCGAGCGCCTGCTTCGTGGAATCAAGAGAAGTCGGTGCAATTAACGTACAGCAAGCATCATGGTACAAGCAAAACTTTGCAGAGGAAAATACAATTCCAAATCGTCCGCGGGCATATTGATCGATGTACAAATAGTGAAAGGAAGAAGAGAACGGCGACTAATAAGGCTCCTTCTTACAAGAAAACTCAAACTCCTGAGGTACCGGAGCCTTACTTCTGGTTCGGATTGTGGTGCGGAGATTGTTCGTATGATGGTTGATATCCTGGCTGGAATCCACCTGGCGGTGTGTATCCCATAAATGCCTGAGGAGCTGGTGAAGACTGGCCTTGGTATGCAATCGGTGGCTCCCACATCCTGAAAAGGGTAAATAACGAGACTAAATGAGACAGGAGATCCAGCACAGAAGTAGTCCACGCACCCCGGGCCCAAAGGAGCTGCCCATCGACAGATACCACACATCCAGATGTGTTTTGAAGATAAAGGAATGAGAGGAATGAAGAAGAATTCGAACCACGTTCTACTCTTCGCAGCAAACACCGAGGCTGGCAATGAAATGTCATTTACAACTCAACCCCATGCCCTCGGACGTTGTCCACAGACCGGTCGAAGAATTTCATCGGGTACACACCATTATTACAGCGAGGACAAAACCTAGCAGTCTGCTCATTTCCATCTGGTTTGATCTTGGTTGGACATCCGACTGTCCGAGAATGATGCAGTCAGTAAGGGGTATTGCGGGGAATTTGTTGCAAGTGCTTACAGAAGAGTGGAATGAAGACTACATAAGAGAAGAGTATTAGCTTTCGAGATTTCGTCTCTAGCTAGGTCAGACTACTCACGAAACATGATTATAGTGCAACAGTAGGAGACGTTGAGGAGTACAACCGCAAGCGCAGCAATGTGAGAAAATTCACTCCACAGCTTTGGCCGAGCCTTTCTTGGTAAATGATCGACGACAATACATCCACTCTCACATAGGATAATAAGATATGTTACTACAAGCGCTTAGGGCGTGTCTTTCGTTACATCGCGAATTACGTTCGTACTACTCAGTTATTGGTGGGTTTAAGGCGCGCTCAGCACAATCTGAAACAAAGACAGTTGGACCAGAGGAGTGGAAGTAGACATTGAAAATGATACTTACAGACATGAACTGTTCGTAGCTAAACTGGACATAGCCAGTTCCGCCAGCGTCAGCGCTAGAGGTTTTCTGATTAGTACACCAATTCATGAATCACAAGGACAGAGGCATACCGCTGGAACGATTCTGTAAGGGTCTTGACTACGACACATGCTCTTAAAAAACGATCAAAAGTGATTCCGGGCGGTGGACCATATCCGCTTGCAGGCGCTGAAGCTGCTCATGTGGTTAGTACAAGAACGGTCAAGCTCTCCCAAAAGATGGACACACCATATTTCTGTTCAATTAGTCGGAGCAGCTGAGGCGATAAATTATATCCAAAACTTCGCATAGCCTCTGCGAGTTCTCGCCCTTCGATTGACCCAGACTGGTCTCTGTCGAAGTGACGGAAAACATTCTGCCAGTCCTGGATGTACTTCCATAATCCAGCAAATTCTACACAGGAGTGAGCTCGTAAAGGGATCACAAAGCCATATTGTCCACCTTGATAATTTATCGTTCCACTACGGTCAACATCCTGAATTACAGCGATTAAGACCGAAATTCGTGATAGCGTGATACCGAACTCACGAATATCGACATAAGCATCTTCACTGTGTCAAGGTCAAACTCTAAACATTGATAAATTTGCCATTATGATTATCTGCCAATCCCATTGAAACGAATGTCCTACTTGTCCAATTTCCTGCTCGAAAAAATTAGCGCCTAAACATAAACGATCATTCAGAATTTGACGCACCATTCACAAGAGCCTGCTGCAGTTCATTCACAGATATAGATCCTGAATGATCGGTATCTACACCTGAGAAATACTGCCATAGCGTTGGGTCAACACCAGGGGGAGGTGCAGGAGGTCCCTGTTGATATCCGTATCCTGCAGGTCGTACTGAATGTCGCCCACTATGCGTGCTATGCATTGAGCCGCCTGAAGTGTAACTGTGGCGTTGAGGGGCGTATCCTTGTTGACCATAAGAATTCTGGTACATGATGAAAGTGGAAAGATAAAGACAGCGAGGTATGTAATGCCTTGTTATAGTTATCTTGCGATGTGGCTGTGCTTGTGTAGTAGACGCGCGCTCAGATGGTCATTCAACATTGCGGGATGGCCTCACCTCGACCTCCGACTGTGCTCGACACTGCCCGCAGCGACGTCATCCTGGAAGGTTTTTCTCGACTGCTATGTATGCTGGCTATATTCAACTGCGACAGAATCTTCAAGCAATCTGGAAGTTCAACCGTTCACAAGCGATCGGCTCCAGCGGGGATTTGAAGAGCACTCGGAACTTTCATTCACAGGAATGCAGACAGCAGGTAAAGAGTACGAAACGGGTGCGACTACTCGATGACAAACACTATGGACTATTTGGCGAGTACGTGTCCATTACTGAAATCCATGGGGTATAAGAACTCTAAGCCTTCTCGTCGTAGGCTGGAGGTGACTCGGAGGACGACTGTTTCTCTCGGTCCTCTGCTAGCTGGGCATTTTCCTGCTTCAAGAGCTCAACACGTCGTCGTAAATCCTCCACCTCAACTTGAGTCGCCACGGCAAAGTCCTCTGACTCCAAATATGAAGCCCGATCAGTAGAGCGAACGGTACCAGATAGGAAGTTGGCCGGCGATTTTGCAGAAGATGTACTAGCAATTGCTTCTTTCGCGAAACTACGCGATACCGCAGGCTCTTCTTCTGTTGTAACCCTTTTCTCTAATCCCGACATACATGACTGGCCCACCGGCGATAGCACTGCATCGCTCTGAAAAGCATGAAGGGAAGACGAAGATGCGTTATGCACCTGCCAGAAGTGGGAGGGTCTGGGATCGTCCGCCAAAACAGAGTCTTCGGCAGTGGGACTGCTGGGGGTAGACTGGTCCTCATAATCCTGAGGTAATGATTTACTTCTGCGATAACCATATTCTGGAGGTTCACCATCTATACACATTCCCAGACTGAATCAGCGACAAAACGAGCGTGAACTGCACAAATCATTTACTGAGTGGCGATGTAGAATCAATTTCCAGTCTAACTTTTGGGCCATCTCGCCTTGTACGCCACCTCCAAAAGAAGAAAACTATAGCTGCTAAGCAGATCAAGCCGCCAATTAGCCCTCCAGCTACCGCTCCCGCATTTGATTTACTTTGTGCCCCGAGTGTCTGTCCTGGCTGCGCCCCGTCAACTGTACTCGATACTGCGGATGATGCCGACGACGACGGCGCCAACCTTGAGGTGGACGTTTGTCCTGCATGTTGAGGCTGAGTGTGAGTTGTTGTATGGGAGGTGTGGTCATCGTCCCCATCGGTATCGCTGTCAGTGTCATCGCTGTCGTCCCTCTCGAACAGGTCCTCTGGGGCTGCAGATGTAAACAGCGACGACAACGGTACTCTTGGTGGTAATGGAGCCATAAGCAACCGTGGGTTACGGTGCGGCTTTTGTCTTTATTTGAAGCCTTGGGTTGATGATGTGAAACTCCGAGTCGGCAGAGGCAAACATCTGTCTGACCGCAAGGCTGACGCCTTCTATGGCCTCGAGACAAGCTGAGCCTTTACTGCAAGTGTTGTTATACTACTTGGACGTCGGCAGGGTTGACCCCAGTCTATGTACTGCCAATGCAATCCTAAGAGGAGGGCAGGTTTCCAGATAGGCAAGCCTATAC
This sequence comes from Omphalotus olearius VT 653.13, assembly GCA_000296255.1. Lineage (NCBI taxonomy): Eukaryota > Fungi > Basidiomycota > Agaricomycetes > Agaricales > Omphalotaceae > Omphalotus > Omphalotus olearius. The sequence goes on along the minus strand of JH814817.1, from coordinate 264,259 downwards.
TGTGAGTATATGTCGTGCGGATTTTGAGCGGGTCTTATCAAACAATTTTCCTATAACAGAAAATGTCTTCTTGCACATACAACAAGCATCAGACGGAACAATCATTAACGGCAACCTTCCGAGCCAGAAGACAGAATTACTACGGAGGGCCAATTTCGAATTGCAGGCTGACGGTCGCGGACACGCATCAGTAGATTGTAAAGGACTCCGATCTCGCAACTACTCCACGATTGTCGTTCGTGAAACGACAAGACAAAAATCGAGCTTTTCCTTAAACAACTCGTATCGCAAAGTGAGATGAACATATTTTTTCTGCGTCACCCGAGGCAACCTAGATCTTGGTACAAAAAGCTACAACCGTATACGGCCCTAGATAAGAAAAACTGCGATTGGAATACAATAATGGGATACAACAGTCTTCAATTCAATCCGGAAGGCGGCGGTACTGGCCACCGGACAAGTTCCCAAGCTGTGAGCGGGCTGTATTTTCAATCGAGGCTGACATCGAGTGGGTTGCGGGGCTGCGGGTCTGGGTTCTTTGCTCAAAGATGTCTGTCTAATGACCCTATGCTTGAAAAAACTTGCAGGAGGTTTCTCACCTCCCCTTCATCCTCCGGTTGCAAAGGTGACACTGCGAGGGCTCCAAATGGATATCACCTACGTGTTTATTCAAAGATTGACACGAAAATGACTCACCCAGACGTATGGAATGTAAAGTGTACATACAATGGAGCGCGCGGCTGGCTCGTACAAAACCCTGGATACAGCCCAATAACCTAGAGGGACAAGGTGAAACAAGAAGCTGTCAGCGAAGTGAGAGCTGCTACTCATACTAGTCCTACGATGTCCGAATGCCCATTGACTCATACATAGTCTAGTGACTGAAAAACAGACGCGAAGTAATGGTAGGCAGGTTGAATGCATCGATACCTCAAAAACTTGGATCTCCCAAACTAAGTACCATTAATCGATGATTTACTTCCCTCATTGAACGGGAAGTGACAGCTGAATGGAAGGATAAACGGATGTGGCTCTTTGGATCAGTGGTTAAAATATCCACCTGACTGACAAAATCGAATTCAGATGAGGACAGTGCTATATTCAGCGCTTGAGATAGGATTAAATAAGTGTTTACTGAATACAGAAACGAACATGCTTTAGACTACCAGAGTGATTTTGTAGCAATTGCATCTGACCAAAGGCAACTTGAAGTCCACCGCGAGGTTATCGAATCAGTCATATTTGCTTGCGCATCGTTCAGCTGGATACTATCTTGCCCTGCGGCTGCTCCTTCCAATTCTTGGTTAGGTCTCCAACTCGAGAATTGATATCACGATATCTAGCAGAGTATTTTGAATTGAAATTCCTGACAGATTGACAATAGGCAATACGCTGATACTATGTATTGACATAACTCAGAGTCAGATCGCCGCGTGAGGAGATCATACAGACTCACCCTTAAGCAATTCTCATGTAGACATTGAGCTGAGCACATACTGATCTTAAATTGGAGCTAGTTTATTTAGCATAGCAGAAGTCTGACTGACATATTGGGGAAACGAATGAGCGAAACAGTCAGACGTGATTAATTGATTGCTTAGTCGGCGCGCTCACAAATATTGATAACTGGCTATTTCCTTGAAGCGTGAATGTACGCGCAGAGACACCAGAGGAATCAATTTTGAGGCTCGTGAACAGTGGAAACGTTAGCTAAACTTTGTCACCGCCGGTGAAATTTGCCAGCGCGCGTTACTGCCAGGGGGAGAACATGAGAGCCCGGGATGCCGTATGAGCTACACCGATCACTGTGGCTCACAAAGTACTGGAATTCATTTGTTTCATAGTTAATAAGGCGCCTTCTGGACATCATTCTTGCGCAAGTGCATCGGAATATTTTTCATGAAAACTACAGTAGTAATTCTAAGTGGCACTGGCACTGCAGGGAGAATTCTTCACCACGTGACTTGCCGGCGGTATTCAACAGTGCTTACCGGTTTACCGGTAACACGGAGGCCTGCGCCACTACTCTTACTGCCAATTGGTATCGACCGACGACCATACACCGACTCAAGTCTGCGACGGTCTTTCGTTGTATGCGTTTTTTCTTTCTCATAGAGTTAATTCAATTCAAACTCTCAAAAGTACTCCGACTGATATCCGGTTCTCCAGGCCATTCGTTTGGGCCGACTACTTGTACCACTCCTCTCAAAACAATTCAGCACATACTCCTACCCAGGGCCGTACTCATGTCTGAGAATCGATTCAAGGCTGTCATTTTCGATGTGAGTGTGCAAATCCACATGATTTGATCTGGTACCAAACTCCCAGGTATGGAAGCAAACCTAATGCTGACAGTTGCAATCTTTCTTATTTTGTAGATCGGAGGTGTTGTTCTCCGTAGTCCATTTATTGCCATTGCAAAGTATGAGAGTGATCACGGCATACCGAAGGATTATCTCAACTGCTCGATGTAAGTCCGCTATCAAAGCAACAACTTAGATGTAACATACTGACTCCGCTCCTACTGTGTACAGTGTGTCCAGAGGATCAGAAGGCTCCTGGCAAAAATTTGAGCGCGGTGAACTTGGACTGTTTCCGTTTTACGAGGCTTTCAGCCGGGACCTGTCCGATACAGTCAATGGGAACATATGGTATGCCGCCTATTGTGAACACAGGGGCATAAGTCTGTTTATTCCAGCAGAATGTTTGATCGTAACTCACTCTAAGTTCTTCAGAATGTCCTGACCTACCGGATACACTGAACGTCAATGGCCGTGAAGTAAGGAACTTCATTCAATTGTATGAAGGACTGATAGCAAGAACATATTACCAACAGCTTTTTGCCGCCATGATGCGGGAATCTGGGGTGTATGACGAACATATTGTTGAAGCAATTCATCGCATACGCGGTTCGTCTCAGCGCCTGACAATGTTTCTGTTGTGCTACTTATGGAAGAGTCAGCGGCAAAAAGACACAAAGTGATTGCTTTGACCAATAATTTTTCTCGTGCGTCAGAAACTTCTATACCTCCTTCAGAGGTCAAGTTTCTAGGCTGGGAGAAAGGTGCAATCCCAGATAATCTCAGGAAGCTCTTCGACGATTTCTATGACAGTAGTGCTTTAGGAACACGGTAAGGCTTTTCTCCTGAACATTCTCACAGACTGATTGGACATCTATGTCCGGTAGAAAACCAGAAGTACAGTTTTACCTGCTCGCATGTGAGCGGAGCGGTATAGAACCTCACGAAGCGATATTTCTCGATGACATCGGAATGTGAGTAGCGCCTGAATGCTTTCCAGGGATCCAGTGACTCAGTGATAACACGCCTTAGGAACCTGAAGGCAGCCAAAAGTCTGGGAATGGAAACCATCCGTATGTCATACCCGTTTTTAATGAACTTGATCTGTATTGACGGTAAGTTTATCCAGACGTACCGATCGGCGGCACCCTGACTGCGGTTAAGCAACTTGAGCGGAAGATTGGTCTCCAGTTGACCGGGAGACCAAGCACAAAGCTGTAACATAGTCATAATCACAGCGCATTCTTTCGGGCCTCGGAGCCACGGCGAACGTATACAATGAAGGAGCTTGGAGCTAGAAAACAGGGTACACGGTGCCGCATATTCCAGTTATTTTCGCTCATGCCTTCCTGGGTATTTTCAATCCGCATTTGGCAGAAGTCTGGCAGAAGTTCACGTTCAATCCTTGTTGTATTGTGGGTCTAAACAATTGCCGCACTGAGTCTCTTCTATTTACGGTATATGTTCCAACATTCATGACCCGCCAGAGCCGCTACAACCCCTTGAGTGATTTAGAATGGTTTATCAGAAGCTGGAGTCTTGTCTTCGAAGTAGTTCTTGAGCTAAGAACGTGTCTGAATGAGTGATTGACAAAGGACGTGACATGAGTAGTGTAAACGCACCACAGGAACTTTCGACAGAACCTCACGGCGAACCAAAGGTGTCACTGAGAGAAACTGAGAGAAAATCAACCAAAAGAGCAGGATGTAAACATGCGGTATCGCACCAGGAAGGCCCCCGCACCAGCTCCTACACCCCAGATGGCCAGGGTTGGCGTCCAGCTTTTGAAAGCCTGTCGGAGAAGTAAAAAATCGGGTTAAAAATCGAAGAAGGATTGGCTCACCGAGAAAGAGTATTGAAGAGGGGATCTCGACTGGAAAGTGACTCTAGACATTGTAGTCGTCTATGCGTATAATAATATTGAGTACGAAAGAGCAGAGGCAATGAGCCCGGACGACGCCGACAACATGTGACCGGTGTGCAATACTTTCTTAGCCTACTAATTTACTACTAGTACCTTCTTCGGGGCCATTTTTCTCCAATCCGATTCTCTTTTTTCTTCTTTTCATTGTGGTCCACGATCTTAACGTTAATAATTCGATGGCAAATCCTCGACAACGCCGAAAATCCCGGTCATCCTCTCACAGAGCAGTCTCCCATTCGAAGCATGCCAAACGAAATCTCAAGAAGACTCCTCGTATGTGGACCATTCATATCACGTATATGCGTCATGTTGAAGGCGATTGAATCCGGATAGCTATACGCGCTCCCAAGATTCTACAACAAGCATGGGATAAACACAAAACTGTCCGGCAAAAGTGAGTGTGACATTTCGTTTTTTGGGAATTGCAGTTCTGGACTGTGGCTGGCTCGATGCATTTTCCCCGTTATGTACAGCCGTACGATTATCTTCGGACAGTGCAATCGAAAAAGAGATGGGCACTTGAGTGCTGGCGGCGACTTTAAGTTAGGCTACACTAACGATCAACGAAACGAGTCAAACGCTAGTGAACACTACCTTATTCTTCTTTTTCGTTCAATTCAGCGCTAAACGCAACGAATGGTGTTGACGAACTGATCTGTTTGTGTCTAGTTATGCTGCTCTTGGGCTAATACACGACTTAAATCCTACTGAATCGGGTGGTACAGAACTCATCAAAGCAGACGGAGAGACTACCGCATCCGAATCTATTGATCTTGCGGATTCCTTGACCGCACAAGTAAACACTGGCTCTACCCTGGACACTAGGTCAATCGCGGAAAAGGCAGCCGTGCCAAAAGGCTACGGAAAAATCGTCAGGGACGAAAACGGGGACGTCTTGCTTGTTGAGCTCCCTGAGGATGAACCGGAAGAAACTTCCACAGCGGCTGTTGACGGAGACGTGGACATGGAGCAGCTTGAACCCAAATTGGACGCAATAGTCAGGGATCAGTGGGTCTCGGATTTGGGCGGTACCAATTCACGTCTACTCGCAAACAGGAACAGCACTGTTGTGAAAGGTATGAATGTCTTCTTCTCGTCTTGCCACTTTCTTCATTCAACTCCAATCATCCAATTTTCTCACCTCTCATGGACCACATGTCTAAACACATGCCCCTCTGGGCGGTGATATACCGCCGCGCTTTTTGGATTCGCCGACTGTTGTCGGCTCACGTATCCGGAACAATTTGTCGATTGAGACCGAGGGTCTTGTCAATGACATTATACCTTGCATGCGTACATCGGTGATGATGCATCTTCCATGTGCGCATTACATGCCGATGCGACTGCGAGGGCTGCAGCCAGTTATTACATCTCGTTGCACATGAGTCGGCGTGACGGGTTGTTGATTGGCAATTTTTTTTTTACGGTAAAATGTCTTTCATGTGTGGTGCCACACATTGGCAGACATTTTGGTGCGAATCAGGTGCGAATCAGCCGCCAACGATTCATTGCATGTACCTTTTTTGGACTTTGTTGATTCCCCTCTCTTTCCTTTCTGTTCCATCTCATATCAAATTGCTCTCATCATTCCTTGATTCTTCCCCAAGCGTTGCAATCGGCATCGAGCTACGGGAAAGGACAGGAAGCGTAGAAATGACTGTAAAGGAGGGTTCTCGATTGGGACTAACACTAGCTCATGCGCTCGAAGCTCACTCGTACGAGATGCCCGTCCCACGCTAGTACCGCCTCTCCTGTCACGGAGGGAGACGAGCTCATGGCTAGTTTTGCACTCGCTAGGGCTGGTGGTTTTCTTGCAAATCTCGTCCATTGATCTGGGTGGCAGAGGCCATCTCCGCATTCATGTCCGCGACGATGTACAATAGCTCAGTTCATCCTACTCGGCGCACGAGTACGAGACTGACGCTTCGGATGTGATCAGTTTCGCTGAATTCTTCTGTCTTTCTCGGGCTTTGGAAATTTTTCATGGCTTGAGAGCATAGGCTACATGCTGTTGAACCCGCCTATTATGCCGCTCGATAGTCACATCCCGGCGTTCCTGTTTGGACTCCTGTCGTTGTATTTGTCCGTCAGTGAGCAAGAGCATCACTGACTGGGAATCCCGTGAAGAGCGACGGCTGTCTTTTTGCGATCGTTGACTGACGTATTCTTTGTGCTGGCTCATTGCTTGTCGTATTTTGGCCATGGAGATAACGGGTCAAAGGTCTCAATGCCAAACGGCCTCCAGCAAACTACATATCTTGCATTCCGTCACATTTGTCTTTACGTGCTTCACTGTGACCGTTCTCGTTCTACGTTTCGCCTTTTTTGATGGGAGCGTTGGCGGCTTCGACTTCGAACGTGAAACCCCAGAGGAAGCGCAGAACTGTTTCCCCCCTTTTTGTGCTTTCTAATCACCCCTTGGGACCACGTTCAGGTCAATTTTTTTTCGGACTGTGCTGGCCAGGACGCAAATGATCTTCCCCCTTGTGTTGTGAACCACCGCGGACTCACCATGGACATTGCCTTCGCTGCCTTCCCCCCTGACATCGATTGTCGTCTTGGTCAGCATCGAGCTTCGCATGTCACTTACCCCACGCAATGACCTTCTTGGGACTCACAGTTCGCGCGGTTCAGGCGGGATCTCTTCAGCTATTTACTGAATCATGTGCGGTCCACCTCGCTCATACTTCGCGCAGGCACTTTGTGACGAATATTAAACCATAATGACTCTTTGAGTGTGGTGCTGGAATGATATTTTCTCTGGCCCTGCGATCTGTTACAACTCCGACCTTGTTTCGGGCCCGTTGATGTCCCGCATTTTTAAAACCGTTTTCCGCTGCAGGGTCTTGTACTTTTCTCTTTTCTGCGACCCTTCATTTCATCTGTCCCGCTTTAACATCTATCTATAGCTCAGATTCTCACTCTTGCCACATTCTACTTATCTTCTCTTATTACGATGGGTTTAATATCTGTTTGACAACTCCGCTGATCATTTCTGTCATTCTAGGGCTTCAGATGCTGTCGACCCTTCCGCCGCCAACTGCTCTACAGAACCAACGCACGCTCTCAGCGTCGTTGACCGGCGTGGGATCTCGACACACATCTGAACGAGAACATGTCTACCTGGCGCGCCTGGTGGAAAAACATCAGGACGACGTAGAAGGCATGGCTCGAGATAGGAGATTGAACAACATGCAACGGACGGCAGGAGAGCTGAGAAGAGCGCTGAAGAGAGCAGGTTTGGAGCAGTTGTGAATAGAGTGCAGAGGGGTACATACATTGGTAGATGATCTTCGTATGACGTGCGGTTTGATGAGATTGATAAATCCGTCTGCTGACTGTGGCACGGGGGAGAGATGGAGGGCTTGCCGCTTGTTGCACGCATATTTTTGTAAAAAGTGATCGGCGGACGTATATGTTGCAGCCACGGGACGGGACACGGCTTGGCATGTTTATACCGCCAAAACTGACGGTGGCACGGAGGATAGGGTCGTGGCAGTATGATTATGTTTTCTGGAATGCTGCCAGTTCTCGAAGTGCAATGCGATCCTAGCCTTACTGAGGCCAGGATCGAGGAGATATGCAGAGATTAAAAGGCCGCTGACTTCCTTTCGTCGTTTCGCTGAGCTACTGGGAGTATATAACCTTGGCGAGAGTTGATGCATCAGAGCTAGAGAGAAGAGTCACGGCCAAGTCCCACACTACGTACTGATTATTAACAGCCCGCATGCGTATTTAAAAAGAAAGCTGGGGCTTCCAACGATTCTGATTGTGCTTGACCATCTCGGGAACGAGCGCGTAAGGATCCGCCTTGGCCATGTAGAGTGAACAAGATTAGCTACGTTGATCTATATACATACACTGGAGCATTAAGTAAGATATGAATGTACACGGCCATTGGAGGATAGTCCGTCCCGTTCGCGCACGGAGTGGGAGCAAGAGTAGCCGACCCGGAGAGAGAAGTCGGTGCGGCTGCGTCTGCTAGTGTCGTTGAGATACTATTACTTGAGGAAGCCGATAGCAAGAGAGCAAGGTACGGGGCAAGTTGGGTGGGCAAGGTTCCAAGGACGTGACGATAGAGTTCAAGATGAAAGTGATGAGCCAGTTGACGGGGAAGAATATACCAAGAAGAGGCAGAGAAGAAAGAAAACACCGGATGGTGATTGGTAAGTATATACCCATACAGAGATATTAAAGTATCCGTACATTTCCACCGGAAATCAAATTTTTTTTTCAAACAAAAACTTGTCCGCGAGGGCATCGGTCTGGGAACTAAATAATTTAATTATTTCCTCCGGCAACCTACGGGACGGGCACCCTCGGTCCAAATACAGCCAAATACTATAAAGAAGACTCTAACATGTACAGATCTCGCCAGATCTTGGGTCCGCTTCATTCGTATCGCCCTAAAATATATAATGCCCTCAATCAGTCTTTCCTTGTTCCCTGTCCACCACAATGTCCCCTAGACTTCCTTCCACTTCTCCAACCTCTCTTCGTAGTGCCTCCGCGCCCTATCCTCGTCGTCCTTCTGGCCAGCCAAAGTCTTCGCGGCAGCAGTTTTCTGCTTGTGGGGCATGTCGGATGAGAAGGTTTTTTGTCTGCCTTGTAATTCATCTCTCTACTCTCTGACTTTTTCGACGCATAGAGTCCGTTGCGATTTAAAGGACATTGCTGTACCCGCTGCAGGTCCTCATCCTGCCTGTTCCAATTGCAAGGAACGCGGCCTCAAATGCGTGTATGTATGCGCGTCTTTTCTCGAACTCTTCCTGTTTGAACCCACTCTCTTTCGTCAGCGACGAGTTTGCCGACGTCAAAGCTGTAAAGCTTCTCCGGCGTGGGAGACGGCTACAGCAAGTCGAGTGAGTTTTTTTGTCTCTCGTTTCTTACTTGTCCTCAAACCACCCTTTTGTCCGCTCAGGGCCATTTATGGAAAGGCAGCAGATCAGAATGCCTCTTCTTCCTCGTACCTAAATCTTCCTACACGTCTTCCCAGCAGTATTCCGCCCTTGCATCCGGAATTTTTCGATTCCCCGTTCTGGCATTGGTTTTCTCTTCAACGTATGTATCTTCCCTGACTCAACTTCAATCGATCACGCTTTACCTACTCCCCCCTTGACAGGCCCTCTACTTGACCCTGCAGAATTTCCAGCTCGCGTTCAAGCTCATCTCAAAGGGTCTCGTTCCCTCGGGAACGAAGGAAATCTGCTAGCCATGCTCCTAGTCGTCTGGGCTGCCTCTTTTGGGCTAGACGAGCGCGGTGTCGCCGTCACAAGTGGCCCTATATGCTCACTTGTAAATTCTAACAGCGCCTCAAGGCCTGGTTCCCGAAAGGGAAGCAATCCTGGTGGCAACGCAAATATTGACACCAACTACTCTGGCACTAGATCCACTCATGAGAGCAATTTGAAAAACGGTCAATGTGATTCCGCCCTAGGTGAGGCATCAAACGCCCGGCGTGGAACGAAAGAAAGGACCGAAGCCATGTTAAGAGAGGTTTTTGAGCTCGTGGATGTCCACGCTATCATGCGTAGACCTACCTTAGATGGTGTCAGAGTGCTACTGCTTCTTTTGCCTCTTCTTGAAGGTGAGTAACAAAAACTTTGTTTAGCTTGCTGGTTCTTCTTTCGTCCCATGCGTGTGTCCGCGCGCTTTTTATTCTCGCGATCAATATCTTCATCCTTTGGCTCACTTTTGTCTCTTCGTTTCTTTTCCGTCCTTGTGTTTCCACCCTATCGACCTGCCCCTTTTTTATTCATTTCATTTTTATGTTGTCTCTTCTGATTCAAGACTTCTAATCCATGTCTGCTCCTTTGCTTTGCCTTTTCTAGATGTCCACCCCTTGGAAAGACTGACCATGCACGAGGCTAGTCTTTCACAGGCCTACTCCCTTTGCACATTCCTTTCTGGGCCGCCTTCGTCGTTATCCGAGGAGGACGCCGTAATACGTGCGCGAATCTTCTGGTACGGACATCTACAGGAAGGGATTACGACAGGAATGAGAGGAGGCCGATTCATCCTGTAAGCCTTGGTTTCCTCTTTCCTTTTACACTTCTTGGGGGGAAAGTGCACATTCCTGCATTGATTTGTAGATGATCATACTTCAAACACTCTCCATCACGACCTCATCATTTGACTGACAACGTTTTTTTGGGTGTGTTTTCTATTGTTACAGAAGCGAGGCAGATTTAGAGAACTTCCAGAGAACTCTTACCCCATTCCATGTCAATATCAGCGGGGTGGATTATACCACTGCATCTGGGATTCCGTCACCGACTTCGCCGACGTTCTCCGCGAATTCACCTCCAAACTCCTTTCAGAGGCCTCACAGCTCAAGCGTACACCCATACTTACAAATGACTCATCTTTTCTCCGTTCCCCTGCACTTGAGCTCTGTATGCCGTAGGGTACACAACGTACTCACTGGCGCCGGGGCGGCTCGAAGAGCGGAGCAAGGCGGAGGCATTGATGGCGAGGGTATGCGAGAGATTTGGGAAGGCCTTGAGAGATGCTGGGAGGAGTTTGAAGCTGTCCGGAGAGATGCAAGTGATATCGGCGGTGAAGTCGATGTACAAGTGGATAGATTCGTTAGCGGGTGGCAGGTAAGCCCTTTCGTTCTTTTGCTTGTCGTCATTGATGGCTAATCACGATTTCTTTTGATTCCGATTAAAGATATTCATTTTCGAGTGTCGTAAGTAATTGCATGTTTTCAAGCAGGTATAATAATTCAACCCTTTCTATGTTGACAGACAATGTCATTCGGGAATCGCTCAAGTCGTATTCCTCTCGACCCAGTTCTCCGATCAGTCACTCACCACCGCACTCCCCGCGGCCTTACCTCCCTCCCCACCACCTATACGATGTTGCCTTGCGGAACTGTTACCGTCTTCTCCCATGTGTACTCAGCATCATCAAACACCATCTCACCATTCCATACGACATGGTCGATCCCGCGGGTCTATTCAAATGGGATGCTGGCCTCGTACGAGATGGCTGCTTTTTCGCCGCCTTCCTGTCCGCAAGCATAGATACCGAGCAGCTGGTCGAGTACGCTTCTTGCGAACCTCCCATCTTGGGCTCTGGACGAACTCAGTTTAAGCAAGAATCATCTGATCGAGGTGTGATCGGACTCGGGAGTGTCGAGATCGTTCGCCCTGGCTTATTGCCAATCCTCGATGCCAATGAGGGCACAAGCATTTCCTTGACTGCGATCTCGGAGATGAGATGGCTGTTGGCAAAATCCGAGGAGAGGGAAGAAGCCATCAGGTCGATATGGGAGAACAACAAAATGAAGAGGCAACAACAGCACCAACAGTCCCACTTCTCTGTAGCAGGGGGTCAGCATGACATGCCTAATTTGTCTGATCTGGAGATGCGATACTCTCAACACGCTTACGAAGCACCTACACGGCATCCAGTGCTGCCTCCTCTGTCTCTGGATTCGCCACCTCACCCAATGTCCATGTCGGCACCTACAACGGCATGCAGTGCGGATGGAAGTGGAGCCAATGGATGGCCTTCGTACACTCCTCCAGGCACTGCGACCTCCGCTACTAGCACCGGGACAGGCATCAGCTCGGGCGGCTCACCTGTTTTCGCTGCTAATATGGCTGCGGTGACCGGTGCATACAAAGCAGACTTGGGAGATGCCATCTATCCCATTGTTGATGCCTGCGAATTGGATCAACTCGCGTTCAATTCACCAGGGTCAGCCGTCAACGACCCGAATTCTGTGACGGTTGTTTATCATCAACAACAGAGGAATCCTTCGACCCATTCCCTACATGGAGCTAGCGCGGGTAGTGGCACTCATAGCGGCTCTGGATATCTAGATTTTAACGTTGCCCGCGGTTCCTCGATCATGGTTCATTCTGACGATGGATGCTCACAATACAGCGGCGAATGTAATGGTTTCTATCATTGACATCACTGGGCGCATATTCAAGCAAGGCAGCCTGTGGAGGACGACGACGCAAAAAAAAAAAGGTCCACTGCTCACTTGATGATTATAATTATTGATTTTCTATTATTTTCTTTACGGACCGACCCTTGGGCGTTTTTGGACTTTGAAAATTTTTATTGATAGGTGCTTTCCTCTTCCAGTGCCATTGTGATCTACTATCTGTCGCTGATGACACCTGCTGCCGTCGCATGTCCACGTATATTGCTGGCTTCGTCTCGGACAAAGTACCTCACCTCCCATGTTGTACATCCTATCATAAGTAGTATAGAAATTTCCATCTGTATACCATTATCGTTATTAGCTCTCGATACATATATTGGCACCTTCAATTCCACATGTAATAGTGATTGGCACAATTGTAAAAGTCGATTTACACATGATAAATTCTGCACATGCTTTTTGCGATTATATGGGTGACAGCCAATGAAACGACCAGGCTTGAGCTCGTACTGCAGGCTGCCAGCTTAGGGCACTTATGATGTACCGGGCTCTAACAGGAACTAAGACACCCTCTAACCAATGATATTGGGGGGAAGATTTACGGAACAAGCTGCGGGCGAAAGAGTGTTCGCGCATGATTTCCATGAGTTAGCGGCATTTGCTCATAATATAGAGCCTTGGACTCGGGGTATGATCACCGTTTGGCAATTGTGTCGACTTTTGACTTACGAAATATTGCGCTAATAGACGAGATACATCCAAAAGTAGTTAATAAGATTCATGATGCAGCAGTCGACCACAAGTCAGTGAGTACTTGAGTACTTAGCCTGCACCCTTGTTGCCGGCTATCGCCGTGGATTGTGTTGAACTTCTGTTCTTTAGAAATTCGAAGAGAGTCGGCCCGCAGAAATTTTCTTGACTGGTTCGGGATTTCACTTCATATGACGATCGCTTATTTATTGAGGTATGAGGATTACGACAGTTGAGTATGGAGTGTAAAATGAATATTGCTTGTGAAAACACAAAGTACCGGCGGTGGATGAAGCTAGATTCCCAGGGTGTAACGGGGCGGGTGCGTTGAATGCCTCAGTAAGAGGTGACAAAACATCAGGATCAAATTCGTTGGTGGCGTACAGGCTAGATGAAGACCGTCTATCATCGTGCTAGTGTATAGAATGCAGCGACTAAGTGTGACGTGTCCTAGATGATAAATATCGCTGAATGGACATCCTCGATGATTATTGGCGCGGATAAATGAATTGGCGGGACTCACAGCGAAAGAACAGCGCCAGAAACGTGCCATTGGACGAACGTCCGAGGATCATGATCCTAACAGACCGTGGGTAAAGCAGAATAGACGACGAGCCTTGAGAAACACAATGCTTGTTGGGGTGGCGTTCCGGGGTAATATCGAGAGTTGAGCCCTCCCAATGACTTCCTTTCTTGGTTCGAGTAGCGGAGCGGAGCGTGTACATATGTAGGTCGAATAGTAATCCTGTGAGATTTGAAATATCGATAAAGATTCAGTAAACCTTCAATTCTATTCCAGAGGTTGAGATAGCGACCGGATTTCTGATGACAACATATGTGCGTAAAAAAGCACGCATTCAACTTTGCCATCGTGGCCCATAAGTAGACACTACTTGGGTCCTTGTGATCCAAAACCTTATAGGTCTTCAATTGAAAGGCGCAAACCAAAACGTACGGGCGACATACACGCTCGGAACTCCGGGGACTGCCTAGGACATCAAGAGATCAGCTTCGACTCATCGGAGTGTATTAGAGATGCTCACCGAAGGAAATATTTTTTTTGGAGCTCAGGGCCATTGCACACATGGATGAGCCCTTCAACCGTCTTCGCCATCGCGAGGTGAACGTGTTTTTATGTAGTGGATCGCACGAAGGCCGAATATCGTATGCACCTGGTAAGAACTATTCAGTAAAACAGCTTCGGATTTCAACCCTTATTCAAGTAAACTTGAAAGGCATCATGGAGTCGTGAGATGCCGAAGGTGTTACTCTGAAGAAAGCAGCAAGCTTCTCCTAGGCACCCCTGATAATTTCGTTATTCCGTTGAAGAGAGTCATTGGCTGGATGAAAGTCTAGTCCAAGGGGGAAATAGAAGGCAGTATATAATTGGATTCAAGGCCATAATTTCCTGCATTTCTATTCGTTAAATTTTAAAACTCCGACTGTTGGCCGTACTAGCCATCGAATTTTCAAATTTCACAAACCCGTCTTCAATGCTAGAGAAAGCTCATTGCCACTCACTGGCAGCTATCGAAGGGGACTCTAATCCTATATACTATCTTGCTCTACTGACCATTGTGACTATTCTTCTAAGTAATTTGTCTCTTGCTTCAAAGGCTACACTTGCTTCAGGTAGCTGGCACTCGAAGGAAGCTAAGATGAGAACAGTCTTCGTATGATAAATTAATCTACCTATATACAACCCTTTTGAAATCTCGAAGATGAAGGCATGCAAAAATCAGAATAGGAGAGATGAATTTAGTGCCGATTTCGATGGGACTCAAGCTAACATGTGCGTTGGCGCACACACGCGGACTTTAGCTGGAGCAATGGTAGTAGTAAACGTACCCCCGCCCTATGAACTGTGGTCAGGTGAGAAGCACAACGCCGTATGGTCGAACCCAGCTACCCTTGTGATTTGTCTTAGCTAGACATGATGGCCTGGTGATTGGGGGAACAACAGCGCCACTTTGTACAGTGGGCCAAAGGCGAGGGGAGCGGAAACGTCAGCGATGAGAGCTATGTTGCTGCTTGTGTGCGCCCAAAGACTGCGCAAATATCAAACGTTCTTCGCCGTACCTAGAGCCTTTGATGTCCACGCGTAGGGCTCCGCTTGGGTTCTGGAAGAACGGCATGTAGATGCATGCAAACCATGCTGTAGCACTGGCATCCTTGATCGACTCTGATAGCCCAGCATAGATATTTCTAGGTTAAGCCCCCAGCAATATAGTCGCCCGCAGTTCTTCCGGATCTGTTGTTCGACCACTGCCAGTCAAAATTACCGTCCCAGCAGTACGAGATGAAAGCTAGTGCGTAGCCAAAAGACGTATATCTGAGCTAGTTTCGCAGCACATCTGGCCGTCTTTCAGATCCAGATGGATGGTTTGAGATTACGGACATGATGTCTGGTGCAGTGTTTCGATTGTAGTGAGTGAGAAAGAAAATGAAAGGAGCACTTATATTCGCAAAATATGCCATCGAGGACTCTCATCTTCACATGAGGGCAAACTAGACCAGAGCTCGCGTTGAGAACTTTGAGATATGTCGATAGACAAGCTGACGGCGACAAGTACCACGGTTTCCGCACGATAGTCGTCGCTGGCGGACAAGTTGGAGTTTAATTTCCGAATAAGAAGCAGGCTGCTTTGAGCAACTTGACTGCTATTGTATGGATTCATGCCACAGATAAGCGGGGCTAGTCTCCGGCCAGCGAGGATTCTCATCACTTGTTGTGTACAGCTAGAAAAAAACGCCGTCCGAACACGTCAAGGGCCGGATACAAACAGGACGTTGATGAATCATTAGGAAGCCCAGGTCAGTGACAGATGAAAAGTGTAATATCTTTGTCCAGAGGCATAAAAGTACACGTGAAGTTTCTGAAGCATTTGACGAGGCAGTGGGAGCTTGCTAAATTGGAGCCAGTGATGGTTCCCATTTGAAGAATAGTCAGATTCGCCGACAGTCTGCATGAACAAAAAATTTTTGGCGATGAAAGTGGCAAGGTCTAGGAGATGGACGGAAGCGGAGTAAAGCAAAAAGGTTATCGTGGACAGAGACATGCCCAAGCTGCCGGGTGATGGGTTTGCGTCTTCAACTAAATCTTGAACACCGTATCTATACATTGACGTTGCTGATATAGCTTCACGTTGCGTGGCTCGATAGAACGCCGTTTGCATATATGTACAGCCGAGAAATTAATTCGTACAAGGTATTGCTAGCGCCAGTGTCGGGTCCGAAGCTTGAGTACAACGATCAGCCTATTCCAAGCTCGGCCTCGGAAGAGAACTCGGTACAAAGTCATCAACACAACGCCGGCCACAAAACCGCACAGTGAAGAGAGCGTGTACAAGGCCGGTGCGGAGATTGGCGAGGGAGACAAGAAACCAGCATGCACTTGTACTTGCGGGGATGAATCAAGATCCGGTCCACGATTGTGTCGAAACGCATCCAAGGTAGAGGTGATGTTAGTAGTACTGATGAGACCAATCCAGGGAGTATTCGTGGAGTTCGCACCGTGGTGAAGTGTGTACGTGTTCTGCGGAATGTGACGAGAAACCATTAATTAGGTGGTGAACCAAAAAAAAAGTGCATGACACTCACTCGAAGAAAGACATCACCGAGTAGCCAATCGCCCGTATCAATCTAAAACAATAGACCATGAGTAAGGCGAGTAAGGTGAGATGATATATACTCGGTGCGCTCACGTCGTCACTGGATTGAATCCCCCCAATGCACCAGCCCGTACTAGACCCCCCTTCCGCCCAGTTTGTATCTGCGGGGTCCAGAAGAAATTCCCTTTTCTTAAGATTGTCGCCAAATACGAAACCTACAATTATTGGCACATCGCATTTGATTTGCCACATCCCTGATATCGGGTCCTTCCTCGCCAGAGGCCCCAGGCTCTGCCAGAGTGCTTGAACATCACGAGAAGGTCCTAAAATCAACGTAGTGCCTGTGTCGAGTACCGCAACTTGGTGTCTATGAGCGTCTTGGAACGAGGAAGGAGATAAAGAGAACACAGTTGAGTTAATCGTCAAATATAGCAGAGGAATTTTCCAAAAGGTGTAGTCGTCTGCGCCAGCTTTTGATACAGGTATCGCAAAGAAGTTGGATATGTCCTGAGCATATTTGGGATCAAGCTGGCCAAAAGTAAAGGAGGAAGAAGGGTCATTTGGTCCAGGTCTATCCCCGAGTTTGAAGGCGAAATACGGTTCCGTCAAGGCATTGAAGATATTTTGAAGCAGAGTCGTGCCTGAGAAGGAGATTTCAGAGGAGAAGGCCAGGCCTACGACACCAGATACACCATCGCTGGAGAGCTCCATGTCTTTGGTGGCGTTGACTAAACCTGGAAGGCATCAACGAGGACAACGCTACCAAGTGAGTTGAGCCAAGCTTACCAAAGGCCTGCGAAGAGATATGATATGGCCCCAGGGATACAGTTTCAGAAGCTACCACGCCGACCACAGATCCTTGAAGATAGGAAATATGGAATGAAGCTTTGGAGACCACAAGGTTTCTTGAAAAGGCTCGGTCGTATCTTGCGACGCTTGCACAGTCTGAAGAGTTGCATTCATTCGAGACAATCCACTGTGGTTTGGATGAGACAAGATATTTACTCGAAAGGGGACAAGTGCTACCAAGTCAGAGGATCCGGTGTCCAAGATGAGCGGGAAGGATTGAGTGCCGACGCTTGAACAGGCATTCGTGGATGGACCTTGACAGTGCAATACATAGGCATACCTAACATTTATCAAGTAAGAACTTTTCGGAAGCAAGGTGAGATTAGCGAGCACTGAAGACAACATTTAAAGCACTGACTACTCGTTCTCATTCGTTAGGGGAACACCGTCACCAGTACTAGCATCCAGAGCTGAAAACTGCCATTTTGAACGAAAACGAGGCACCCTTGCGATAGGTACTTTGAAGCCTAGCTTTCGTTGTTCAGACATGATAAAGAGGAAGACGCGTCAAGCCCAGTGCTACGCGAATTTCCGCGAAAGTACGGCGTTCCGGGTGGCCGCTGTCGTTTGGCCGGCGCTGCAATAAATAACATAGTTGCTGCCAGGTTGCTGCTTTGTGTAGCGTCAGGAATAAAGAAACATAACATTGCGTGAAAGACAAGCTGCTCTCAAAGAATATGATTTGAAGACCGGACGTTCCGGCATTGCGCCATCACATCCTGGGCAACTAAGCTAGTCTACTGAGCACCTTTACACACTTCATCGAGTCAAATCAGGTGAACAAAGGCACCGGTACCGCTATAAACGAAATGAAACGGTCGACTTCAATGGCTGGGGCGGCAGAGGAACCGGGAAGTGTTCCCAAAAAGAGTGGTACGGGGTTACGTAATTATTAAAAAGGGCAAGCAAGTTGCCGCCAAACCGTCGACACGCGTATCACTGCCTTGCGTTGTATTCCTTCTGCTTGTACCATTTCCTTCCTCATCCAGTCTCTTTATTTCTTGTCCTCTTACCACCACCACTCCTCTTCACGATGCATACGAGTGAATACGACTATCTTTTCAAGCTTCTTCTGATTGGTGACTCGGGTGTTGGCAAGGTGTGTTCGTTTGTTCATGTGGCAGCCACATTCCAATTTTGACGACTCCTTTCTGTTCTGAAAAAGTCTTGCTTGCTTCTGCGTTTCGCAGACGACACCTATACGGAGAGTTATATCAGTACTATTGGTGTTGACTTCAAGATTCGAACAATTGAGCTTGAGGGCAAGACGGTGAAATTGCAAATCGTGCGTACTTCCTTTTTCCCGCTTTTTGTTACTCTTTTTGCGCTAGTACAACACCCTTTCAGGCTTCCTTGTGGAGACTGGCAGGAATTACGATCCTGTAGGGGGGTTGGGTGCTCGCAAACTCTGGTTTTGCACTTCCACTAAGACTATATTTGGCCACGTTCATTGCTGATGCTTTCTATCAACACATTGCAGTGGGATACGGCAGGTTCGTCTTATAGCTGTTTGCTCATTGCTACCACTACTCATAGCGTCGATAACAGGTCAGGAACGATTCCGAACCATCACATCCTCATACTACCGAGGTGCTCATGGTATCATTGTCGTTTATGATGTCACCGACAACGGTAATCCTGATTACACCCGCTGTAATGTTGAATATTCACGCCTAGTCTTCACAGACACTTTCACGAATGTGAAGCAGTGGCTTCAAGAAATTGACCGTTACGCATCTGAGGGTGTTAACAAGTTGCTTGTGGGAAACAAGTCGGATTTGACGGGCAAGAAGGTTGTAGAATACAGTGTCGCCAAGGTGCGTGACTTTGCAACAGCCGTAGTGTCATACAGAAGTTAAAAGCTCTCTTCTTTCAGGAATTTGCTGACCAATTGAGCATTCCTTTCCTTGAGACATCAGCCAAGAATGCTACCAATGTCGAGCAGGCGTTTTTGACTATGGCGAAGCAGATCAAAGACAGGTGAGACATTAATCTCTCTGTCCTTCTGGATCAACCCGGTGCTTATGTTTTTCTTATTAGGATGGGATCTACTCCGACGGCACCAGGCGCAGCAAAGTCGACTGTCGTTACACCGGGACAGAACGTCCAGCAGCAGCAGTCCAGCGGCTGCTGCTAAGCGCGTTTCCATTCGCTTTCTCTGCATTTTCTTCAGCCGATCCTTGACTTTACCACATAATTTCCTTCTCCTACATATATCATTTTCACTTATACACCCGCTATCGTTTGATGGACTTGACCCCGCATTCCAGCTCACACCGATTATCTGTGTTGCGGTTCTGCATCAGAGTATCGGCGCTTCTCTGTTCCCCTCCATTAGATTATGGCAGGATTATGTCGTCTCTCTTGTGAAATATAGCCTTCTATTATTATGCTCTGATGCTCGGAAATAATGGATTTATTTGATCTCGGAAATAGAATGCTGAGCGACTTGACAGCCCAGTGAAATATTCCAAGTATGTATCCGTACTGTAGACAATAAAAACAGCTCGAGTGATGCAATGCCAGCAGACACACTTGCCCAATGTCTTATTTATTAGGTTATCAGGTACATGTTGGCACTGTTCAGCGTCTTTCCCTTCTGTCATGACCAGTACGTTGCTTTCTTGGACAAACTTGCAAGAGGCCCAGGGCAACATACATGTTCAAGTTGATACTCTCAATTCGAGGTGGCTTTCTTGATGAAAGACTCGCCAAAGACTCTTCCGTCCGATGCTATTTGGAATTTGAACGTTGACGATCTGCCAATGAAGCTTGGCGCGTACCTTGTGGTAGTTCAAAGAATCCCAAGGTTCGCCTCGATTGCAGTGTCCGTCCAGGGGGCTTGTGTGGATTTTGACTGTTGAATAGGTGTGTACTTATATCACTTCTCCCGCGTCACTCAACTGCTTCCAGTTTTCTTCAACCGGCCGCTCTTCGCCTGTTCAGACTGCAGATACTCTTCCTGTTACCTGTCTTGGCTTATTCCTCGGAAAACTTTCTCCCGATGGTCATGGATGTGCGTTCATGATTTGATCATGCCTTATGAGCGTTCCATACTGACCGGAATATTGAGGCCTGGTATCCAACCACTACCATAGGTGTGTCGCCAGCTGAATGTGGTGTCGGATTCATACAACACAAAGTCATGTATGAACACTGTGGGTATGTATGCTGTCAAAACAGGATCCTAGTGATGGTTATTCTTCACAACTCATATCTTACCGCCGCCGACATCTCAGCATGTGTACATCATTCTCTAGAGAGTAGGGTGAATGGTCCCTTGCCGTGTTCTAATCTCATGCCGGACGTCATGGTAGTGCTCGTCTGATTGCAATACGATGCTAGATAGGCCGCATGTTCACAACAAAATGCTCGAGTCTTCGCAAGGTGATCTCGGGCGATGTACAACTTACTATACCAGATCGCCCATACGACAGCGGGAGATCACCTTCTCAATTTTTGTTGTTGCGAGTGCGTCGCATAGTTTCAGTGCTATCTGCGCGGCAGAAGCTGAGGACAGTCCGAAGACGTACTCACTATTGCCTCTGGTCCCTGCCTAGATATGGTGGCATTTGGCCTATTTGGTCGTCATTACACAAAAACGGTTAGTAGTCGGTGTTCGATGTATACTCCTTGTCGTTGTGTCACCCGAAGTTTTCCCCGCCACAGGTGTTCAGAATCCCGAGCCGCTTCTGTTGTATTAATCCCAAAGGCCTATCTCATCAAGTAAGTGATGTGTCCTGACGTGTCCTCTAAGCTGAGACGATATCTCTGTTTGAGCAGTGCAACCGTATATCGAAATGTTCCAAAGCGACCGACCTTTGAACGCGGGCCCCCGTGTGCGATCCATTCGGGCGGTCGAACCGAGTACCTTGCAAATGTACACAATGAACCCTGCCCTTACCTCTAATTTCCGTATCAGAATCCTTGGTTTGAAGCTTTCGAACCCAACTTTTCATTTCCTGCTGATGACACGTTGATATCTGCGCTCTGCTGGCCATGGAAGCAGAGTGCACAGGGTAAGGGCTAATTTTTCTGATGCAGGACTCTCTGGCTACATCCAATTGACGTATATCAACGCTTCATCCTCACCACGTCACACTAAACAACTCAATTTCATCAGAATTATCTGGGCGCAATTACTGCAATACCGAAAGGTCGTACGGATTTATGTGGTCGTCTTTTCCTTGTTTCCTGGATACCGACTCTATTTCGCTGGTCCATGATCTTTCGATTAACAATCGTCGGGTAACGAACTCTCTTAAAGTTAAATATATGTAGAAGAGTCACAATGCAATTTGTTATCTTCGGTGAGCTTGACACTGGCTTGACACGACACTGTATCATCCGCGACGAGTTCCACGCCGTTTCACCCAGATCGCGGGTATGTCTTCTTTGCACAGGAAAGGCTTCATAAGTCTGTATATCCAATACCCCAACTTGACGAGACGGTGTTTTACCTGCAAAATCTTTACACTCCGCAGTGCGCAACGCACAAAGATGAGTATCTCATGGTAATGGCGCCGACAGCCGCGGCTGTCGCTCAAAAAATTGCTACCTTCAGCCTTCACTGAAATTGTGAATTCGACTGCGCTTGTATTCATGCAGGGCTTGCTTCTCCGTTGCTGCGTAGTCTTTTCTCGCTCAAATGACAAAAGGTGATTACTACTGTCCATACTTATATACTCGCAAGCGAAATATGATCGGTCTCAAACGCCATGGTGGCTGATTGAATAGCCTTCAACAGCTCGGTCATGATTTCCGTAGCAAGGCGACTTCTGGGTACAGGCTACCGTAGCATCCGTAGTACTATGTACAGGCGCCCACATGTTACAAATCAATAGAAGTTAGACGAGAGCATCCAAAAGGACATGTTGATCATACAGTTTGATAGGATCCTCGTGGCGACGTCGCGTGGGGTGAGGGGTGGCGCACCTTGAACTTGTACACATAATTACTTCCCACTAGTACTCAGGCCAGGCCTCAGGCGCTAACAGGACAACAGCAATCGATACGCATGCAAAGGTCGCTGTTCAGAATTACTCAACTCAACAGCAACACATGGTATCCACAGCCCGACGGAGAGTGGAGTCGCTATAGCAGGAACAGTAATATATCAGTTTCACCTTCCACTCTTCCGGGGAGTGGATTCAAGTTCGCACTGATAGCATTATTATTACGAAACAGCGCGTGAACTCGAACCTGCTTCTCCACAGCCCGTGCTTACCGTTGCGCCCAGTAAAGTATTAATCTTTTGGAATCAACATCATGATGTGTATCTGGCCAGTACAGTACGCATGTCTAAAGGACAGGTACATATAGAGAACTTTATTGTGGCCTGGAGTATAGCTGTCTTTACAAGGGAATTAGATCGATGCTGTCTTCTGATTGCGGGCCAAATCACTCACACTCGTCTCTGGTCACCGGATGTACTCACCTATGAAGAAGGCTAAGAACTTTCTGCTGGCCTGGGGCCTGGGTTTTTCTTTTTTTTTTTTTTGCGGATTATTGATACTGATTCACAACCCGGTCTATGTATACTCGGGCTTCCTGCGGCTGCAATAACTCCAGTTGGACTATGCGCAGTGAATAGAGGAGTACTCTGTGCTATGACGGTACTCCCCTGACCGCTGACTGAGGACAGACATCAGTGACATTCGACATGAGAGATGGAGCAAAGTGCCACCACACATCACTATCCATATGCAATCGTTGTGAGATGATCCTTTATTGGGCTGTTGTCGCCCTTGATCTTACAAGCTATCTACATCAGGGCTGAGCAGGAGAAGAGAATAATAAATGAATTGTGTTAAAATCTATATCTTGGGATGATGGAGTCGGACGTTTGATGATGCTTTCCCGAACGCAGAATTCAATTATTGTCCAGCCTAAAAACGGACACTTCGATAGATGTATACGGCGTACGTGTAGGTGTGAGCTATACTATGTATGATACATGGAACAAAAAAGAAGGCTCGTAACGCCTTCGTCCATCGGAGCTCCAGGTTCCCGGCGAAAAAGCGCCAGGTGACACACAAAGATACCAGGTGCACTGGTTGGAAAGTACGTTCATACGATCCGTCCGTGGTGCTGTCGCAGTAACATGCCACGATCGGAATAATCGCAATATATACCCAGCAGCGCCGATCTGAGAAATGACGCGATCGAATGAGTCTCGGAAAGAGAGAAAATGCAATGGCAGACAGGAGGAACTAACAATTGGCGTTGAAACCACCTGTAGGGTCCATTGAATTCTGTCTCGCTTAAGAACGCAAGCGCGATTCTATCTCTGGGCACGATATGCGTGACCCGGATGTCTGACATGCATCATAGTAGACGATTTATGATGATGCCGGGTAGAAACACTCGGCGGACGAGGAGGGAGACGAGAAGAATCGAGAGCTCTCCTCTTCTGAACGACAAAATCATCCGAACCATCGCGTTCTTCCCGCTTACGTTTCGAGGGTCGCTGTGTATAGGGTGGGTGCGATAGATCCTCATCCAAATCGGGAAGAAGTTCGAACTTGAGGAAGGTGGGAGAATGGTAGGGAAGGGGTTTCGGCGCAATTAGAGGTGCATTGCAGATGACGTGAAGGGACTGCGGCCGAGGCGGTGGGGTGAACGACAGCTCGGATGAGACTGAGGACCCGGCATCCGACGGAGAAGGGGGGACTAGAGAACACAAATTAGATGAGAAGACTCGTACGATAGCATGAGTACAGGGAACTCGGTACTTACAATCCAGGTCTGAGAACGATAACGGGAGGTGGTAGGCAGACTCTGGGGCGAACGCGGGGTAGGAAGGAAGAGAAGGAAGATCCCAGGTAGCAGACGAAGAGGCTGAAGGCAAGAGAGGATTGGAGGTGCTGCAAGGTGACCAGCGAGAGGAGGGATGAAAGAGACGAGAAGTCGATGACTGTGGCCAGCACCTGGTAGACGAGTCGAACTCACGGAGAGAAAGATGGGCAAGAGCTGGGAAGTAGTCAAGAGAAGACATGATGAGGGAAAGAAGAAAACGAAGGGCAAGCGGGTAGCATGGGGGGCTTATATTGAAATCGAGTGAGACAGAGTGACAGAACAGACTCCGATAGGCCGTAAACGGAGAATGGCCCTTTCACTGCGAGCGCCCTGGCTACGTAACCTCCTTTTCGATCCAATAAATTACCTTTCCGCATGCGTATAATTAGCAATAAGACATATCATCCTGCCGAGGGAAAAAGAAAAAAAAAAAAAAACATAAGTGAAGAAAAACCCAGAATCAAACGTATCACCCATGCATTCCGCCCCGAATGCTGTGGTACTTGCCTGCTATTTGCTTTCCAGGACAATTTGCCAGGTTGAACGTGATACAACAGCTGCTAAGCGATCTTGATGCATCCAGCTCGCTGTGTGGAAGCTGTCCGAATTCGGGCATCTTCCACGTTTGTCTCAGGTCCCTTTTGGCCTAATTCTGGATTTACTGCGCTAAAGTGGGTCCTGCTAGGTCTTTGTCTTGATTCGCACTGCTGACTTTCTTTGCCAGATCTCACCGTATGCTTTCTCGTCTGAGCTCCCAGGCAGTTCACACACCGTTTCCGTGCTCCAGGGCTCTGTCTTCTCTCGTACAGAGGCCTGTCGTGCGGTATCCCTACTATATCCCCAGAAACACGAGGGGCAGCCTTCCCGTCTACACGGATGTTCGCAATGCTGGCACACGATATCTCGTGCTCGTCCGGAACATCGAAGGTAATTCGTCCGTGAGTATCTTTCCTTTTTGCTAAGCTCTTTCTTTCCTCTGATGGCACTCTGTGTATTTCCAGGCTCTCGCAAAGGACCTCTCCGACACCCTTTTCAAGCGCGGCTCAGAAGAGGCTTCTAGGCTCAGGATTGACATTAATCGGTCAAAGCATTTAGTCATTCAGGGTGGTCGGTGGAAGAACAGGATTGTGGAGTGGTTGTCGCAAAAAGGCTTCTGACTGAGTGTTCTTCCAGGCTGAGCCCAGTAATGACAAGGCCCAAGCCGATGGAATTTTCCAATTCGTGTGGATATTCCTATGTTTAGATCATGTCATATACGATCTTGCCCATTCACCGGATAAGAACTGTTCTGAAACGCGCAATTACCTCGCCAGCCGGCCAATCTACGCCCCTTTCCCATATGAACAGCACTTTTTAAATCCATTGTGACCCATGACTATAGCATGTTGTTTGACGCAACAGAATGCTCCGGGTTGATGATGGGCCTTGCAACCGTGCGATGTACACTCAACAGCCGTGTTCTGTCGTTGTCAGTCATGATGCATAACTGGTGTCCTGTAACATGAGCTAGTATTCGGGCACATGTCTTTCAAGCGGCATCAATGTGCATTCAAGAACTCAGCAAGCCCGGCGTCTGGAAGATGCTGTCTTCTGAGACTAGAAAAGAATGCTTTATCCGACCTTCTTTTCGTTTGCTACTGCTGTGAAAGATATTTGTTGCGAGGCCACGTTAGGGTTAGGGCTACGGAATTGCGGGGCGCCAGAAAAAATTGAAGCGGAAATCGATCTGAACGTCAGAGGCCAGTTAAATCTGAGTCGAGTCACTCTTTACTTTTCTCTTCATTCACCGTCATGACTAGCCCAATTTCGACGCCAGTGCCACAAGGTGCAGGTGGTGTCACCACCCCTTCAGTCGCTCCCGCTCGTTCCACCAATCGCGATGGCAGTGGTAACAGCAGTTTGGGGACGTTCGGAGTGTGTGATGCTATGTTCTCTAATCATCAATCAGCCCAATAATTATGAATCACACTGGCTTAGGTCAAATCGGGTTTGGCACAGATGCTCAAGGTGAGGGTGTTAAAGTGTCGTACTAGTCTGTGCTCATTGTTGTTTACCTCAGGGTGGAGTCATCATGGATGTAGTCAACGTAGAGCAGGTTTGAGCACATTTAATCCCTTTTTCTTGGTGTATCACCCATCTCAAACGCGGTCTCCTAGGCGCGCATAGCCGAAGAGGCCGGCGCGTGTGCAGTCATGGCACTGGAGAGGGTTCCTGCTGACATCCGTGCTCAAGGAGGCGTTGCAAGGATGGTGAGTACTCTTGGCTGGGATTCGGATGAAGTTAGACTTATTGCTGTGACAGAGCGATCCGCAAATGATTAAAGAAATAGTCAATGCCGTTACGATCCCAGTCATGGCCAAAGTCAGAATTGGACATTTTGTAGAAGCACAGGTAAGGTGATGTACGTTACTTTAATATTCCTATGAGATTGTTATCCGCGCTGTAGATCCTTCAGGCGATTGGAGTCGACTACATCGATGAATCCGAAGTCCTGACGCCCGCGGATGATGAACATCACATCAATAAGCACAACTTCAAGGTTCCTTTTGTCTGTGGAGCCCGTAATCTTGGTGAAGCTCTTCGTCGTATTTCGGAGGGCGCGGCCTTCATTCGCACTAAAGGTGAAGCCGGGACCGGCAATGTCGTCGAAGCGTGAGCAGACCCAGTAATCCGAATCCTTTTGACAGCTGATCAGTATCAATATTTACAGCGTACGACATGCAAGAGCAGTAAATAGCGATATCAGAAAAGCTAGTGCGATGAACGAAGAAGAGCTATACACTTTCGCCAAAGAAATTCAAGCCCCATTCCATCTTTTGAAAGAGACCGCCAGACTGAAACGGCTACCCGTAGTTAACTTTGCAGCTGGTGGTGTTGCTACTCCTGGTATGCGCTGAATTTGTCAGATCAATTTTTTGAACTGAAAATTTGTCCGTTATAAGCTGATGCAGCCCTGATGATGCAACTGGGGTGCGACGGAGGTGAGCTAGGCCAGTTATTCCTTACAGATGGAAGTTGACATTGATTTTGGCTTTGATCTAAAGTATTCGTTGGTTCTGGTATCTTCAAGGTAGGTCTTAGAAGCATGGGTCACAGGCCTAGGATGCTGATGACCGGCTGACCCGCAAATAGTCTGGAGATGCGGCTAAGCGCGCACGCGCAATCGTTCAAGCGGTAGGACCTCACTTGTTTCATCCGTAAAGTTGAAAGATTGAATCCCATGTTTATCCAGGTGACGCATTATAACAATGCTAAAATCTTGGCTGAGGTGCTACTCCGTACAATTTGTGATTTTTGTCAATGATGCTGATTCATTTTGGGTTTTTCGTAGGTTTCGGAAGACCTTGGGCCAGCTATGGTCGGTTTGACGATGTAAGCTCAGTTGACTCGTCCGTCGAAATCTGCTTGTGTTGACACATTCACGACAACAGCGATGATAACCTTAAGGGTGGTCGCCTTGCTGAGCGAGGATGGTAAATACACGTAGTCGTAGCTAAAAAGCGGATGTAAAAACTTGAATGCAAAGTTCAATGAGCGCCTGAGCGCCCGCTGCCACTTAGGGGTCCCACCGTCACTGACGTCATATACAACACCCCTTCTTCTCCTTCCACGATGGTCTTGTCGTCGTTCGGCTCGAAGAGCAAAGCAGAGTCCAACAGTCAAGGCGGCGCAGAGGAACAACTCAAGCAATTCATTTCGGTGCAGTTTTCTCTAAATATTTCAAGTGCTTTCTGTGGCATCAAGTGGCCCCGGGTGATGCTAATAGTACCCTTTTTTTTCGCCAGCGGGACCCTGGGTCGCAGTATACTTTCGACAGCGAAAGGGACGCTCCTCAGTCAGAAATATGTCGCGGAATCCCTGGTGAAAGCGGGCGCGAATGTGTTGTTGTGAGCGTCCCAAGTTACCATACAAATGGGGTGTGCCTGTGCCTGGGCCTACTTCTAACATCGGGCTTCCCTATATCATACATAGCTGCAGATGAACTCGAAACGAATGTTTCAGGCCATGCAAGTAAGTCTTTCTTTGGACTGTTCCGTTGTTCGTCGCGTTTCGTTCTGTTCTGTTCAAACAGCGCCTCCCCGTCTACAAAGTCTGATACTGATTGAGGAATTTGACTATAGTCACTTGGTTTCTACTGTGCGCTACCGATTGAACCAGGCAAGACGTACATGGAATGCAACCCACTGCCAAAATAATACCCTACGTCGGTCGCCCGTTTGTTGATCTTGATTCACCGCTGCGAAGCGGTGCCCTGCAACAGCCTGCAACTTGGCAAGTGTGATTTCTTGATCCCGCTTATCGAGAACAGTCTTGGGGCCCGGGGGTTACCACCCTTGGTGGGGGCGACAGAGGCGAAGCCGCGAGGAACAGCTGGGGCCCTACCTGGAAATCGTTATCGGTGCGGCGCGCAGCGGGGAGTGCAACGGTGTTTTTAGAGATGTATGTTTATCACAAGCAAGAATAGGAGAATCTCCTACTAGTGTATAAATGGCTGTGCCTTGAGGAATGCCCCGACGCCAGTGAACTGCTAACATTTTAGAGGTGGACCTGATCATGTTCAATTGCTGATTATCGGTAGTTCCGCTGGTTGGAATTCGGGATTGCGTGTCAAGGGCGTACTAGGAATACTCAATTTGAACCATATGGCCCTTCGCTCTGAGCAGTCGGAAGTCACAAGTGTTCCATATTCATACAACCTTTAATGAAAGCACTTCTTCTTGGGGCATGCGCGGTGTGATGTCGGAAGACGGCAGGATTACTGCGCGTGAGTGAGTGCTCAATTTTGGGATAGAGCGGTAGATTTCTTGAGGTCATACTAGTTCGTTTGACAAGGAATGCAAGCTAGTATATGAGAGGTCCATTCTTATGTCCTACTCAATGCGCCTAGGATTCGATATGCATTAATGCTTCCGCTCAAACCTCACCCAGGTTTTCCCAAGCACATTGTACGGACAATCTGCGCCACCGTTGTCGAGACTCAACTGCATTCCCACTCCCACGCTGCGAATTGCGGGCGCATGTAACATCTCAGAGTAGCCCCAAATCGCTACCCAGAACAAGCCATGTGAAAGCAAAAAAAAATTCCTTGCAAGCTACATAGCATGCCTATGGAGACCAAGGCAGGTGATATCCAAAAAAAAAAAAGTTCTGCAGAAGCCCTACTCCACACCGGCCGCAGCCCCAGCACTAATCCCATCTCCATCCGAATCCCGAACCTGCACCTGCTCTTGATAATCAATCCCAAGCAGACCCGATCTCGCAAGCTCAAGCTGATGACCCGCGCCCTTCCTCCGCATCTCAAGGTAGCGCACATCAGTAGAGAAAAGATCATATTCGTGTAGTCCGCGCCGAGTCTCGCGGTAAATCCGGTGGTAGTCAAGTGTAAAGTTGAGGACTTGTTTTTGGGCGTTCAAAACCTGTACGCAGGAAGGTATAAGATGAATGGCTGCAGGCGATATGGGTATAGGGAGCTTACTAATTTGTGCATCTCTTCAACGTCAAGTAAGAACTGCTCTTCCTTCGGATCAGATGGTATCATCAATTCTGGGAACTCTGTCTCCGGGGCGGGGGGGAGAGCAGAGAAATGGAGAGAAGGTTCTCTAGGAGGATCAGGTTTTGAGGGTAAAACATCCGGTACAGGCGCAGGTGTCGGTACGCGTGCTAACGTTGGTGGTGCCGTGGTCGCAGATGATGATGCTTCCGGCACAACATCTGGTTCTGGAGGTGCAGAACGGGGAGAAGGAGACGAAGGAGACTTGTGCGGCAGTTGTTGCTGTGAAGGATATGGACCGCGATTTCGAGGACCGCGAGGAGGCTCGTGCTGTGGACGGGAACCATCAGAATTGTAGCGAGGTCCTCTTGGAGGCGGGTACTGGGGCTGCCTCGGAGGTGTCACTGGACGCATGGCAATGGGTTTCGGAGATGCTGGTGGGGAGCCGCCATAACGAGAATCTCGTGCGCTTCCAATCGAGTGTTTCCCTAGTTTCTGTCGTTTTGGTGGTGGCGACTCTCGTCGCCCCCGCTGAGGAGAGGGTGGTCGTCTTCGTGGTGGTGACCTCGATTGATACCGTGGATCTGTAGAGAACCAGTGAATAAAATATAAGACGGAGCAATGTGTGCATACGAGGTGAAGGCGTTCTTCGTCTTTCGTATCTGGCCCTTTCTCTGTCATGAGAGCGAGGTGGTGTCCTTCCTCTTTCCCATCGCATTGGCCGTGTATGTGGCGGCGACGGTGGTGGTCCATATCTTCTCTCTCTGTACCTATCTCTGTCTCTGTCTCTGTCTCTGTCTCTGTCTCTGTCCCTGTCCCTGTCCCTGTCTCTGTCTCTGTCCCGTTCCCAGTCCCTGTCATATTCTCTGTCTCTGGGATCAAAGTCTCTACTCCTGTAATCATCTCGTCGATGGTCATAATGAGGATCATACTGGGTGGGATAGTAAGCTCTGGTTCTGTCTTCTCTTCGTCGTGAGGTAGGAGGCGGTGGTCGCGGAGGAAGGTCTGCCATGAGAGTCCAGAAAAGCAGTCCTTGTTTGTCATCCACCATGGCCGCTACTTTTTATCCTCTTGCTTCTCCTTCTCAAATTCAATCTTCTCCTTCAACACAGGATCGTATTCCAGTAATTTTGGAAGAAGATCTCAGAGCATATGGCTGTAAACTTATACATGAAGCCGGCATTCTCTTGAACCAGTAATTCATCTCTTATTTTTCACCTCTTGGAGTTTCTTTCAGTTAATAGAAAACAGGTCGCCGTAGCTACGGCACAGATCCTCTTTCAAAGATTCTGGTATGTTTCTTCCATGAAACAGTTCGGTATCGGTGTATGTCTTGTCAGCCCTAAAACTGTGTTTTCGCATTCCCTCACGCTCCATATATCAGGACATCGGAATGGGGGCTCTGTATCTCGCATCAAAATTAGAAGAGTGTCCTCTACGCATGAGAGACCTGATAAACGTTTACGACCTCCTACAACAGCGCGCAGTACATTCCTCAAATCCCACAAAATCCACGAATGAGTTTAAATATGCCCCAATGTCATATTTTGGCCAGGCATTTTTTGACCTCAAGGACAATCTTGTTGTCGCCGAAATGCAGATCCTGAAACGACTGGGATTTAATGTCCAGGTTGTCCTACCCTACGGCACACTTATCAACTATCTGCGTGTCCTCGGCCTTACAAGTCGAGATGATGCTTGCGCCCGTGCTTGGGGATACCTTAACGACGCGTCAGTGAGACTCTCTTATCGTCCTATACATGCTAAAAGTATTACAGTCTACAAACACCCGTCTACGTACTCTACCAAGTACCAACGATTGTCAGCGCAGCAATATACCTGACTACGAGGCATCTCCGTATTTCTTTACCTTCGAAACCACCGTATTGTTGGTGGGAGCTGTTTGATGCGCATTGGGACGATCTTTGGAGCGTTTGTGGGTATATCATGCGTTTGTATAGAGACCGTAGTGAGGAAGACAGGTTGAGAGTCGTTGGGATGATTGACAAGAAGGGTGTTAGGGCGTGGCTGGAGAGACAGGAATTGGAGGTATGATAAGATAAGATAAGATAAAATGAGATTAGATTAGATTTCGACTTCGTGACCTTGCACGTGCTGACCTTGAGGCTGTCATTGTCAGTTGAACTCAGTTACAATTCTAATCGTTCAAGTTGTCGATAAACGAACACCCGGGTATCTCTCTTGTAAATATTCGTGTTCATAATGTCCTCAAGGTTTGGTACATCGGGCCGACGTACACGATCTTTGGTTAATGCATTCGAGCTAAAGTGGAGTAATAATTCGCAGGTTGTTCATTACGATGGTGCGTGCTTTAAGTTTACTTCTGATGGGTATGATGCTGAAGGGGTCATCTCGATTGTAGTTGGTGAGTTGTGTTGCTGTGCTAGGGCGCCTAACCCCTCAGACCCAAATCCTAACGACCGTGTTATCCCTGCCAACTCAGTACTAACACCAAACTGGTCCAACCGCAGCGGGAGGCCCATCTCTATCGGGATTGAGAAGGGGATCGAGATCATGAGACGATTGCAAGTCAATATTGCACCGGATCAGTTTCCGAGACTTGGAGGTAGGTTACTTATGTCCGTCGTGCGGGGCCTTTGCCTCTGTGGATGGAGTTTCAAGTCATATCCAACAGCGTTTGATGGGAAGAAAAACTTGTTCTCTTTTGTGGATTATCACATCACGGAACGAGAGGTCAGCATTTCCTGTCTACCCACTCCGTTTCCGGTTTGGCTCAACATTTGCGGCTGTAGTACCAAGTCCCTTGGGATAGTTCGCCGCCAAGGTCACATCGTACGGCTCCCCCAAAGGTAGTACTGGTTAGGATTGTATATGTCCGAACTGTCAATGTAAAGTGCGCTCCTCAGTGCTTTCCTCCTAACCATTTCCCATAACATCGGCGTGCTAGTCTGTTGAACCGTCTGAAAGCCGGGGAGGATTCTATAGCGAGTTTAGCTGCTGATAGCGATACCTCTTCCGCTCTAAACATGTTGAACCTTTTCGTGCAAGCGCAGCCCAGGGTGTCGTAGGTTGTATTAGTCTTCCCCAACGAGTCGTAATTGACTTCGGAGTTCATTACAGGGGAAATCTACATAAAGGTAAAAGCGTGTATGTGCCTCCGACTGGAAGTTCCCCTAGAGGTAGGACTCCAACAGAGTAGATGGTTCCTAGTTGATGCATATACTCGTCCAGGCCCGAGCTCGGATATGCCGCCTCTGAAGCTTTGGCACGGGTATTTTCAGTACGTCCAGGCTCCGAGTCTTCCTTGGCGAAAAGAGAATTTCTTATAGTCACCTAAAGGAGCGTTCGCCCCACTTTTGGAAAGATCATCGTCAATATTGACGCTACAGTTGGCGTTGTGTGAGTCTATTGTACCATAAGATTGACTTATGCCTTTCTTAAAGATTTATTTAAAGAATGCCAGACCAACCCCTTGAACATGCCTTCATGGGTCATTTAAACGTCAATGATGCGCGGCGCATGCGTCGTGTATCTGAAAACACGCTTCGGGAGTTGCGCCATTTTTTCAAAGGCATCAAAGTCAGCATCACCCTGCCCAGTCATAGAGGTAGACGTACAAGACCTATCAAGGACCTAAGCTCGGATGTCGGGAGAATCGAGTTCGAGAGTGATGGACAGGCGACGAGTGTTGCTGCGAGTAATTTCTACACAGGTTTTCCTTGAAGATTTAAAACGATGTTTGCGTAGGAATATTTTCGTCGCGCTCATAGCATAACGATACCGGATGGTGCGTTGGGCATAAAGATCGGTTCGCATGAGTGGTTCCCTGCAAGCGTATGTCAAGTCGCACAGCAACTGTACAAGGTGTGTGTGTGTAGACTTGAGAGCTACAGAATACTTAGTATACATCATAGGCTCGACTTTCACCCGATCAAGTTAGGCAAGTCCTAGCGTTTACCGCTCCCACTCCGCAAGACAGGATTCAGAGGATCACCGCTGGATGGCAACATTTGGGACATAGCGCGTCCGAATTCTTGCGGGGAGCAGGTATTGAAATTAATAGGCGTCCGCTGGCTATAGAAGGGAGGATCTTGGATCCGCCACAGATTGGGTATGGGGACAGGATGGCTATTACTCTACCGGTAGTTCTCGTTTATTGGATCAATTCAAGTCGGAGGCTGACGAGGCACCCCTTCCTTTTTTTTTCGTTGGTGTCGGTGTTACTGTAGAGAGACAAACCGGGTTCTTGGGATGTCATGAACAAAAAGCTGGTTAAACCGGCCACGGTCCAGTGCATGCTCGTGGTCAATTTCACGGGAGGGTACGCGACCACGGTTATGCATGAATTTGTTCAGGATCTGAAAGAAGCTATGTGCGAGCGTGGTAGGTCTTGGTATTGCTACCTTGGGTCCAGAACTCTGATTTTGTTGTACTTACCTTTGATTTCAGGAATGAGTGAGCGCCTGCCTGTATCATATACTCTGAAGCTAAATCTAAGATGACTCCTGACAGATGTTAAAGGTCAAACGGATATCCAAAATCTAACAGGCCAAGCCGAGATAGAGAAGGTCTGTCGATTAAATTTAAAGCTCCCCTAGGCAAGCTGAATGAAGATGATTCGTTCTAGATCCTATATGGTTTAGTGGATAGAAGCGAAGCGGACTTCATCTTGGCCATCCTCCCTGAAAACGCGGGTGAGTTGTACACGCGCGTCAAGAGGTTTGGTGATATCATCAAGGGCGTTGCCACTCAGTGCGTAGTAAGTGGCTATTTCTTTTGCTTTCTCATGGAGCTCGGTATTTCTGAGAGTCGATCGTTTCTGTTCCGGGATGCCTTCACTTAGAGATGGAGTAGGAAGAAGATCTGGGAACGTTATAGCAAGAAGAAGTTGAATCAGTATCACAATAACCTGATTTTGAAGTTGGTATTAAATTCTTTGGACTGCTTTTGGAGGTATGGAGCTGACAGGCAGCATGTAGGATCAACGCGAGACTTGGAGGGGTTAACCATGTACCATTGAGTCATGGGATGTCATACCTAGGTGACAAGCCAACTATGGTCATTGGTACGTTTATTGAATCGGTGTTTCTTTTCCACATTTTCTGATTGTCAACCAAGGCGCCGACGTAAGTCATCCTGGTCCCGGCAGCTCTAATCCATCGATCGCTTCCGTAGTAGCATCTTGGGACAGAGGGGCGTGTGAGTTGAATACAATACCTAAATTGATTGATATGAATTTATCCTGTCAGGTCAATATTGCGCGCTCACCAAGCTGCAACCCTCGCGTTTAGAGATCGTCCAGGACATCCGAGAGATGATTAAGGTTTGTCTGCTTTGAAATTATATGAAAGAACTCTATAATGACTCGAGATCGTCAGACATTGATAACCATGTTCCGGTCAAAGAATAAAAGTATTCTGCCCTTAAGGATATTCTTCTTCCGGGACGGTGTTTCTGAAGGCGAGTTTGAGACTGTGCGCCAGCATGAGCTCAAAGAGGTGCAAGGTTCTCCATAACGACATTATGTTTGCTTCCACTCGTTAAAATCCATTTATTTTTTTCCTCAGAGGAACTAGCAATGATCTATAAACAGGCCAATGCGCCACACATCCCTAGGGTTACTTTCATCATCGTTGGGAAGCGGCACCATTTCCGTTTCTTTCCTGATAAAGAGCTGGATCCGCGTCTTGCAGATACGAGAACAGGCAACTGTCCGTCGGGGTTTGTAGTAGATAAAGGTGCGCTATATGTCGGCGTGTGCATTAGCCATTATCATGATTTGCATTGTAGATATAACCCACCCGGTGTATTTCGATTTCTATTTGCAGTCGCAGCCTGGGCTGAAAGGCAGTAAGTCACCAAAGACTTTCTTATGTACAATAGCTACAGATCTCATTGCACGTTCTCAGCGAGCATACCTGGCCATTATACCGTCCTTCATGACGAGAATCTAGGGTATGATTCTGACCGGTGAGCATGTTTTGCTCGTTGATATCCTGCCTGTCTGACGTCTAATTTCCTCTGAAAGGTTGCAGCAATTAACGTGAGCATCATTCGAGCAATTTCCTAGGCATTATTTCATGATGTTTCCCCTTACAGGTACTCACTTTGTCATTGCTACTCTCGAGCTACAAAGGCTGTCAAGATCCCAGCACCGGTCTATTGTGAGGCATTTTAACGCTACTCTACGCTCAGTATCTAACATATCTCGTTCAATTTCAGATGCTGATGTACGCAAATCTTTCCAACCTACCTACTAACACTAATTTTGCCGATTTTCTTCTAGCTGGTTTGCCGCCGTGCCAAATTTCACTATCATCCCGACGTTAATTATAGCGACGACATGTCTACGGTCTCCGGCGAAAGTTCTCATTTTGATTTCTTCGTACAAAACTTCAGCCCTGTTTCGCAGGGTATTAGTCAAAACATGTATTTTGTGTGATCCTTTATCTGATATTTGTAGCGTATTTTGATATCTTCATTTTCGTGCTGCTCGCGTTGTTGTATTACTGTACGTTTGGCAATGATATGTGCAGTTTGTCAGTGTCAGAGTACAATCAGCCGGCATGCCGCGGTCAAACGCTCCTGTGAACCTCCGTGAACACTCACAGCTGCTGGCACAGCAATTCTTCTTCCTCAGCTCCAGCTCAATTTCTCACCAGCAACACAGGCGGCTTATTCTGTAACATAACTTCCAACGAATAAGGAAAATCATGGCAAACAAGGGCTGGTTAAACCTCGAATCTGCAGGCATTGGAATTCCAGAGACCCAGTTCTTCGAAGGAGATTCTGCCTTCAAGTTTCTTGGGTTGTCGAGAACGACTAGATTGTATGGGTTTTTTGGTTGGTGAGTTCTTGGCTTCAGGAGTAGCCTTGTTCAGGCTGCTTTGGGAGATGTCGAACGATGCTGACTGGGTCCCCTGATTCCTGATGCTTGTCTCACCCTTCCCAAGTGTGGCCGTCGGCTTCGTTCTCAGTTTGCTTGGGTCTATAGTGCTATTCCTGGGACAACTCGCTATCTTTGCACGTACGTAGCGTCTGTTATTAAGGATTGGGAGTCAACTGACAATGGGGGTCTCACAGTCCTGTATATCATGGGTACAATCGTATCACTCGTTGGCACAGGATTCTTGATTGGAGTGCGTTCTCGTTGGTACTTTTCCGTGTCTCCTGCGATTCTGACAAGTCTGGTGTTGACTGCAAAAAGTTCCTCACCCAATTAAAGCTCGTGCGTCGTCTCGAATCACTCTCGAGATGCTGATTTCAGATTTGTCTCAGATGTTCAAGCCTATACGAGTGCTCGCTACGATTGTGTTCCTCGCTTCGATAGGTTTGGTGTTCGTGGCTGCATTTGTCTTGAGTAACGAGGTGAGTGATGCGAATTCGTTCTTCCGAGTAGACAAGCTCACGATTGTGTTGATTGGATTCGCAGATTCTTTGCTTGAGTACGTCTTCTGACAGTGATATCACATCTATACACGCCCTGACACACCATCTTCCCTATTCAATCTTTCAGTTTTCGTTATTATTGAGTACCTTGCATACACGTGGTATTCGCTCTCATATATCCCCTACGCACGCACCGCAGTACTGAAGACTATCGGGATGAGCTGAAGGGCAAGATTAGCTCAACACTGTGAATTATGGCTCCGTGTGGAGGGTGTATTTGATACGTCGTATCGTAGTAATCTGACTGGTACCGCTTTTATCTTTCAAAAGAAAAATCATGCTCCTGGCTTCTGTGTAAAGTAATCTTGGGATTTTCTCTCATGCTTTTATTTGTCTAGACTAGGATTACTATCGCGTGTACAGCAATGCATTTCAGCGCTTTGATTTCAGTCTCTCAATTGCAACGAATATGATACAAAGATAAGTATACGCAGCTGATAAAAGTTTCTGTGCGCTTGAATGTAACTCATGTACTGCTCACAACCGGGCAAAACTGCACGTCCAAATCATCTGAGCGTCTTAATGTCAATTTTAACGAGTGAGGCAGACAGCAGTGAATACTTACCCTCTGAAGTTATTTTTCTTTTCTCGAAGAGCATCCATGATAGCACTGCGCGGGGCATCAGGACCAACACCCGAGGCATTCCTAGTGTGTGCGACGTCAATTGATGTGATAACCTCCGCAAACGCATCTTGTTTACTTGACTGCAGGCTCAGACAAACGCATGAACACGTTCCACTCCTTCTCATCTCCAATCGTTGTCAGTCCAGTGGTGATCACGTTACTCCTCGCCAGCTCTTCGAGCTTTACGATAGCCTTGTTCTCAGGTTCGATTGACTTCCCGAACGCAGCGTTCCCGGCTGTGTATTCGTGGCCGTTGTAGACGACGGTACTGTCCGGAAGAGTTCCTATGTATGTGAGTGCGGCATCCATTTCTTCACCGTTACCCTCGAAAAAACGGCCTGATCCACCGAGGAATAGAGTGTCACCGGTGAATACACCTCCAGGATGCGCCTTGTTGACAGCGTCTGTGACATAAAAGCAGATTGAGTCCTGGGTATGGCACGGAGTGGCCAGACACCTAGAATACGCAAAGCAGAGTTGAAGCCGAGAGAGTGGCGGAAACGCATCGGCATACCGAATACGAATATTATCAGCAAACAAAAATTCATCTTTATCTTTCACGAGCTTCGTCAAGGCGGGTATCTTGTCGCTACCACCATAGATAGGGGCCTTCGGGAATCTTGATGCCTGAAACACCAGTGTAGCTCAAGCCTGCAAAACATGAAAACGTAGGTTACGCACAAATTCCTGTAAGAGGATTAATCGAAATATCAGAGATACTCGTAAACACGAACCTTGTTTCCACCACTATGATCATGGTGGTGATGTGTAGTGATAGCAGCAATGAGCTGGACACCTAAAGAACTGATGAATTGGAAATCATGGTGTCTAGAACGAAAAGTACCCAATTTGTCAGCAGCAGCAGTTACTTTACGAACGTCGTAGGGATCGACTGCAGCAGCCGTCTTTGAAGACTCGTCGATGAGGAGATAAGCATAGTTATCCTCGCGAACTGGAACTGGGACGATCTGCATTGTATGTCGGATGGACGACGTCGAGAAACGAATTCTCATCGGGGAACGAGGTCATACCGTGCGAAAATTGTGGGCGATCCGCTATAATCACGTGATCCGACATCTCCAGACACAGCCGCTCGAAGGAACAGCAGTGCGGCTGTAAGTATCCTGGCAATCGGTACATAGATCCTTTTCTCTTCTGATGTTTGATTTTCCTGCCTTTCTTTCCTTCCCGGCCATCTTCTTTCTCCCTTCCTTTCTTTGTGCTGGCCACAATGGTTCTGTTTGGAGTTGCGAATGTTCATCAAAGTCGATTACCTGCGAGAGCCGCTGCAACCCTCTCCGCTCTTTCACCCGTAAGTACATACAGAATCGTGTTGGGAAGTATCTTGGCTTAATGTTATACAGAGGGCTACTCGCAACAGAATCTTACGCCAGCCGTACTCGTTTGTCAAAAAGCGCGACGAAGAGTCCAATAAAGGATTCGGCTCAGGTTCTGGGTCAGGGAGTGAAAGCGGACGCGATAGCTACTCGGGCGGCGGCTACGGCGACTATGTCGACGAAGCTGAAGGTTTCTCCACTGACAACGAGCCTAGCACTAGTAATGCTAGTAACACCATCCCAGACACTGCGACAGATTGGATAGAGTCTCCAACGATTGATTCATCTGCGAGTAGTTCTGGCACTGGCAGCTCGATTCCACCTTCAACAGATGCGTCTACATCTGCAGCAACATCTTCAACTCAGCCGACTGCTTCTAGCGGTTTATTTATCTCATCTCAAACATCGGATTCATCTGCGAGTAGTTCTGGCAACTCAATTTCCCCTTCAACAGACACATATGCATCTTCAACTCAGCAGAGTACCTCTAGCAGTCCACTCATCACATCTTCAACTTCTCTCGCGACCGCACTTGACTCAGCAACGACGTCCCCATCCCCGCAATCTCAAGCCTCACCCACTTTTAACGCAGGGGCAATCGCAGGCGGTGTCATCGGCGGCGTCCTGTTACTCGCACTCATAGCCCTTGGTCTGATAACGTACCTGCGTCGTCAGAGACACATTCGTACAGCTCCATCAGCCGAGTTTCTCGCTGTAACTCCAGGTCCGATACCCCATTTTGCCCGATTGGATTCACGCAGTTCGTCTCCAGCGCCATAGATTTTCGTGGCGTTCAGCGGATGAATCGATGACGCCTACTTTCATGCTGCATGTACGCTGGGACGTACTTTCCCTGAAAGACTACCTACTTGACAGTCCGGTTGAACCTGATTGTTTGTTTTGCATGCGGTGAAGATAAAGCCATGTCACGGTATGTACGTAGATGTTGCTTATATGTTGTTGCTACGTTGGGGTATCTTAGTTGAATCCATAATACGTTCATTTCAATACATAACAGGGCAGTGATATGTAGGTAGTTCTACTATAATTCTGATGCAGACTGGTCTGGCTGTGTACGGAGCCGCCGCCTGTACTATCTACTTACATAGTTCTATGATCTATCTTGAATGTGTACCTAT
The DNA here is from genome assembly GCA_000296255.1 of Omphalotus olearius VT 653.13. Taxonomy (NCBI): domain Eukaryota; kingdom Fungi; phylum Basidiomycota; class Agaricomycetes; order Agaricales; family Omphalotaceae; genus Omphalotus; species Omphalotus olearius. Next base: position 224,101 of record JH814817.1, on the reverse strand, counting down.
AAGTGTCTAATTGCGACGAAGGCTCGTTCACCAGAAACCTGAGCTATATAGTATTAGCCCGGTTAGCCCGTGTTGATTTCGGAACGATTCCAACACAGATACTTTGATAAGGTTGCAATGCATGCATCTCCGTCAATTCCGGATTCAGAATCACGCATCTCCACTGTCCAGATTCCGAAACATCTATTATAGAGAAAAGGATACAACACCGCAATCGAAATTCATAGTCACTGTTCCAGCTGTAGATTATAATACATATCATTCCACTAATCACTCAAGATGGCTTGAACGACGTTCGCGACCCTCAACTGTCGCAGGTCAGTATACGTCTATGGAATAGAAACATCAGTCACCCTGGTTACTAGTCGTATGATAGGGGAAGCGAGCGAACCTGTCCACAACCGACAAAGATGATGGGTTGCCCAGTGACATAAGTCATAGACAACGCCGCTCCGACCTATCGAGAAAATACACGTCGTCAGCAGAATTACGAGAAGGAAGGCAATCAGCGATCACGATTGGTAAGCTGTACCTGATCGTGATCGTGATCCGAAGATGACAAATACAAATTATGAAGAACAGCTTTGACACAAGCCAAGGCAAGCTCACCTTGTCGTCCACTGTATCCCATTTTGTCACCAGCATACCATCAATACCTCTCCCTTTCCCTGCTCCAGAGCCAGAAGAAAAATCTCGCAGCGCACGATCAAATTTAGTGAGCTGATCAACTGCCTCGTTTCCCACAAGTGCTTCCCCGACAAAAATAATCTTGTCCGGGTTGTTCACTGCGACGAGCTGCGTGATGGAGTCCAGTTAGCTTGACACCCGAGATACTGTGATAACGGCGCCTACCTTGGCTAAAGCACGCATCAAGGGCTAGAACAGAAGTTAATGGTTGGAGCAGAGCTCTCGATTGACCATGCGCACCTCGTTGTCTTGCATTCGGCCAGCAGTATCAATTAGAACAACATCAAAGTCTTTCTCCCTGGCTAGAATGCGGTTCAGTCTCATTAGGCAGATCGGAGGAAACTCGTGGCACTCACCGTACGAGATAGCTTCCTTGGCGATGGCAGCAGCATCTTTACCATAGCCTCGCTCGAAAAGCTCGACTCGCCCCTTGCTGTCCGTCGCGCCATTCACGCCAAGCGCACTGAGATTGCGTACATGCACGCGCAACTGCTCAACAGCACCACTTCGGAAGGTATCGCATGCGGCGATGAGAACTCTCAGGCCGTTTTGAATCAACCAAAAGCAAACCTTGGAAAGGTTAGTACTTTTGCCTACACCGTTGACACCAACAAACGCGATTGTATATGGCATGCGTTGCTGTGTTGAGGGGAGCGCGGAGGAAAGCTTTGTCCGTATCGACAATAGGAGGTCGGTCGACGTTTTGGGCGTTAGTATCCGAGTAAGGGACGTCGACAATGCAAGGCGAACAGCAGTGGTCGTACCTACGTATAGACAGCATCAGATTGTGTGCCATAAAGGTATGAGGAAACTTACTCTGGAATCCGCCAACCTTCTTGCCTATCAAACTCTCTTCCACTCCCTCACAAACTTTGTCTGCGATCTCCTTGGCTACATTCTTCTTCATCAAATGTTGTTTCATTCCATCCAGCACCGGTTTAAGATCCTGCTCCGTAAGGACCTTTGATCCCGTGAGTCTGGCGAAAAGTGACCCCAAGGAACCTAGTGGGACGGCAGCGGGTGTCGACTTGGTATCATTTGCTTTGAGAGCTTTGGAAATGACATTCTCGGTATTATCACCATCGGCAAATTCCCAGTCTCTGACTTCGTACAACCCATCACGGGTACGCGTCCCCATGGAAGCCTGGTCCACTAGGGAGTGTAGATCTCGAGTGGTGACTTCGTTAGACGCGACTGTATCCATACTGTAGTCAAGTGAAGCCATGTCGGACTCAGTAGGAGCTTCATCGCCCCATTTGCGCGCGGATTTAGTCTTAGCTTTGCGTTTTGTGGGAGCCTCGGAACTAGGGTTATAACATGAGAGAGTAGACTCGTGGGGATTATGTTGAAGACGTACTCAGATGCATGAGCGCTATCTCTGCCACTCCCAGCATCCGACGATCTCCCATCTCTCCCTCGCCTCCCACCACGTCCACGTAAGCGGTTCTTGAGTGCTTGCACGTTTCGAGCAATCTGCTGCTCGTCCTGCACAGTATCGGATGACTGAGACGGGACTAGAAATCGTTGTCTCAGAGCGTGTATAGAGGGTATACTCTATGCTGGTGCCCTCACCTGTGTCAGGATCGTCCGAAGATGGAGAGAGGTCCTCCACATGCTGAGGCCTAGCGGGAGCACGGAGGCGAGACCTGCGTTCCTGCATTGCGAATGGATGAGTCATGTAGTATGAAGAAATTCGACTGTACACGGACCAGAGCAGCCTTGTCTTCTAAGCCTTTCAGCAACTTGTCGAAAACCTTATCCCAGCCGTCGAAGGCAGTGGAGAAATTCCAAGACGCAACGCTCCCAGCTGCTACCGCATTTCCACTATTAACGGCGTGCAATGATGCTACAAATGTCGCAAGGATTGGTTGAAATAGCTCCACAAAAAGCGTCTTGAGTGCTGCCAGCAGCTCATCTACATATGTTAGTTGCAATATTCGCTGGTACGCAACCTAGACCATCCATCTCAGCACGGAAAACTTCAAAACTCAAACAAATGGTTGTAACATGCCACAAAAATGAGTTCCAAATCATTCACGAACGTCCACTTGATAGCATAGCCGTCCTTGTCGTATCTCTCATCCGTCGTCCTGCCTTCAATGAGCGCTTCCCGAATGAGAGAATTTACTGGCGAGGCTGCAGACGACGCGATTTGGGAAGTTTCTGGGGTAAACGACCGAGACCATAGGACAATTCCGCCTGGTTTTGTTCGTTAAAGCTAGAAGAGGTATTGAATAACATAAGAAAGACCTTTATGAGATATTGAGCAGTGGTCGAGCATTGCGAAGTATGAAGGACTCGGGCTGGAGACCCGGGCCGAGCGGATGGCAACAGTCACCGTGAGAGAACGTGACTCAGCGTGATTAAGGTGACTATTGTGACTGTCACGGACCTTCGTTACTCAACTTCGTCAATCATGAGTGCCCTCGCAGCGTCCGTATTTCTCATTGTTCATTTATTTCTTCCTTTGACTGTTTCTCCAGTGTTCTACCTCAGCCAATACATGCACCTGCTGAGGACGATGTCGACACCTTTATCCATGTTACACCGAATGCGCCTTCTCAGCAAGTAATCCCAAGGTTCTCTATTCCACCCTATGGTCAACGGAAAGGATGGAGACCATCGAAGCAAGAAGACTATGGTGCGAACCTCCGATACCATCTAACCACTACAAGAAGCTCACAACATTTCCAGGTGATGGTGGTGCATATCCTGAATGCCATGTAGCGCAATATCCTTTGGAGATGGGGAAGAAGAAGGTGCGTCCTGCTTGAATTTCTATCATCCCAAGCTAATGGCTTGTCAGGCTTCTTCTGGGAACACACTGGCTTTGCAAGTTGACAGTGAAGGGAACGTTCGTTACGACGCCATTGCACACCAGGGCCAACGGCCGGACAAGATCGTTCAATCACAGTTCAAAGACCTTGTGCCCCTGTTCTACCGCAAGGACCTTGATGACGACGCACGGGACATGGATCGTCCCTCCGAGGATGAAGTCCAAGCCACGGCCGAGAAGACTCGTGCTGCCCTCGAGAAACTCGTTAACGGCAAGATCAAAGCTGCTCAGCCTAAGAACGTCCCGGATAGCCAAGGGAAGACGTCATTCATTCGTTACACACCAGGGCAGCAGAATGGGGTCGGCTTGAAACAAAGGATTATTAAGATGTCGGAAGTTGTAGAGGATCCCCTTGAACCTCCACGATTTAAACATAAAAAGATTCCTAGAGGACCTCCAAGTCCACCTCCACCCGTGCTTCGTAGCCCTCCCCGAAAGGCAACAGTAGCCGAACAAAAAGAATGGATGATTCCACCTTGTATCTCTAATTGGAAGAACAACAAGGGTTTTACAATTCCTTTAGACAAGCGGTTGGCTGCTGATGGGCGAGGACTTCAGGACGTAGGTCATTTTCTCTACACCTCTCGGACGGCGGTTTACCTTTTGCAACCATATTCAGGTCCACATCAATGACAACTTCGCCAAGTTTTCAGAGGCGCTCTTCGTCGCCGACCGACATGCTCGAGAAGAAGTGCGTCAACGCTCACTCATGCAACAAAAGCTGGCCCAGAAGGAGAAAGCTGCAAAGGAGGAAAATCTTCGTATGCTGGCTCAGCGTGCTCGAGAAGAGCGCGGAGGTATCGCGCCAAAACCCACTGCCGCCTCGCAAGCTGCCTTGAAATCTACACTGGCTGACTATGGCAGTGACAGTGGTAGTGGTTCTGAATCTGAAGATAGTGCAGAAGATGAAGATGCCAAGAGAATTCGTGACGAGATGAGGCAAGAAAAGAGACGTGAACGGGAGCGGGAGATGCGCATGAACAACATGGGTGCGGAACAGCGTGCCAAGCAGCTCGCCCGGCAGCAAAACCGGGACATCTCAGAAAAGGTTGCTCTTGGACTTGCAAAACCGACACTATCGAAGGAGTCTATGTTAGATTCCCGGTTATTCAACCAGGAGTCTTTGTCTGGGAGCTTTGCGGATGACGAATCGTACAACTTGTACGACAGACCGCTGTTCCATGGGTCAACAGCTGCTGCCGCTATATATAAAGCTCGCGGAAACATTGCAGAGGGGAATGAGGAGTCGTTCGGTGGTGGAACGGATGAAGGTATCGGCAAGGCTTTGGATAATGATAGATTCAGCCTTGGTCAGCCGAAGGTTGGATTTGAGGGTGCTAACGAGCAAGAGGCTCGGGAAGGTCCTGTGCAGTTCGAGAAGGACACTGCAGATGTGTTTGGTGTCAACCAGTTCCTTTCTGAAGCCAGTACAGGGAAGAAGAGGGGCCTCGACTCCGGGGGGTGAGCAGGAATTCACCGCGTTTTTTTTTCCCTAGTCATGGCTGACCATCATTTATTTCATTTACAGTAATGATTCGCGGAAACGACGACAACTTGAGAAGGCAAATGAAGATTAACGAAGACTGGTTTTTCTCGTTTGGTCTTTTCATAGTCTCCGCACTATCGTATTGCTCTCTTCTATGACCTATTTGTATTCACTTATCATGTATCATTGTATTGAACACGCTGAACAAGATTACTCCAGGCCAGCATATATTAATAATAGGAAACCAGATTTTTTGGGCATACGCATAAACATTCAAGCTGTCGGATACACCGTTGATGTAGAGCACAAGGAAAAAGTGAAAAGTTATAGAGCATCCGCCGACACTACGTCTGTAGGCAGGGCACTTCTGTCACGATATACGACAAATTGCACTGCAAGCCACCGACGTGAAAAGTAAATCCAAGTATATACAATTGACAGAAGACAAGACAACAAGGCAGAACATCAAAGCGATCATAATAGCAAGCATGAGGAGAAAAGTTTACATACTCAAGATAACACGTTAAGTGAGAGGAATGGGTGAAACTTTGCGACGTAAGGTTTCCTGAATATCTGAAATCGTTCTTGCGATATCAAGCGTTGGAGGGCCACCGGGCACGGGAATGGCGAGGCGTTGCTTTGTTGTATTCAGCGACATCTGCACATTCGGAATGACACGCGGGATGAAGTCGGTAATGAGCTTGTCCTGAGGGAGACCAGCATGCAGTGAGAACAGTCATTCTAGCAGGCACCATCCAATTCACATACCTCTGGATGTAGGATAGTAACCGATCTTTGAAGCCACCACAATGAAGTCTTGTACGATTCATCAGTTGGCGACACCTCTCCGATGATAGCAGAGAGCTAAGTATGACATCAGTAAAAGCAGGTATGTCGACGACAGCTACAGCAACATACTCGATGTACGAGAGTCAAAATGACAGCTTGTGAGACCAACGCCTTCCCGTTCAAGGGCATGATAAGTTCTGGGTTCGTGCGTGACAGCAACTCCCGCAGCTTAGTCGTATCCTGCGTGTGGAGCACACCAAGATAAGTCTCATCCCACTGCTCAGCAGGAATAGATGGAGAGCGCTCGGGCTGAGGGTGAGCGGCAGGAGGAGGGAGCACCGGATGTGATGCTTGCGGCGCAGCGATTTGCGGTGCTGCTGCAAACCATTGCGACTGCAAGGCTTGCGGTGGCGGGTAATGGGCTTGAGCCGACAAGTTGTAACTGGGTGGAGCAACCTGCGAGATTTGGGACGAAGAGGAGGATGGCAAACTCGTCGAGATGTTGGGCTGCCTCAAGTGTGGCTGATTCATGGGATTTTGAGAGATGTTTGATCCCGGCGAGCTGTGAGTGGGTTGCTGTTGAATGTGATGGAGGGCTGAGCCAGTTTGACTCATGCTCAGGAACTTCACTTGGTCTGATAGCATCCTGACAGTGCGCTCCAACTCCCGAATCGAATTCTGAAATTGATCAGGATTAGGACGATGGTGAACTAGAACGATACTCACTTCTTGGCTCCTCAGCGCATCACTCTGCCAGCCAGTCAACTCACTCTTGAACGAGTGGATCTCACTACGGAGTTCACGGAGAAGTTCTTGATGCATCGCAGAAGATTGTTGAGAATAAACAGGAATCAATGTTTTATTGACCGCCTCCTTGACATGCCGGTCGATCAGAGGGGTGAGATTGGTCGATAAGATATGGGAGAAGTGTCCTGAAATATCTGACCGCAGAAGCAGTTTTTCCAACTCGACAGGGAGACTCTACAGTAGATGTTAGCAAAGGAACAGAAACGCATCAGATCTACACATGCCTGGCTGATGAAGTCAACCAATCCTTTGCCAACCTGATCGTTCAAAGCTGCTTTAACCTCATTCTTAGTGATATTCTCCAACGACGGCAGCACAGAATTCTGGACTTCGCTCTTCACTGCAGCCTCCACCACTCGCGTAGTATTCCTGGTCAACTCTGTGGATATGAGTTTCAGGATCTTTTCTTGACGCGCAAAGTCCTCCGCCTGCTCGTGCGCACGGGCCTCTTCCAGCCGTTGGTCTGTATAACGATTAGGGATCTGCATTCTCAAAATGGAGTCAATATTATGCTCACGTTGCTTGTCCATTTCTTTCCCCAGTAGTCGACCGATCCTCGTATGAAGGTTCTCTTCAGTCTTCCTTATCTCCTTACTGAGCGCTTGTCCCAACGCAGATTCGTTGATGATGGCACTGTCAGCTGACTTGGAATTCTTCTCGAAGTTAACACTCTTGCCCTTCCCTTTACTTTTCGTCTCCTGACGACCCTCGTCACGGTTTAAATCAGCCTCGATCTCTTCCGAAGGTGGCGTCCTCAGACGAGGGGCCTGCTGCTGCTGCACCTGGGACGCACTCGTTAGGTGCTGTTGCGGTGGCCTTTGGACCCTTGTGGGCTCTTGCGCTGGTTGGGGAGCTTGTGGTTGTTGTAGGGGCATCTGACTCTGCGGAAGCGCATGAATGGGATATTTAGCATGAGTTGAAGATACGGCAGCGTCGAACCATTCCTTCCTAATCAGGATCTGATCAACGCCACTCGAATGCACCGAGAACGCGACCAAGGCAAGCTCGCCCGGAGGCACCTTGGCCGCGACACACGCGGCATAGGCTTCGTCCCCGTTCGGGTCTGCATCGGCCGTGAGGATAACAAAGTGGATAGTCGACTTCGGGCCAGCGAACTCAATGACCTGCTCAAAGTAGCCTCTGTAAGCCTCTTCTCCACTTGGATTGACAGACGTCTCGAGATTGATCCTGAGGGCAATCATACTCTCTCTACGGCAGTTGGCTACCCAGAGCGTCTGAATTCGCGAGTCGTAGCTGACGTGTCCAAACATTTCCAGGTCCTCTTGGGTGCCGTTCACAAATTTGACAGTAGAGAGAACGGCTTTTGTGGTCATAGAGAGTAATTGAAAGATGGTGCCGTTCTTCCGTCCGACAACGATACCTCCTTCGACGAAAGTGAGCGAAGAGGGCACATCTTCTCCGCGAACTTTGTGGGTGGAATAAGGTAGTTGATCTTGAATGTTCCAAATCGTAAGGGTGGAGTCCATAGATATTGTAGCAAGTGCATAATGTAAGGTATCGAAATCGAATGCAACCAGTGTCTAGACACGTTGTCAGTAGATGGGTAAGAAGAGATGGAATAGTGCACTCACAGAGGACACCGGGAATACCTGCCCAATATGAACTAGATCAGATTGCGGTAAAATCTGTCCTCGCAAGGCTGGAGCATTAGCCAGGTCTATCAGGTAGATCTGGGTTTCAGAAGCAACGGCCAGCGTATCCGGCTCCTTTGGGTGCCATTTGACCGACTGGAGAGCTTCCTGACTGTTTGCCGGTGCGATGCATAGCAGCAACTGTCCGCTATGAGATCACATTTAGCCAAAGATACACCCAACCGTAACAGGACCAACGACGTACGGGACATCATCAGTGATAGTTTCTGGCAACTCCCACACAACGAAACCTCCGTCTGAAGTGACTCCAGCGAGCCTGTTGCCGTAAACGGCCATGTCGGTGACACTCGAGCCAGACGGGAAGACAGGAGGTAATTGGAGAAGAGTACGATCACCACTGGACCTAGAGATGACACGAATACGACCTGTAAAATACTCAGCTAACACTCACTACATGTACACTGATTTTCCTTACCCCTTGTCATAGCATAAGCGACCCAGTGAGTGGCACCAATTGTAGTACCAGGAAGGAAAACGGAGTCTTGCCTCACGAGCGCGATTGCCGTAGACTTGACAGAATCGTGAGGGGCTTGAATATCCTCCAACGGCTGAGAGACATCAAAGACGATATTTTGCGCCTGAGGGCTGCAAAACGCACGACGACTAATTAGCAAAGCACTGACGCCCCGTACTTAAATAAACACCTTACCTCGGACTGTTCACGTTCTTGTTGAACTTGCCCTTCCCTCGCACACTTCCCCTCGTGGCTGGACCCGGTGAGCTCTCCTTATCTCTTCGATTGCTATTGTTCCCTGAAGACCCTTGCTGGCTGGCGGGTGATTCGACAACCCGAGCACGCTGCGCCTGAGTTTTCGGTGGCGAAGCACGAGGAGAACCTGCCCGATTTGGAACTCCGCTTGGCTTAGGCGGGAGCGGAGGCGGGGGCACTCGACTCTGCACCTGCTCAGGTTGCGAATATTCTCCATACGGATCATATGTCGCTTGTGCCTGTGGTACAGAATGACTGGGAGCAGGCTGTATTATTTGTGCCCTAGCCAAAGTCTCGAGGAGATTGTCTACAGACTGACGTTTTGGATCTGGGGCCGGAACTGATGTCCAACCAGCATCCTCATTCCCACTGGAGACGCTGGACGGCGGAACCTGTTTTTTCTTAGCAGGTCCTGAAGAGGACAAGGCATCGAAGGGAGAGACGAAGTCGAACATGGATTTACGAGGCGAAGGCGGATTCTGTTGTTGGGTGGGGGGTGGGGGGTGAGGTTGAAACGACTGTTGAATTGGTTGCTGAGGAGCCTGTGGGCCTCGAGCAAGTTCAATCGCTGGGTCGTGCTGACCATACGGCCGATATTCACTCTCGTGCTGGGTAGAAGCGTAAGGTGGCGTAGACGAATTTTCAGGAACTGTATTTCGCTGAGAGTCTGAATAATTGGATCTTGGAGGTTGTCTGGTTTAAATGACCAAAAAAAAACAAGGCATTCAATACTGAAACAAATAGGTTGGAGGGGGGAAAAAGAGCGCATAGCGACATCCATGTGAGACACTGGTAATCCATGCCAAAAGCTCGTGCGGGGTCTACTGCATACTGCATTTGGACGTGCATGCTGTTGACACTCGTAATGACGATGATATGCGACGGATCGATTGGTTGGAGAAAAAACAGAGGACGAAAAGCTTACCCAGCCATCAGTTGCTCCAATAAAATCTTCCCCTGCGTCTCGCTATGCGAAGGCGAGGTACCTGACCTCTGAGATGACCCTGGCGGACTAGGAATTTGCTGTTGGGGCAGTTGAGGGCCAGCTACAACGCCACCGACGGTATTGGAAGCTGAAGCTGAAGCGCCGCCGAGCAGAGATAGTAAAGCAGATTGTCTGTCCGCAGCAGAAGCACTAGCAGAAATAGAAGAAGGTTCGTCGGAAATCGACATTACTGGTGTGTTGGGCAAGGAATTAGAGTACTCGTCATTCGACTGGGTGTTATGCTGATGACTCGAAGGCGAAGACGAGCTCAGTTGTTGAAAAAGAGAATCAATCTGATTTGTGGGAGATACATTATGAGCATTATGAGGTATCGGACCTGAATATTGCTGAGATTGAGAAGATTGCATTGGAGGCGTCGAGCCGCGCGAAAAGAGATCGTGAAGAGAAACGTTCTGACGGTTATCCATCGCAGTCGGCCTCAGCCTGAGGAGATGAGAGAACGAAAGATAATGTTTCTGGATCCAATTTCTACTCTCTCAGACAATCAACGACACGCTGATACCACGAGGCTGCCACGGCTATTACCGGATCACCTCAAATAATAAACTAGGCAAGTCTCCCGCTTGCGACACCAGAGCATGGCGGAGGCCCCTCAGATTATCTCCTGTTTGTGCAGAATACATTCAGAATGGCTAGATATACGATAGATCCGTGCCAGGAGCTCCTCCAGGCAGGCAAGCGATAAACAATGGTCATAAGGTGAGCTCGATTAATGCCTTCATTACCTGTTGGACATCGGCTTTTATTATTGCTAGGCCCCTTGATATTTTCAGACATGAGTCCTGCGTCGACAAACCCCATTTCTTCCCATACTTCGGCAACGCGAGCCTGCTCTTGACGAGAACCTTGTCTGTGTTGGGCATGTGTGTCGACTTGACTTGTCAGCAACATTCTCTCCAGCCTCATGTAGATGTCCTGGTGAGAATAACCCTGGAAAACTTCCTAGTTCGTTAGTTGTTCCCTTGTATTAGGTTAGAGTTCAGTTCGTCGTTCTGCTGCTCTCGTCATTGCAATCAAGACCGTCCAGGCCTTGCCCTCGTATTTTGTTATTGTCACCCTGGTTTGTAGATGCATGAGTATATGCACGGCACGGAAGAGATGAGCATCAAACAGTTTGTCTACTTCGAAGATGTAGTTGAGAACACAGTCGATCGTCTTGACACGAATGACTTCTTTTTGAAACACATATTATGCGGTATGGCATGGATTGTCTGTAACTAAGAATGACATCGATCATCAACGCAAAAGTAAAAGAGAAAACCTTCCTTGCATCGGTCCGCACTCGGGCAGGACATCTTCGCCACATAGAAGCTCGCTATCTTTTGGCTCGCCGCACGCGTTGGATATCCCTATGATCGTATGATTATTCCTACACAAGTCGCCAAGAATTGTAGGATAAGGGATTGCAGTTACGACAATTTCTCTGGTAATGGTTTCATTGAAGAAAGTCTCTTCAATTTTGGATAAGAACACCATCATCGCGCCACCTTGACCAAATTCAGGGCTTTCCTACCAGATAGAGAGGAACAAAGACCGTACTCGAACCAGCAGAATTGAGGATAGCAAGCAGATGTGAGTGAAAAGGAAGTCCTAGGATCATGTAAAAGTTCATGCCGTTGTGATTCTGGCGAGTATTGCAAGGGAAGCATTGGTTATATGCCACCTGTTAGCAGCGCGGTCTCAGAACCAGGCTGCCGAACTGAAAAGGGTGTAATTACCAGTCCATGTTAGGCCAAGCCACAGTCTCCAACGTGGACAAGGGCTTCAGCATTGCGTGTCTGAAGATATGACGCGTGGTGAACAAGATCGTGTATGAGCCTGCTTTAGAGTCAAATATTGAAACCCATGCTCGAAGGAAGATAAGCCAACACTGAAAAGCACCGTACGAGGGTCTGCAGACCAACTTTGGTTCCTGAGGGTTACAATTACCGCGGCTTGCACAGCTACAAAATGAGAGAGTACATACACTTGTAGAATCTAGAAGTGACCTATGACTTTGGCAATTACGATCCTTTGCTGAACGCCGTCTCCACGCAGTCCTGGACGAAATGTCAGTACTGGTATCAAATACAATAAAAGAGGACCTCAGGCCTCATGTGTGGTAGGTGACGATATTTCTCCAGCGTCTTGCCTATTTCGCGATGCATGGCATAAGTACTTTAGTCGATAGATTCAATCATTGATACTTATGATTGAGGCCCCGGTGGCACGACAGGGCAAAGCAAGACTTTAGGCGCCTTTTGTTCGCATGAGCCCGATCATGATGCGACAAAGGGAACAAGAGGCGGAACAGCTCGCTCGATAATCGAGTGAGTAGAATGCTCTGTGCGCCGCCCGAGTAGAAATCTAAGGACAGTTGAGTACGTTGAGTAGCGAAAGGAGATGAAGCATGAAGCATGTGGAGGTACAGTTCTACCGGACCGGATCTACCCGGCGTTCACCCCTCGAATTACAAAATATAAAATTTTCTTCTTTGATTTCAACGACCATCTACTCAAGACAAGGTTACTTTCGACATACAACATTCTACATCTCTTACAGAATGCCTTCCCCATTAGACGGTCTAAATGTCGTCTATGCTCCTCAACCAGTCTCTGACTCCCACGACTTGATTACCGGTGACCCCTCTCAGATCGATTCATCTCTTGAGATATGGCATCGTCTGCCTTTCAACCTTGAAGACGGCCCTCATTCTACGCTCACACACGGAGGGGAGAAAGATGATTCGGGAGAGGAGAAGGAAGAGCCAAAGAGTACCGATAAGCGCCGCACATTTAGCAGCGCCTTCGAGTCTGCTGCCCCCAATCTCTGGTCTCAACCGCAGCCTGCCGACAACGTCGATCCATTCCAGGCTTTCCTAGCTACTTTAGCAGCAGCAGGGAGTCTGCAACACCCTAATGTCTCACAAGTGCCTCAGGCTCCCGCCCCCTCTCTTGCTCAACTGCTAGCACAGCATTCTGCAACATTCGGACTGCTACCTGTTGCTAGCATCCCTTCCCCTGCTCAATCTTCTACTTCCGGCCCTCGTACCGCAGAGAACGCCTCCTCTCCGCCCCCGGCGAAACGTCCTCGTACACGTAAAACATCCGTGTCTGCCGGCGAAGTTATCAATGAGGCCATCGCTTCCCCTGATGACGCTACACCGGTAACGCCTCTTTCTGCTGCAGAGGATAAGCGTCGGCGGAATACAGCTGCTAGTGCCCGGTTCAGGGCGAGGAAGAAGGAGCGTGAGATGGCTCTCGAGGTCAAGGCCAAGGCCTTGGAGATTAAAGTCAATGATTTGGAGAAGGAATGTGAGACGTTGCGGAGAGAAAACAATTGGTTGAAGGGCTTGGTTGTGGGTGTCACCGGGGCTGCTACTCAGAATAATCCCGGGCAGACAATTTAATCTAAAGGAGTATAACTCTATCTAGAGTGTTTTCTTGGATAACGTCTTTAGCAAAGGAACAATTTCGGTCAGGCAGCGGTGAAATGGTGAAACAATTGTACTATACGCTTTTCTTCCCACTTGCACATGACTTACGCCAGATATGAGTTCCATCGTTGCTGCTTTATTATCTTTATACTCTTTCTCTTCGTGTACTTTTGGTTTGTGTTGTAGGGGTGGTGGGTTATGGAACACATGCGCTAGGAAGTCTTTGTGGTACTTAGCCGTAGGACAGGGTGGACAGCGTCCAAGTGCCAAGCAAGTAGTTATTCATGTAACCGTAACGCGTCGCTACAAGTTGTCTTTTGTACAACTGAAATCTGAACTGTATCTTCACCAGCGATCTACAAGAAATACATTGAGAAGGCAACTGCCTTGTTGACCTTCCTGAACTCCTCCTTCCATGCATCAATTTTGAACGCATCCTTACCCGATCCAGTGCTTGAGGCATCTGAATTGAAATGCAAATTCGACGACGGTGAAAAGTAGAACGCGACTCGGGAGCAGACGAGCTGAGTGAAAGCAGTTAGTTAGTCAACACGACGCCATACGGATAATGATCACGAAGCATACATCAGCGTCTACAAGTGCGATTCAGTTACGTTGATTAAGACTTTAGAAAAGACGCGGAAACGTACAGTACACAGGAGCCGGAATCGATACTGAGCGCGTTGCTTTGGCATATACATGACATAGGGCAAATGCAAGTGCCTGTATCCTAATACAAATAGCTCAGAAATCGGCGCACTCGGTGCGTGTCATGCGGGCATACTTTGCGAGGTCAAAATTGTATACCTCATCTTTGATGACGGTGTAGTGGCTTGACCGCGAAGCTGATGTATGGTGGGACTGAATCACTGGATCCACTACTTGAACATGAGCAACTTACTGCCTTGAATAGCTCCATGACTTTGCAGGTAGAAGTCCATTGTCAACGGATTTCCGAGGTCTTCTCGATTGTTCACAAATCCAGCCACACAATTGCCTTTGCCGTCATTTGCTGGCCTGAAGAGAACGATCAGTACGGAGAGGCGAGGGAGACGAGCCTACTTACGAGCCTTCTTGAGGGAAAAACGCGATATGGTGCCTGGCTCAAACCGAGTGAATTGGGGCAGGTTGAGCTCAACAAGTTCAACAACAATGAATCTTTACTGACCTTTTACCAACGATGATATAAGACAATTTCGGCTTCATCCCGCTGACATTCCGCTTTTGCCATACAGCCTCAATAGCATCTATGCATTGTTTTAGAGGCTTTGGAAAGTACAGAGGAAAATACCATACCTTCAATAGCCTTGATCTCGGACGGTGCAACTGTCTGGAACTCTCCTTCGGATACACCATCTCGAAAGAAGAGAATTTGCATTGGTGGACCACGGTGCATTTGGCCAAAGCAATCGATCGCATCCTCCACCATCTGTCTCAGACTTGAGATAGTTTCTAAACGAGGGTGCTGGATGTCTGTAAATGCAACGTAGGATGCTGCGTCGGCATCTCGAGACCACACGAGAGAAGTTATGGAGGGCCTTTGAACGCCTGGACCTGGATGGCCGACGTCAGCACCTAGGAGCTTCATATCAGCAATGTACAGTTAAAATGGGTCGAGTATTACCCATGATCATAAACCGACCACCTCGCTTAAGGTTTACTATGGCTGGCGATTCAACTAGGAAGTTGTACCCCCCAAGTCGAGCATTCAACCTGATCACATGTCAGTCTTAAGTTACTGTTTCGGATACACCAAACCAGAAGCGCACTTGATAGCAATGTTGTTCCAGTACTGGTTATTTGCTCCTGCTACTTTCTGTTCCCTCAAGCACTGCGTGCGGATGCCTGTACAGATGTCTAGACTATTTCAAAATACACAATTAAAAGGATGACCAACCAGCGGTTATGTCTGACCAAAACTTGATTCGCTGCCGAAGTTCTGCAGCGTTTTGTGGCAGAATTACGACGAGAATCGGCGTGAGTGCTCTAACTTCTCCTCCACTTCCCTCGACCTTTCGTTTGAGTGCCGTGACCGCTGAGTTTAGCACCTAATTAGAACTTCATCAGAATCGAGAAGCCACAGCGGGTACATTACACCTACGCGTTCTGCAGCTTGCCCGTGCCCTTTTGGTATGATTTCGGGTTCAGAAACAGCTGTAGATTGTGAGTATACACATCGTTGGTGGAAGATAAAAACCGTACCCATCCCTGTGTCACGCGAGTCTCAGCATTCAAATTAGCACAGATTTTAAGACTGCACTTACCAAGATCACGGCAGCAATTCATCAACGCCGATGTAAAGCTACAAATCCGACGCTGATTTGCAAATGCTTCCACAAAATTGATCAACGCCCAGCAAGTCAGTGGTGCAGCCTTGTTGAAGGACTGGCCAACGACATTCCAATTTCCATTCTGCGGCACCTACAAATATTCAGAATTTCCAAGCATTACGAGGACAAGGGGGTATGACATACAATATTATTACTGCCAAACTTGACTTTAGGGACCGCCAGCAGCTGACCCCTGATTGTGATTGGATTTTGGTCAATGAGCATGCCGGATTCAACTATGGCGCTTGAGTTCTTATAGCTGGTTATCTACAGTGCGCATATAGGTTCATGATCCCAGAGGAGCAGAAGGTTTGAAGATACTCACGGGTGACTCAATCTTCGAAGATCGAGAGCCACGGCCAGTGATAACATTCAGCCGTTCTCGAGGTGGAAGAGTGGCAAACTTGACAGCCTCGCGGGTACATGCTTCCGGAAGTTTTTGCTTGAAAATTTGACCTTCTTTCACCTTACAAATTTCCATGGGCACGACAATTTGTCTTGGGGCGTCAAGAGTAGATAGGCGAACACCAACGATTCCCGGATACCGGATATGAAGATTGTAGGTGACCCTGAGATGTTCCTATGCGAGCACCATTGAGACATGTACGTCGTAGAGCAGGTGTCATTTACCGTAACAGTCATGGTCCTATCGTCGTTGTTCTGAAATTCGAAATTTCCAGCATCAACAACCAGGCCGTGAATCACTTTTGTTTTTCTCGTCGTTTCAGGAACAACCAGAATATTGTTCAGGAACTTCCGGAGACGAATAAAGTTTTGTTGTGTTTCGTTCAATGCAAGATCTCGGACATTTCTGGTGTTCAAGAACTCCATTGCCAAATCCACCAAATTTCCGGCACGAATCCTTGTATGCAATTACTTAGAAGCATTAAGAAGTGACAAAGGAATACTCAACTTACATTGCAGTGACTGTAGTATCAATGTTTATAAGCATCCTCCCAATACCTGGTCGAATAGATCTGTAGATTTACAATCAACATCACCCAAGGAATCCCGTGGGATCAAAACTCACTGAAAGAGCCCTCGCCATAATTCAATTCCCTGTCCAACAGAAGTCTTGTCAGAGCTCGAAAAAAAAGCTCGTGCGTTGTGCGGGTAAAGTCTGTGGATTTGTGTGTAAGTCATGATATAGTATGAACTGTACAATACCTACCGATTGGTTTCTTGGCAAATCAAAAGTTGAAGCAAGTTCATAGCGGTGGTCATGTTTGCAGTACTGGCCCCGGGCTTCATCTTCACAAGATCTTCTAAGTCGCTGGGAAGTGGAGCAAGCTTCAGAACCATGAACGTGGAAACAAGGAGATCATAATTACGACGGTCGAATGGTGTCACCAGCGGTGAGCTTGAGAGATATGCGGTACGTTCCACGAGCGCCCTCTACTGCTGGTTTATCTTGAGAGAATCCAACCAAGTACTACGTGTATGAACATAGCCAGGTATTCCAACGAAAATATATCCGCTTACTGAACCAGATCCCCCTGCGGGCAGTTGAAGGCGGTGGGACGCGTACATGAGTGCCTTCCCATCATAAATACCGAGAGGGTTGAAAACTTCAGGCGCGATGTTGACTTGAAGTCGATGAAAAAGCTCCTGCCTTCTTCGAAAACTAGTGACGTCCGGTTGATAGCCTACGAATGATCAGTTTCCCGCTCGGATTCAGCCTGTCCTGGTTGTTAATGGCCAACTCAACTGACTGCGACAGCAAATGAGTGAGAGGAAACAAGTTTGAAAGGAAGATAAAAAACATACTGTCATATAGAAAATACTCTCGTTGAGGCAGTCTTTAAAGATGAATATGTTTTAAACAACGTTCGATTCGGATGCGTTTAACACATACGTCTTGATCGGGAAACAATTAGCGTCTACGGTGACCGCCAGTGCTTTACTTGTATCTCGATGTACTACCTGAGAGTTTACTTTGGTTCTGGGGTGCCCATGAAAGGCCCCAGGTCTTTGAGAGAAAGCGTTGCTCATGTGTGCAAAGTTGATGACAGGTGAAGAGGCAGTCGGTGCGGATGATCTCTACGGTGGATTGAAGGGCGCATCTCCTTTATATATTCCTCTATGTTGAGCTTTCGGTATCACCTAGAATCGAAGCAGTGAGTTATCAGAGATGCAAGATCGTGACTCGTTCGAGAGTAGATGTGACACTGAAGCAGGAGCTAGCAGGAGTCAGGAATGTGCGTGACCATCATATACCGTACGTAGGAGCGTCCATCAACAGAAATTGAACTTCCAACCTGGATCATCTTCTGTTTCTATAAAGATTGCTCAGCCCTACGAGGTAAGAAAGATAGAATAGGAAAGTCCTGATTTGGGAATACGAAGTGACCTGGTATACGGTACTAGTGACTCGAAAATGTGAAGAATGATGTAAATTACAATTTGTATCAGAAATAAATTACTAGGAATTCAGAGTTACCGGCTAGAGGATTCTTCAAAATGGAATTGTGATGCGAGCAGTGCAGAAAAAGGAAGAGAAGCATTAAAAGCTTAATACGTGAAATGTCCATGGAAACTCACCCTTCACGAATATCACCCATTGACCCAAATCGACTTGCCATTAGTCAATGAGTTCCGTCTAGGAAAGTATGATTCTGGCTCAGTTGACGTCGTAGAGTCGGGAAGAACAGCGTCAGATATTTCTTCTTGCTCTTCTTCAATGGTGTCGGCATAGACATGATCGAGCATACTGTTCAACCCAGCTTCGACAACAGATAAACATCTTGATAGATCATCGATAGTGTGAGCAAGCTCAGGATGAGTGCTCTCCTTCGTAGATAGCGCGTGGTAATCCAATGGTCTGAGCACAGGCAAGACCGAAGAGCCAGTGAGTGACGATATGGAAGCAAAAGATGACGAGGGACGATGTGAATGAGATCGGGAATGAGACGAATATGGTGGGTATATACTTGAGGATGGCGCATCAGGAGGTGCGGAGCGAAGATCCAGAGATGGAGGAGAACTGGTTCTTAAAATTCCAAGCGCAAATGTTGAAGTAGCAGTGTCTTTGAAGCCTGCGTGCGATGTTATTGTCGTAGATGTACTGGATGTGTTGGACGAATTAAGATGGCTTGGTGAAGGTGAGAACATGCGGTTATTGACCATAGCTGAGGGAGAAGGTGGTAATAGATCGGTGAGACCCAATTGATGCTCTGAAGATAACGACGGAATCTACAAAGCGAAAGAATGTGAGCACTCCACAGACGAGGAAACCAAAAGTGAAAATAAAAACCTTGAGCACGTCTTTAAGTCCAGGTGTACCCAAATTAACATTTTTCCCCGTCGTGCTAGAATCACTTCCACTCCTATTCCTTCTCTTCTCAGCAAAGGGTTTGACCGGAGGAAGAAGCGGTAGATCATCCGTCACGCTTCCCCAAGGAAGCGCAGGGCTAACAGCAGCACTGCTGATCTTCGCCGCCTCAGGGAGTGCCGTCGCCGACCTCGTTCTCATGATCGAAGGAGAGGGCGGCACAGCACCTGTATAGCGTCTACCGGAGGCCGATGTATCCAAAGAATACGTTGTCTGATGCGCATTTGGTGAGATTGCCGGCTGAGCCTGAGTCAAGCTTGGAGCATTTGCGCTTCCAGTCGAGCTTGGTGGGGTTGGAGAGTTGCGAGGTTTAGCAGTGAAAAAGGAAGAAACAGATTTCGGTGCCTTGGAAGATGCGGGGAATTGGAAAGATGCGGGGGACGCAAGATTGATATTGAGATCCCGTTGGTCGGTGGCACCCTCTTTTCGAGTCTCTAAGCCTTCTGAGTTGCTTTGAGATCTCTTACGAGGCATCAACGGTCTCGTCACTGAGGGTACTGAAATGTCAGGCGTAGAGGAGGAAAGACCCGGTGATACAGAATTTACGGGAACAAGAGGACTAGTCAGGTCGATAGAGGTCTCAGTAGTGGCAGAGGGGGGTATAGATATATCTGGCAGCCCTCTCGAAGACCGAATATCCTTATATGTCGGTGTGGACCGCACTGTTCCCGAAGTCGACTCCTCACTCTTGTCAGTTGCAGGTGAAATTCCAGCCTCTGAATCATCTTGAGTAGACGCAGACGATGAGACGTCACCATCTGAAGCCGATAAGGTCTGCTCGACCTTGAACCGAGAGCGAGGAGTACGAGGGAAGACGAACGTGTTCTTTGTGAAATCATCATCGCTCAGATCCAAAGCTAATGGTCTCTTGATAGGCTGATCTCGAGCCGAAGGCGGTGATCTGGTGGGGGATGCAGCGCGTGAAGGACTAGGTATGCTGTGCGGCACAGGCTGACTGAATGTAGGCGGACGGAATGTGTTTTGCTGAGACGCGTCGTCCCCGAAGATAAGGCGTAGAGATGAAGGTAGCGGGGTTGATACAGCCGCCCTTATAGTCGCTTGTGGGTGACCAGAGCTCTCTTCAACACCATCATACGACGGTTCGTCTCCGAATGAAAGTGCAGCCGAACGGCCTCGTACGGTTTCGAATTCCCATACGCTTTCATTATCAAAATCCCGGCTCCCAAACCTGTCAATTGTTGTGGTTGAGCATTCTTCGAACGAGAACGCGCGGAAAGTACGTACTCTTCTTCTTCCCAGTCCAGCGGTCCGGCAAGACTAGCCCTGGGGCCTGCCTGTTGGAAGCGCCGAACTAACTCTTGCAGAAAGGATACAGGAACTTTGGCAATTGATTTTATCCATTTCGTTTTCAACAACTCATCCGCAGGAAGACGCTGCATCAAGTCAGTATAGCGAGCGATTCGAGGCAACACGTCGAAAAACTCACTTCAGATGGCGTTTCCTTTAGACAGAACGCCATAAAGTCGCGCATGTCTTTCCCGGCTTCTGTATCGGACAAACGCGGTGGCTTTGCCCTCGGAATAAGATCCATCACTTTAAATTTGTCTAAATTCGAGTGGGGTGGACTGCCTTTGACCATCTCGTATATCATGATACCCAAACTCCAGATATCTGCCTTGGTGTCGTATGCTGGAGTAGCCTGAACCACTTCCGGCGCCATCCAATATGGAGTACCAGTAAGTGTATTCCGCTTGCTCGAAGCCGTCGCCAGTAGTGCGGAGACACCAAAATCACATATCATCACCTTGCCTGAAGCGGTGACAAGAACATTCGCAGCTTTCATGTCCCTGTGAATGACCGGCACCTTGTGCAGATAACTCAAGCCAACAAGAACCTCCCGGAGGATGACCGAGATATATTTCTCTTCCAAACACCCGTCCTTTGACGCTTTCATCAACGACAACACGCTCCCTCCTTGCGCGAACTCCATGACGATCCACACCCTCGGTCCATCCATGTAACACCCGAAATACTTGGTGACATTCGGCGCATCCCTGAGCTGAGTCAAGAGGGCGACTTCCCTTCGAATGTCTTCTACATCGTCATCCGCGGTATCGAGGTTGATGATCTTGAGAGCAACGACATTGCCAGTGGAGATCTGAACACCTTTTGATACCGAGCCATAAGCGCCTTTTCCGACAGTTTCTAAGCGCTTGTAAAGCTGATGAACGGAGGGCTGAGCCATGGAGAAGGGAAAAATGTACGAGTCGTAAGCATCAAGCTCTCATGTCGGTACTCGTGCCGAGGTCACTGTCAGAGTCTGAGCAATTTGTTTTGGCAAAAGCTTTAGGAACAAACAATCACCGAGCTTGTCACGTGCCACTTGGACGCCCAATTGAAATTTCTTCTTCTCCCAGTCATGGCACGTCGTAGAAAAAATAGGACCCACTTGAAAGGAGAAGCAGTAAAAGATGCGACAACTGCTTCTGCTCCCAAATCTTTTATCATCAAACATGGCCAAGTAGGATCCTCGATATCTCAACTTGTTCGGGACATGCGAAAAGTCATGGAACCCAATACAGCCAGTCGTCTCAAGGTATATTTTCACTCTGACATTTTTTGTTGCCAGCAATTGAGCTTTAATAGGAACGAAATAGAAACAAGTTAAAAGACTATCTGACTATGGCCCCTGCTTTGCAAGTAACACATCTACTTGCATTTACCCTTACCGAGATCGCACCGTCTTTGCGAATTGTTCGACTATCTAATGGACCCACACTCAGCTTTCGAGTTGAGCGGTACAGTTTGATGAAAGATATTCTGAACACTAGCAAAAGAGCACGTAGTATCGGGATGGAGTATCTCACACCTCCTTTGGTATGTATGGTGTTCACTATTCTATCGCCATTTTCAATTCTTTGATCAAAAACTAGCTCGTCCTCGCGTCCTTCCCTCCTCCCGGTCCCACAACCCCACCGCACCTACCTCTTGTGATGAAAGCGTTCCAGTCTGTTTTCCCTTCCCTTTCGCCTCAAACCCTCACCCTTTCCTCCGCCCGCCGAATCGTCCTAGTCGCTTACAACCCGGATCGCGGAACTATCGATTTCCGTCACTACATCATCACCGTCAAACCATACGGTGTCTCCAAGCGCGTCCGTCGCGTTCTCGAAGGCGTCTCCGCAAAAAAATCATCTTCCAGCTCTGTGTTAGACTTGGGGAACGAAAAAGACGTCGCAGATTTTCTGCTGCGCAAGCGCGGAGAACCAGGACCAGATGGCGGTTATGAGAGTGCGGCATCGTCAGCGGAGAGTGTTGCAGGGGATGACGGGGATGCGGTCAATCTGGCTGGTGATTATGTTGGAAGGAATAACAAAAAGGGTCAGCGGAGAGCAGTGCGATTAGATGAAGTCGGTCCAAGAATGGAATTGAGACTGGTCAAAATTACAGAAGGTGTACCAGGGAAAGAAGGAGCAGTGATTTACCATGAGTTTGGTGAGCTTTTCGGTTTTGTCCAGCGAAGTCTTACTTAACGAAACTCTACAGTACGAAAAACCAGAAAAGAAGCGGCAGAGCAGAAAGTGGCTCATGCTGAAAAGGAGAAGTTGAGGAAGCAGAGAAGAGAAGAGCAGGAAGCGAATGTTGCTCGGAAAAAAGCAGAGAAAGAGAAAACAAAAGGGAAGAAGTCGAAGGTGGATGAAGACGAGGATGAAGACGAGGAGAACGAGGAGGATGAAGCTTTCAGAGGAGAATATGAGGATGACGAAGATCAGTGGGATGACGAAGAGGAAATTACGGAAGGTGAGGAAAGTGACCCAGAGGAATCTGATGAGAGTAGCGAGGACGAGGAGGAGCGGCGACCCAGCAAGAAAATCAAGACGAGGGAGAAGCGATAGAGTATATTATACAGCACCTAATCTATGTAGTGTGAAGCCAGTGATCACGATGAACTTGTCGTACTCGAAGCAGACGTCAGCTCCTTGAACCATCTTCCCCAGAAATTACCAACTCTCATCTTCACCCCTTCCCAATTATCCAAAGCAGGCCTTACATCGAGGTAAAAGGACACGTTGGTTGTCGCGGGGTCTGACCGTCCGGTGTAGAAATCAATAATATACCTCGTCTGCGTCCCACAGCGATCCACGACCCAATCGTGCCTATCGAACGGAGCAGCGTATCTGGAACAGGTATGAGCAGCGAACCCGAAGGACAGAACAACAAACCGACCCCAAAAGCATCTTCCATCTAGCTCGCGGGCTCCTGTCATTAGGCCTGCCCTTGAAGTTTACAAGTTTGACTCCGCCACAAGCTTCGCCGCCCCTGCCGGCTTCCCACTTCATGACTTCAGACCAAGCACGCTCGTTGACGGCATTATGTATTGGCACTATTGTTTTCATGTCCGCGGCATGTGGGTTGTGATTTTTACGGGCCATTGCGGCGAAAAACTGAGCTTCAGATGGATAGACCCAACGTCCGTCGCTAGTTTTCGGAATCGAAGATATCTCTCGGTCCGTGGAGAGATTGCTACCAGATGTAGTCGGAGGAGCTTGGGAGGAGAAGAAACGACTCCAGGTTGAACTAGGATTGTGGTCTACTGGACAAGCATTATCTGAAAAGTTTTGAGGGCCATGGTCGACAGGACATTTGTCCGGAGAGGACATGAAGGTCGGAGGTAGAAAGAGGGATTGAGTCACGTGTTATCTCGGGTACTTGTATGCCGGGGGTAGCTTGCTAGCATTGTGATTGCCGCTAATCCTACTTATAAAGTCTCTGAGTCTCTCCATTCTTTCTTCTCTGCTTTCCACCATGCCGTCCTCAGCTCCTGTATTCACTACTCCTCTCACAAAGCTCTTCAAGATAAACCACCCCGTTATGCTTGCAGGTGCAGAAACATACCACTTTGAGGTGTACTTGCTCTGAACCGTCTCCGCGGATATTAGGCATGAATGTGGCCGCTGGTCCGAAACTTGCTGCTGCTGTGACGAATGCAGGTGAGTGCTATTTCGTCTCAATATCTACATCTCTCACCGTCAGTGTCCAGGCGGCATTGGTGTTATCGGTGGTGTCCGTCAGAGTCCCAAGTTCCTGAAGGGCTCCATTGACGAACTCAAGAGTCATCTCGAAGACAAGAACGCGCCATTTGGCGTTGATCTTCTACTTCCTCAAGTCGGTGGGAACGCACGGAAGACTAATAAAGACTACACAGAAGGCCAACTGCCGGAACTGCTGGATGTCATCATCACAGGCGGTGCTAAGCTGTTCGTTTGTGCAGTTGGGTATGTGTCTTGTCATGCTTGCACTCATTTGGCATGGGTTGACCCACACATTCCGTGTGAAGGGTACCACCCAAATGGGCAGTGGACAAGCTCCACGAAGCAGGTATTCCCGTAATGAAGTGGGTCGCACTAGTGAACCTCACACATATCACACGCTCTGACATGTTACTCCTTCTAGTATGATTGGACACCCAAAGGTCTAAAGCACTGTCGTAACCAAATACATACTACTGACTTACGTCCTCTAGCATGTTGCGAAAGCACTTGCTCAAGGTGAGGAGCATTCTACTGACTTTACGCTCTAATCTTATCGGCTGATTCCCAGGTGTCGACATCATTTGCGCTCAAGGGGGCGAGGGAGGTGGTCACACTGGTGATACCCCGTTCTCTATCCTTATCCCTGCCGTCGTCGATCTATGCAAGGGTAAAACAAGTCCTCTGACTGGCGATCCTGTCCTGGTTGTTGCGGCAGGAGGTATCGCTGACGGCCGAGGTCTCGCTGCCGCTCTATCGTGAGTCTCTATGTCAGCTTTGCTGGTAAGTAACCTAGTAATCACACGATTCATACAGATATGGTGCATCAGGTGTCTGGGTCGGTACACGGTTTGTAGCTAGCGAAGAAGCTGGCGCACCAAAGAAGCACAAAGAGCAAATACTGAGTGCAGGGTACGATGACATTGTTCGCACTACCATCTACACCGGTCGGCCGATGAGTGTGCGGAAGACTCCGTACATTGATGAATGGTAAATGTTTTGCATTGCCTTGCAGAGCGCACGCCGACTATGGAAGTCTATCAGGGAAACCAAACGCCTAGCAGAAAAGGAAAATCTGCTTGCGAAAGGTCTCATTCCGCATGACGTTGAGCTCCAAGAACACCCGGAAAAATCCCTTCTTGGAATGTCCTGTATGTCATGGTATACTTTCTTGTTCCATGTTTGAACCTGTCTAAATGCTACCGAATATCAGGGCTCATGGGTAAAGTTGCCGGATCTGTACATGTAAGTATTTTGGGTTCGTCTGTATACAGACTCAGCTTGACTTGCCACC
The DNA here is from genome assembly GCA_000296255.1 of Omphalotus olearius VT 653.13. Lineage (NCBI taxonomy): Eukaryota > Fungi > Basidiomycota > Agaricomycetes > Agaricales > Omphalotaceae > Omphalotus > Omphalotus olearius. Next base: position 198,750 of record JH814817.1, on the reverse strand, counting down.
TTAAGGAAATCAAACCAGCAAAAGAAATGTACGCACGCTCTGCATGCAGTTGTCTCTTCACTTGGCGCCAACTAACAATCCCTGCGAATTATTTAGTGTAGATGAGATGGTTTCTACCGCTGCTAAATCACTACAGACCGCGACGAGTTTCATCGGACCGAAAACCAAACTATAGTGTGCAGGTTTCGTAATTGTGAGTCAGAGACGCAGTGGTGATACTAATCTCTTGTACATACGCTCGGATGAGCTCTGTACGCCATTTACTTATTCACGGTGTATGTCTACTTGGATCTTGGGAAGGAGTCCACATTATTCACAGCACATTCCTAGACATTTGGGATTTTGATACACAAGATGCTTGTACAGGTTATGCATTGAGGACACTACAGTCGATCGCTTATTTTCCCTTGGGCCCGTCACGGTCGACCATGGATGTCGAGGGCAGGGCGCCCGTAAGTAGGCTGCGGAGCATGTTCGGTATCCCGATATCTCGATCTGAAGGTGAAAACACTCACAACTGGACTAGGTTTGTTGTCCAATATAGCCTCAATTTGCTTCATCAAGTCATCGGTAAGCTTGGGTAAAACCTCCAGCGCTTTGAGGTTCTCGAGCACCTGTTCTGGTTTAGATGCACCGAGAATAACTGTCGAGGTATTGGGATTCTTAGCGACCCAGGCGAGAGCCAGCGCAGACACGGTGGTGCTTAACTCTTTCGAGTGAAAGAAATCAGGAAGTCCGAGGATGAGATGCAGGAATTATGCACATACCTTCTTCTGCTAACTTTGTCAACTCTCGAACCTTTCTGATCATTTCTTGGCCTTCCTTCTCCTGAAGTGTCTTTTCCATTCCAGAAAAATCGGATGCTGTAGCAAAGCGGGAACCAGGTGGAATGCCGTTGTTGTACTAAATCAGCAGGTTAGCACAACACAAAGATCAAGCTTGACTAGGACAAATTCTATACCTTGCCGGTCAACAAACCGAAATACAGGGATGAGAATGTAGTTGTGCCATAATTGTACTTCTTGTACAATGGTCTGTGCAAAAAGTTAGGCGTATTTTAGAAACCGCCGCCGTCTGGAGATAACATACGCATATTCTTTTTCAGGTCGATCTCGGTGGAACATGCTAAACGATGTGAATGACAAAAGTCAAAGCTAACTATCTCAATACCTCTCATGACGTACTTGTGCTGACACTGCTCGGCAATGGGTGCCATGAGGCCAAGTTTGCTGGCAACATCTAAGAACAACGAATTAACATCCAGATTTTTGTATGGAAGAGCGCAGTAGCTCACGATGAGCCTCCTCTATTTCCTCCGCGGACCATTCGGAAGTAGCCCAGTAGAATGCCTAGAATGGGCAGCAATATTGAGCGAATCAAATCGAATGCGAATTATGACTGAAGGCATACCCAACCCTTCTCTATCACATAGTTGAATGCACGAACGACTTCTTCCATTGGTACTAAACAGACTGGCCTTGAAGAAATTTATCATTTCAATGCAAACTTGACTTACCATTGGGATCAGATCTGTGGGCAAATATCACATCGACATAGTCCAGTTGGAGACGAGCAAGACTTTCTTGAGTTCCTTCAATGATACTTGAAGTGATTTAAGTCAATGTACAGTTTGTCAAGAAAACTGGCCTAAATTACTGTTTTCTGGATAGACCACCGTCGTTTGGACCCTTTCGAGTGCCCCAGAACAACTTGGTGGTCACTATGAGATCGGTGCGTCGAAGTCCAAGTTCTTTGATCACGCGTCCCCTGCAGAAGCACGTCAGACTATCCATGGGCCAGCTCTCTCCGATGATAGACCGACATTTCTAATTCAGATTTTCCAGCTGCATATACCTCCGCCGTGTCAAACATATTGATGCCATTGTCAAAGGCAGTTTTCATAATGTCCTGCATGAGTAGTAACATCTCTTCAAGCTTCATGCCTCACGATGCGAACATACCTTGACCGGATCTCCGATTACGGTTCCTCCCAGAGTCAGCCCTGGACAAGCAAGCTAATCAGATCATACATCGAGAATGGGCGTAATCAAACCGACATCCTCCGAGAGAGAAGAGTGGCACACGTAGCCCACTGGGTCCTAGTCTTCGAAACGGCATGCCTTTAGGATCGTACTCGACCTTGACATCCTTCTGCAACTCGAATGGCATGATACTAGTTTGACGATGATGGGATATCGATGGCAGGTGGGCGGTGTGAACCATGCGAAAACGTATGTCGCTTTATACCTCCACGGATTGTCGGTTCGCACGATGATGACACCAAATATTGGAGATATTCTTGAATCAACTGATATACCTCCTCCGATGCTCTGATGCGACTGGACCTGGTCATCTCGGCTTATTTTGTTTCTTTGAATATATTACATTGCCCAAGAATTTATAAAGAATTATACAGATATTTTGAAAATTGATTGATTTATCAATAATGGGGTCGACAGAGGCGGAGAAAGGTGGTCATTTAAGGATTTTTCAATCCACCAGGACGATGCCTAAATAACTATCATCAACAAGCAGGATCACCGATTTACTATCGCATTGCGCACCAGTGCCACCAGATTGCAATCCAAGGAAGGGCAAATCCAGCTCCCAGGTAGGCTACGTATTTTATTGTGAAAGCCTTCTTGTTCTGAAAATCGAATGGTAGATGCTGGATGAAATCAAAACGGTCAACGGCTTTCTCTATATGAATGAAACAAATAACATACGTCGTTCTTCGTGCTTACAGGACCATGACTAGGAGCCCCGTACCCAATTCCCCGACTCCAAGTCTTCAAGGAAGATGGTCCCACTCGGGATCTCATCAGCGGCGTTGATTTGAGCGTGAACAAGGAGTTACGAGCGAGCAACGACATATCGAGCTAGGCAAAGATGAAAGTCAAAACTGAGCGAATACATGTCCATTCAAACATGAGCCCTTTTTGTAGGACTTGGACAGCTTGTTTCCAGGCCATGTTCGGAGCGCTATTGAGCTGCTTTGCCACAGGCGATTGATGTAGCGCTGCTCTCGAGCAAGCTAGAACGGTGGGCAGCGGTCATGGAGTTCATTCTGGAGTCATCTTGATTGGCGTAGTACTAAAGAGCGTCGGAGCCCCCTTCAGTTGTTTGAGTCCAGGCTTGATATGATTTCCGCATATTACATAAGTAGAATTTCTCCCGCTGCGAGTGATAATATTATGTAATACAAGCTCGTATCTACATCTACAACATTCCGCATCCCCCTTCTCCATCTAATGGCAAAGCTTAGGCGACCGTTAGGTTAGTTTGTGTAAAAACTTGGTCACTTGTTCCAACTGTGATCGTAAACTGCCCAGGCTCAACAACCCAGGTATTGTCAAGAGACCAGAGCGCCAATTGAGCCGAGGTGACTTCAATCGAGACGGTTTGAGATCCACCAGCGCTAACGCGACAATCAAATATCAGACACGAGCGAGTGTAGCTACCTCATCGGAAGGACTAACGGGAGGAAGACCTTTTGGAACCCGACGAGTTTTTGATTTGGGGTTACAACAGAGCTTACGACGTCAGTCGCATACACCTGCGAAAGGACGTCCATTCACATCTTTTCGGGTTCAAAATATTGAAACATGAACCTGAACAACCTCTTGACCATCAATCGACCCGGTGTTGTGAACGGTGACAGTGACATTGAAATTATCGCTCGTTCCAATGGATGAAGGATTGAGGTTGAGATCAGAGCTATAAAGTATCGTTTGAAACCATGAAACACGAATACGTGGTCCAGCTTACTAGTTGAATGTTGTATAACTCAAACCATGGCCAAAGCTCCACAGAGGAACGGGTGTGTTCAAAACATACTGACGAAGAAGCAATTATTGAAAAGCACTCGGAAAGCTCACATTTCCATACCTGATGCCCAAAGACGAGTGTTCCATTATCTGTGATCATCCCAGGATCAATCGGACGCGCACCCTTCGGATAGTTGTAGAAGGCCGGTGTAGTTCCGACATCCCTGGGGAAGGATACAGGGAGTTTGCCTGCAGCGTAAAGAATGATTATATCCACATGAATACCCGATTAGTCTTTGAACAAACCAGATGGATTGACGGCTCCAAAAATAATCTCAGCCAAAGCCAAACCTCCCAGCTCTCCGGGGTAAAATTGTTGAATGACAGCATCCGCATCTAGTCGCAGGCAACGGTTGAGTGAAAGTACTTCATAAGAACGTCTCACGTACGCGCTTGAATCCATGGCTCCGCTACGGGCTTCCCGCTAACCAACACAACTATTGTAGGCTTCCCGGTGGCTTGGACTGCTTGGACTAAACTCAGTTGGGCACCAACAAGACTAAGGTCGGACAAATCTACATGTTCCCCCGTTGTCGCATTGGTTCCGGGAGTCCAAAGCAGAGTTTGATCCAATGACCAAGTTCCAACCTGCAGCCTGTGTAAAGTGTGGTTCAGGGACAGTTGAGCGCATTTCAGACTAACCATCAATATCGCCACATCGGATTCCTGCGCCACAGAGACAGCGTCATCAAAACCACTTTCATCGTTTGACCATAATTCGCAACCACGGGCAAAGTTGACTTTCGTTGAACTAGAAACATTTGAAAGGAATTCCTTAAAACCGTCTAGAGGGGTGATGCCATTGAGTGAAGCATTGAAGAAGACATAGTCTCCAAACTAGGGATAAGGCGATTTAGGTCCAGTTTCAAAAGATAATCTGGGCGAACTTACAGTGACCCGGTTTGCTTGTGGCCCAATAAGGGCGACACTTCCGATGTCCTTGCTCAGCGGCAAGATGTTGTTACGGTTCTCGAGAAGCACTATTGCTTCTTCCTCCATAGCTTTCAAAACCACACGAGATTCTGGCGTGCGGATAGTGCTCATATAATTTGGGTAAGGATACGGGCCTAGAGATTCATCAGCAGATTGCGAAGGAGAGAGCTCGGAGGAAACTCTTACTTTCGAATAGTCCTAGAGTGAATTTGGTTCTCAAGATGGCCCTTACCGTGTCGTCAACAAAGGATTCATTGACAGTACCAGCAGCCACTTGATCTGTAAAGGTAAAGATGATCCTCTGGTGAGTGAACTATATGAAGAGAACTTGAACGTCAACTTACCGGGAAGAGTCAAGAATGTGTATGTTCCTCCACCCATCTCGCCGCTCAAACCGTTTTCGAGCGCTGTCTTTGCTGCACATTCACGGGTATCGCAGGTTTGATGTAAAGTGATCAACAGATCAACTGACCCAGCGTCAGAGGTGACCCAGTATGGATAGCCCCACTGCTCCCGAAGCTGAAGTACAAAACTTGACGGTGAGAGCTGAACTCGATACACAAAACACCCTTACAATGCCCGTCAGGAGATCTGTGCGTCGGTGGATTAAGCATGATACAACTCCAAGAAGACGAATTCCTCACGCTTGTCCGCGATAACGGGGACGCCATTGAAACTAGAGTATGCAGTCATGATACTCAAACTCTCTATGCAAGCCTTTTCAAATGCAGGTAGATAGATAGAGCGTAGATCTCGTTCGCTGCCTACCACGGGCGCTAAATTTCTGCATCAAGTCCAATCGGTCAGTGTGAGATCTTCGCGAAAAACTGATGAACCTCACAGTCCGGTCATTGGGCTTCCGTAGGCTGCGAAATGTTTGCATGTCGACGCCATACGCTTCCTGACACCCCCAGTTCCACCAGCAGTTACGTTTCTGCGTGCGCCATCCTGCAGTCCCCTCACATACGCCAAACCCATCTCTCCTGTCAAGAACGGATCTTCACCAAAGTTTTCTTCGACACGACCCCATCGGAGTTCGCGCGACATATCAAGTACTGGCGCAAATATCTGAGAAAAACCAAGACCTTCGGCTTCGTCGCCGATGATTGAAGCCACAGAAGAGAGAAGAGTCGGATTGAAAGATGCCGCCAGGCCTATTGGGGAGGGAAATATTGTTCCGTTGTTTGTGAATCCGTGAAGACCTTTATTTTGTGAATGAACGCTAGGTAACAAACGTCAACATAATTATCAAGTACCTTCGCTCTGGAACATAGCTGGTATGCCGAGAGTTGTATTTTCCACGAGGTATCTCTGACCAACTTCAACACCAAACACAAATTTGTCATACGGGACAAGATAACCTCCCCATACAGTGCCACTTTTGGTATTCAACATCTCTACCTAAGAGCTAGAGGTTGGAACGGAGAGCTAGCGCGCGATGAAGTAGCAATGTTAACTCACCAGACCGCTTTGGTTGAAAGCGAGGGTGTTATCCAATGGATCATTCAAGTCCATCCATCCGTTCATGTCTCCCTGAATGCTAGAAGAAGTTGACGAAGGGACTATTTCGCAAGCTAACATGAACTTACAGCTGAGCAACTTTTTCTTCCAGCGTCATTCGCGGTAATAAATCCTCAACTCGATCCTCAATGGACGCGTTGGGGTTCTTGTAAGTAGGAATTGAACCATCCAAATTCGTTCCTCGGGATTCAAGAGCAAAATTCCGGGTTTCTGGGAAAGGTGAAGAGCATAGTGCTCCCGATGCAAACAGGAGAGGATAGAGGAAGAGCATCTCGACTACGACCAGAGAATAAAGCGAATATATCTGCAGTCAAGATGTCCTTTTTATAAGCGACGGGTTTTTGCTTGCACGAAGTCCAAGGGGTAGAACTGGGCTACCTCTGGCAGTGACCACATGCATAGGTATGTTCCAGGAGCAACACCTGACACATTTAGATACCAAAATATTGCGGTGAATCTGCCAACGCATTGAGTTCTCCCTGGGTAGGTCACCAACCCGAATATTATCCGACTCGAGGGAGCTTCACTTCTATTGCAATCCCTCTGGAACCGTGATAAGGGGCAGATGAATGATCTGGCTGGACATCTTGTTATTGTTCCTGCTAGAAACGGAGTAGTAAGTAGTCGTCGAGAGTTTTACAATGACTTCAAGCGTGTTAAGTATGAGGGGAAAAGCGAAGAAGAGCGCAGATCAACCGGGCGCGACGCGGTCAGCAGGGAGCCACGTGCCTAGCTCCGGCCCGCCGGAAACTTTTTGCCATTCTCTCACAAATTGAAGGGGACAGGAGGGGACAGGGGAGGACGGCGGCAGGGTTTCATAAGAGCGAACAGGATTAGGATCTACTTTGACAAGCAGGTCATCGTGACATTAATACCTGTACTAGCCGTAGGTCCCCCATGTTCAAGAAGTGCAAACGTATAATCACCCGTTTCAAGCTCCCACTCATACTTGCGATTCACAATTGGCAAATAACGATCCACGTCCAGCTCCATCACAATATTTCCACTCTCTCCGGGGCCTAAATATGTGCGAGTGAAAGCTACGAGTTGTTTTTCGGCTCGTACGATAGTTGATCTTCGGACAAGTAGATAGACCTACAGGAATTTAGTGGATCAGTGCTTCGCTTCAAGTTGAAATCAGCTATATAGAGTTTCACCTGTGCTACATAGCTTCCTGCAACATCTCCCTCGTTTTGTACTGTAACACGGAAAGTGATCGTCTCTCCGGCCGTGAAAGTGGTCACACCAGCAGTAGAAGTCGCGTTGAAGCCGGACGTAGAGAACCTTGTGTAGGACAAGCCATATCCAAAAGAATACTGAAGCAATACATATATTAGATTGAACTGATAAAGATAGGGAAGGACGCACAGTCGGGAATGCATAGACGTCAGTGTAATTCAGGGCGTGAGCGGTAGGATGGTAGCTATTAAGCAATCAGTCAGCACTTATTCTCACTAAGGCTTTTCAATACCATGCACTTATAAAAAGCAGGAAGCATTGCAGAGCTGTATGGAACACTCAAAGATATTCTACCTCCAGGATTAAATTCGCCGAAGAGAACATCAGAGATGGCTTGTCCACCAGATTGTCCCGGAAAGAACTATAATATCCATATCGCTCGCAAAAACTTGGTAGGGAGTATGGGAGTACTCACCGCATCCAGCGCCCCTGCACAGTTAGCATAGTACTTAGGTATAGCGAACGGTCTGCCGCCTTGAAGTACCATGACAATTGGGATCCCGAGATCAAACAGTGCGTCAGCGAGCTCGGCTAGGCATAATCGGTGAGCCTGTGATGCCTTCGGAAGACATGCATACATACTCTGGTTGTCAGATAGGCCTAATGTGGCGCGATCACCACTTTCTCCGTCACTGTTCCAGTTGGCGCCAACAGCCAATACGATAAGGTCAGAAGTTCTCGCAACTTCAACGGCCTGAAAATGAGTAACAATTTGAGAGCCCAGCCCAGCTTGGATGAGATAGATTTACCTTTCCAATAGGATCATCTTGATCTACAAGATTCCACCATAGCTCCACTTGTGCATTCACTGAATTCACGTTCTCCAGCTTCTGGTACAAATTCCAAGTTTGATATTCTATCCTAAGTTGATGTTTTGCTCCCTTCCTGAAGATCCACTGCGCGCCTCCAGGCGGGATCTGCGAACCATTGGTCACATCGTACGATAGCTGCTCGATATTACCCAGAATGTTGCCCATGGTGGAAAGAGGAGACTCTGTAACGAGGACCCCATCAATGTACAACCGTGAAGTAGTATTCGGTGACACGGCGACACCGATGGACCCTATCATGTCACTGTCTACTGGAACCATGAGCTCGCCTTCCCAGATAATGCTGAAGTTGTTTGAAGGCAATCCAACGGGGGGATATAACCCCCAATCTTTGTTCGGAATTTCCACCTGAGTGAAGCGCTTATCAGTGAAGTTTGTATCGGCATAGTACGTGCCCATCAGCCCCGGACCCTCGAGAGTCACGCTCGATTCGTTAGCGGTAGGCCTGAGAAGATAACCTGGAATAGGGTATTGCGCGTTATAGTACCACGTATTGGCACCCATGCTGGACAGTAACTCGACTTGGTCATTGAGATTTGTTTTGATATAGCTTAGCATAGCCTGGCGGATGGTAGTGGTGCCATTTCGTACAGGACTTCCACCCCATGGCCCCGAATAGTCCCCGTAATTCATCATGTCACCGAAAGGACCTATCAAAGCTATTCGGGAGATGTTCTGTGACTTCGGTTTGATGGGAAGTGTCGAATTTTTGTTTTCCAGCAAGACAATCGAACGTTGCGCGGCTGCTAGAGTGAGAGGAGCGTGCTGTGCCGTAAGGTCCTCGTAAAAGATGCGCGAAGGTATGTAAAGAGAACTGGAATTGGGCATTGAAGAGGTTTTGGTGGTGCTATTTGAAAATAACCCGAGGTCATATTTGACATTCAATATACGCTCAACATGAGATTGAAGAGTAGAGAGTGCAACAGTGTTGTTTGATAGAAGGTTGAGGGTAGCCTGTAAAGGGAGTATTATTGACTCGTCTTCAGATAAAAGGGCGCACTTTGACTAACATTCATGAATGTCCCAATATCATAATCATAGTACTGTATCATTCCACCTGCATTGAACCATTGTGCGATCGAGTCCGCTGGTGAACTTGTGACCATATGACGAACGTAGAGCATGGCGATAGCTGCAAAAATGTGTGCGTGTCGGTATAGGTTACAAGTCAATGTCGCGAAGCAACTCGCCAGTGTCATCGGCAATGACGAACCCGTCAAACCCCCAATCATCCAAGGCATTGTAAAACATAGGATTTACAGCAGAAGGTACACTGTCGAATTCATGGTATGCCCTGCACAGCGTAGTGTAGTGTCAGAAAAGCTCTTGAGCAGCGTGTTTCACTGAGCTGACATCATAACGCCTCTTGCGCCTCCAAGATCAAAGACTGCTTTGAAGGGTCGAAAGAATTCCATCAAATATTGTCTCGGTCCTGCACCGTTGTAGGGAGCAGCGTTGATACCTCCGCTGGGACTACCATGGCCAGCAAAGTGCTGAAGCCAGGGTGAGTGTGTATAGAATATGCACTTGAATGAAATTTTGTACCTTCATGACAGGGACTACAGCGTCGGGATCTGACCAGGTACTGTTTTTAGATAAACCAGAGGCGTAGGCGACACCCATGTGTGAAGTCAGAAGAAAATCTTCACCCCAGGCCTCTGTCCAAGGCACTGTGAGCTAGACAGCAAGAAGAGGTGAACTCCACCGACCCTGCACCCTTCCCCATCGAACATCCTTCCCAAGGTCCAACACCGGTGCTAGACAGGCATGAATCCCAATAGCTCTAGCCTCGCTCCCGATAGCTCTCCCAACTTGGTAAACAAGCGCCGTATCCCATGATGCGGCCAAACCGATGGACTGCGGGAACATGCTTTGTTTAAAGGATCCGACACCGTGCAAGCATTCTCCAAGTTGCATGAACGGGATTGGTAGACGAGCCTTCTCAAGATTGAGTGCCTGAACATCGTTATAGTATGACGCGGAAGTTGGGTACCAGTCATGCATAACACCAATACCTGCAGTCGGTGCAAAACGGGTAGCAAAATCTTGAAGTCGGATGAGCATATAATCGGTTAAACAACTTGAAATCGCGTGCCATAGAGTTCATTGTGAGATGCTGGGCCAACAATGTTATCCGCAAACATAAGGTGCAATTGCATGACTGTTATCACTAATTAACAATATGAACAAGCGCGAATTGAGAGCACGTACCAAGCTCCTCTGGCGTCATCTGGCTCACAAAGTTTTTCACGAAGACATCCCTCTCTTGATTCTGCACATCTCGAGCTCTGTGAGCTGCGTCTTCTTCCTGAAGCGACCGTGCCTGAGTTTCAAAACTGTAGTACCGAGGACCAAAACTGAGATGGGACAAGCAGGCCTCGATAAATAGTGAAGCGACCACCACAATTAAAGCACTAGATAGCGCACGGAGCCTCATTATGCCAGGAGACTTGATGGAAAGAGGGTGACTTCAAGAAGGCAACACGCACGAAGGGTCTCTGACAATTGCATTTGTCTATATTCGTCTTCTTCAGAGAAGCTGGTGATCAAAAGAAGAATTATCGCCTGCCGTCTAGCATCGCTACCTTCTACATATCCAAGGCTTGCAGGACCTGACAGATTGACCGGTCCGGGGGTCTAATCCGAAGTGATATGTGATATTTGATAGGCACAGACGAGTGCTCATGGAATCATAGTTAATCCAGCAGAACGTTGGAGAACGACACGCAAGGCCACAGCACGAGTTGAGCTTGAGAATATGGTTCACTCGACAGTTCGAAAAAAAGGCAAGGCTTATTAGGTGAGGGTCAGTTACATAATATATACCCTCAAGTTTGAACTTTCTCTGCTTTGTCCCGCTTCCGGCATTTTGAAGTCTGCTGTTTCAACGAAATGTATACAGTGACCGAGTGCCATGTAGAAGGTTATTCGAGAAACCAGTTTCAAAATTCAACTAACGCGGGCTCTTTCAGGTTCTTTCCTTGCAGTTTGCGGAGCAGAATGCCCACATCTGGCTTGGCATCCGTCCATTACATAGCTAAGGCCTAAGGCTTGAGCTTGATGTGCAATCCTTTTCTTTTCAGAACAAGACATAGTGGCTCGATCCGAATTGCGGGAGTTCGTATCGCCATATCTTTCTGAATGCACCGGACCGTCTGGCGGAAGACGCTACGGCCAAGGGTAGAGTTCAAACCAGATATCCTCATTGGATATCTCATGTTTATCGTTCTCGAGAAAAATTCGAAGTCCAAATCTTTCCTGGAAGCTGTGGTTGCCCTCACACAGCAAAAGCCCTAACGAGCAACAAGTGAAAGTCTCTCTGCTGCCGTTACTTAGGATATTTCCCACCCGGTTCTATACCGTATGCCCTTGGATCAGAATCTTAGCATCAGTGTCACTAATGAATACTCCCTTATCAAAAGAGCATGTTTAGCACGCTCGAGCCGCCATCTGGTGACCTTGTTATCAGTCCAATTACATACTTATTGTTCGAGCGTTTCGAGTGTGGACATCTCTGCCCGTGAAACCATCTTGTAGCCATGTGCAGAGACGACCAGGATTTCAAGACTTCAAGGAGCTCGGAAGATGACCTGAAGCTGGCGGTGGTTGGATCACCTGTCGATTCAGCACCACCAGTAGCCAAAATCGAGAAGGTATACAATACAGAGTATGAGCATGCACTCATCAATTCCTCGCTCAATCCTTGGAGCGCCAGGGCTTTCAAGGTGTGTTCTTTTGAGTTCGCTTGGGATAGGATACTGAAGGCCAGATATAGCTCTACTTTATTGTCATGATTGGTTTCTTGAACGCTGTTTCATCGGGGTTTGACGGCAGCTTGATGAGTGGTATCAATGCGATGGATCAGTACTTGGACTTTGTAAGTGACTCATCCAATCAAAGCTTTGTGAAAACATATTCTTCTAGTTCCACTATGGAACAACCGGGAAATCGACTGGTATTGTGTTCATGATATAGTCAGTGCGCTCTCACGTAGCATATATTCTTCGCAATGAACTTGTCGTACTTAGCATCGTTGGGAATTGTGCAGGATCCATATTTGCGGGACCTGCCACAGACCTGGTGAGTTTCTTCGGCCTCGTTTGCTGGTCTGTCCTGATCAGCATGTTGGGACGATGCAGTACGGAAGGAGAGGGGGAATGTTTATAGTATGTTCTCGTTCTTTTCAATCAATACAACAATGCATTGAAGCGGTTTTTAAGGGAGGTTTCTTCGTCCTCCTCGGCTCCGCAATCATTGTGTCTGCGCAGAATCGAGAAGCGTTTTTGGGAGGTCGTGTGCGTTGCTCTTTTGCGGAAAACTCCCGTCAATCAATTTTGCTACAGTTCCTTCTCGGTTTCGGAATTGCTATATCAACGACTGCTGCTCCAACATGGGTCACTGAATTGGCCCCACCACAATGGCGAGGAAGGCTCGGGGCATCGTACAACTCGTAAGTTTCAATGAGATGGCTGATGTCATCTCACCCCTTTTTTCACTACTTAGGTGCTTTTTCATCGGAAGTATACCAGCCACCGGCGCGATGGTCGGAACCGCCAAAATGAGTTCTACTTGGGCATGGAGACTTCCTTTGATGCTTCAGATCATTCCTCCGGTACGCGATTCTTTCACCTTTTATGAACTTTGGACACAAATGTAGGAGCAGGTCATCATCATGTCTTGTGTCTGGTTTTGTCCTGAGTCACCCAGATGGCTGGTACAAAAAGGCAAGGTGGAACAGGCTCGAGAGGTCCTAATCAGATATCATAGTGATAACGGACAGACGAACCCGCTCATTGAGGTACGATGGTGTCCTTTATGTGCGGGATGGCCATTTGTTAATGCTCAATTCTCTGTCGAACATAGCTTGAACTCCGAGAGTTTCAGGAATCGGTCTCGGCAAAGAAGGCGGACTCGGTAATCATTGAAAAGCTTGTCTCCCAGGTTTGCTCAACCGATAGATTATAGGTGTGGGATTATCGCCCACTCTTCAGCTCGACCAACAGGAGTACGTATGTCATTGTTTCGAAGCTGATCGTGGGCTCAACTTTGGGTGCAGGGTGGCGTATGTTATGTTTGACTCTGATGGTAAGAGAGCTTACCAGTCTCAACAGCTTGTTTAACTCAACTTGTCTTCTGTCTAATCAGTGTGTAAGGAGACATCCTTTGAAAACTATATTCAGCATCTTCGAGCTTCATTGAGACAGGTAAACGGTCAACTGGCAGGAAATGGACTCATCACCTACTTCCTGCCCACAATGATGAAGAACGCCGGAGTAACTTCTAGCCAGCGCCAGCTCGTTTAGTACGCTGCTGCACGTTCTTATAATGGTGATTGCATTCTGATGTCTCGTTTGCCCAGCAATTTCGCAAACTCGATCCTTTCCGCCTTCGGTGCTTTTTCGGTACGTGGAAACATCTCTACCAGCTTGGAATGTGATTCATGATGACTGACATGCGCCACCTTCTCAGGGCGCAGCTATTACGGATAAGATTGGTCGCCGCCGCAGATTATATATCGGTTCTTTCGTTTTGGCGTGCTTGCTAGCCATTGTAGCAGCGTTGTCATCTGCATGTAAGCGGCCTGCCATTCATTCCATTGTACGCTGTTTACCTTTTTCCTCAGATGGGGAGGCTGAAAATACAAACATTAATGGCGCGCATGCTTCTATCACGTTCATCTTTCTGTTTGGAATTACCTATAGCTTCACCTATACTCCTTTGCAAGCCCTGTATTGTGCTGAGTGCGGCTATCGTGCAGTATGTTCATCCTTGGATTCACTGATGCCACTGCTTGTAGGGTGATGAGAACAGATATGCGAGGCAAGGGCATGGCTGGTAGGTTACTATAAATCGAAAATCAATCAACTCTGACCACTTTCCTCTCCCAGTTCATATTCTCATCTCTAATTGCGCGGGCTTCATCAACACGTTTGCAAACAGTGTCGGGTTGGCCAACATAGGATGGAGATACTATTTCGTGTACGTACTCACACATTCTCAGCACTTGAACGTGTTTTCAGTTTCGGTCAGATTTGTTGCCTGGGACATTATCGCTTCGGCCTCGTGGTTCTTCTTCGGTGTCGAAACGGTATGTCTGCTCTATCTAGTCGCCTGCACTCCTCTGAATATTTTATATCACAGCATGGTCGTACCTTGGAGGAGCTCGAGGAAGTATTCAACGCGCCGTGGCCCGCACGAGCAAGCGCACAAAGAGTCAAGGTTGCTGTAAAGGAAGGTGGTGATGTGGAAGTTTTGTAGTCTGTGTGGCTCGTTCGACGACTTGTTTATTTAGCTTACTGGGACTAGATACTACTTTCTACCCAGGCTGTCTGCCTTCTAAGTACTCGGTGAACTTTGCTGGGTATCACCAGTACGTTCAATCAGAATCTACAAGTTCAGCAAGCTCCTCTTCCTCTTCCGCCGAAAGCGCGAAGCCGGATTTTTCCTTTTCTTTCGGGGCAGCAACAGTTGCTTGCTTCGGCTTGGGAGTCAACAACTCTACAAGAACAAGATAAGTTATGGAAGTGATCAACGGGTGTGAATTGCTTACCACTCAGCCTCCATTTACGAATGGTTCCATCAAGACTTGTACTGATAATCCAAGGCTCAACTCGGGTCACTTTGTCGTCTCCTACAGTTTTCCTCACCCAGAGACGGATGGCGGTAACGTCATGCCAGTGAGCATCGGTCTCACTGACGAGTTCTGGCTCTGCAACCGACGAGACATCATACACGCGCAGGAAGTCGCCGGAGCCAGTGATGATATAATGCTCCGCCACAGCGGTCAATGCGAGAGGCAGTATACAACGCACAGCTGTCGAATGTGTTATTGGTGGCGGAGTTTTCTTTTTCTCACTTGGCTCTGGTACGAGGCGAACTTGGACTGTATCGTCAGATGATGCTGGCCAACAAGGTAAGTGTATGACATATGGACACAAGGCTGTTATCTCTACCTGTCCAGAGTTGTCCAGCTCCATAATGCAGGTCAGTTATCTTTGTTCTGTGGTGCTTGAATTCGGCTTTCAGGGATGCCTTCCAACGAGCAGGAACTTGATCTTCTTTCGTCAAGGCCCATAGTCTGATTATTCCCATTGTATCACCGGTGCATAACTCTACCGATCCATCGGGAAAAGCCTTCCCGTCAAGGCACTCGATTGGACGAGTGTGAGAGGAAATTGATCCCAAGCTTTTCAAAAAGTTTCCACCGATGGCCGTAGACAAATCCCTAGAGATGGATATATATGAGTTCCTGGCCAGAAAAACTTGACGCAGATCAGACTCACCAGAATCGAACAATCTTATCTGAACCCCCAGAAATGAGAAGATTCATCAATGGAATGACCAGAAGGCTCTTTACGAAATCATCGTGCGCATCCGTCGACGAGAGCATTTCCTTCGTCTAAAGCCAGAGGTCAGTAATAAGTGCTGTATGAT
Organism: Omphalotus olearius VT 653.13; assembly: GCA_000296255.1. Taxonomy (NCBI): domain Eukaryota; kingdom Fungi; phylum Basidiomycota; class Agaricomycetes; order Agaricales; family Omphalotaceae; genus Omphalotus; species Omphalotus olearius. Next base: position 182,966 of record JH814817.1, on the reverse strand, counting down.
ATCAGGATCACTTTGGACATACGTCCGTGTCCCATAATTTGATGGTCTTAGAGCTGATACATCAGTTTGACTCCTGCTTCAAGTTGATTGGGAGTAATTACTTGATCCCATGAGCCAGTGATGAGGACTTGACGCGGGCCATCCCCTTCCTTCCTGGTCCAAAGGGTAAGAGCAGAGACCGGCCCTCGATGGCCTTTATATATCTGCAAGGTATTACCAGTCTAGGATCAACAGAAATCGCAATCGGTCAAAGCGGCCAGAAATGTGTTTAGGTATTGAGTCGCACCTCTAAATCGATTTTCCGAATCACAGTCGTATTATCTGCGACCCAGGCATCGTTTCCAGTCACTTCTATAGCGATAGCTTTCCCGGGGAGCACCAATGGATCACCGACAGCCTTTAATCTCTCCGATTTTTGTTTTCGAGCCTGACCAAGGAGATAGAATTACATTCGATACTTGGAGCACGAAAGAGAACGGACATCTGCCAGTGCGAGCTGTGATTCTGATACGAGGAAATTAGAAGAGTCGCCAGTAGCCATGAATGAAGGAGCTGAAGTGGATAAAACGAGTCAGCACTGCTTACGCCGGTCCTCGGCCCGGAAGGCATACAAGTTTCGCTGCTCTGCATACTGTAATTTGATAATTAGGACAATTTACAGCGACTACAGTACATTTGTGCTCGAACCAGGTATACTTAGAGGGTCACCGATGGATGTCGATGACCGGTGGAGCTTAAGCTTGAAGCCTGAACCAGCAAGCCTGCCATTTACGTCTGAATATTCAACACGTTGTGGAGTGCAGTTCCAGCCCCGAAAGCGACTAGATGGCTTCTAAGAGCGGTTAGACTAGGAGTACTTCTTGAGCGGTGGGTTTGAATTGTTCGATTGAGATTGTGGACGGGGAAGCGCCACTTCACACCAATACGCCTTTTCGTAAGTGATAGATTTGATACAACAGGAGGGCACTGATTCTGAAACAGTATGTGTTTGACAGATAATCATCCTGGAACGTCACAGGACTACTTGCAAACCCTTTCTGAGTTAGGACAGGAAACAGAGGAGCGAACCTTGAACGTCATGGTCTATCGATGCTTCAAGATGATTAACATTGCTAATGAGACCAGCAGGGTCTTTACTATGCTTCACAAACGGACTAGCGTGCAGGCAGCGTGAGGGATTTAGTGGATGCAACATGAGGGATTTAGTGAATGAAATTCTGATTAAGAATGCTGTGCACACCACATAATATGCCACGAGCATAGGAGCACATGCGCGACTTTTTGAACACTTCGGACCAATGATATCTTTTAAAAAATCGAGGGCGTTGGATCAAGCTTATCCGGAGCTAATGTTCAAACAAAAACAAATAGTGCCGAGTAGGTATAAAGGAGCAGCTCGCTCTGCAGATTTTTCCAGCAAAAAGTTCATCGATTAACCCACTCAACCAACACTTGTTTTTTAACTCACCACTCAGAATGTTCACCGTATGTCTTCCTTAATATTCCTCGCTGTTCACAAGTCTGACCTCATTCTGTGTAGACTGTTCAGACCCCTGTCTCCAATGCCAACTGCGGCAGCAGCTCCTGCAGCTGTGGCGATTCGTAAGCACTTATTCCAATTGTCGAACAACTTGATTGCTCACCGTCCTGTCCGTTCAGCTGCGCCTGCAAGCCTGGCGAGTGCAAGTGCTAAATGCCTCGAAGCACCGCCCGCTTTATCACGAATACTGCCTCTCCGCAGTTTGTAATATTTGAATAGGGCTTAGGATTGTTGTACTGAATTCGAATCAAATATGTTCTTACGTGTCTCATAAGCATGCGATCTTCGGCATATGAGAGAAAGGATAGTCTGCCAGGAAGATATAAATATATTTCGCAGCAACTGTACTCATTGGCCTAATTCAAGTTCTGAAAACAGGCAGGACGATCGACTCATATCGGCGGTGATATACGACAGAACTCACCAATGTCATCATAACGTCTTCGCCGACTAGGATCGACCTTGCGAAGTTCCTTCAACAATAAGAGGCACTCTTGCAGCACTTTCGGCGTCTCAGAAATTGTAGAATGTTTCCGTAAGAGAAGCCGTTTATAGTGTAGTAAGGATTCCATACACCCTGGTACCAAGTCATGAGAAGCAGGAAGGAGAACACAGGAAAAATTTCACATTTACTATCAGGCTGTTCATCTAAAAGCTCCTGAATTACGGCTATCTCTCGCTCTAGAATTCCCTTATTATCCCCTGTGTTTCTCTATCAGCATTTCGCACCAGCACGTTAAGAACCTGTAGCATGCTCACCTGGACCCATGAGCCAGCGGTGATAAATCCATACGCTCTGATCATCAGGATCGGTGTACATCGCATTCCTCACGAGGTCAAACTCTTTGTGAACCATCAGGTGTGAGGGTAGTAAAGAGGCATACACATGACATACCTTCTTCTTTTGATTTAGTCTCATCCAGCTGCCCTTTGGCCCATAGTGACGACAGAATCTTTGACCGTTGATGCCACGCGCTGAAATTAGAGAAGTTGGACTCGATCTTGCGATTGGTGTACGCCAGCTCAGAAGACTCGGGCCTTTGAACCGGCATGTTTTCCAGGACATATCTTCTATAGCTCCAAGCATGGACTGCAGAGGTCAGAGTCGATGAAAGGTAAGAGGTGCGCAGAATCGGACACGCACAATTTCTGGGATCGGCGTCCAGCATCTTCTCCACGACGAACAGCTCTTTGTTCCAGTTTGACTTCTCCCAGCCAGCCGGGTCACCTTCAATATCGGAGCCAGGACCGACTGGCACATTCGCTAAACACCACCGACGATGGTTCCAGATCCAATACACCTTCGGGTGAATTCTGAGTGCTGCGGTCGTGATAGATAAGTCATCTAACAGCAGGTTGTTGATCTCTTCCGGAGAGCTAGGAATGGATGAAGTGGTGCTGCAGATCAACGGATAGAGCAGCGTACCATACTGAGAATAAGCCGTTCAATATAATATTTCTTCGATAGTTCCACACAGTATAAAACTCTGGGTTAATCTGAAGAAGTTGTGTGGTGAGACTCAGAGCCTCCCTCGACCAGTCATTCTTCTTTTTCTAGATACTCGCATTTGAGCCGTGGTAACACCAACGAAAGCTGAGGAAAGACAAACTCTACCCAAAACGTCCTCGGTCAGTGCTAGATAATCGCGAATCTTGGATTGCTCTTTCAGTCTCTTAGCTTCAAGAGCCTCTTTGGTCTGATGAACACGCTTGACATTATGCTAACGAAGAGCCTAAGATACCAGTAGCGAAGAAAAGACATAATCCATACCGACCATGGTCGTCCTTGATATTGATGAGGTCGAAGTGCCGTGAGAAAGTTGGAGGGTCCGCTTGCAGCTTCCGCTCGACTCTGTCAGTCACGACGACGACGACTGCCAGTATGCCTTCAGTTGCACAAAAGGTGCCTTCATTGCAGGAGCTCCAGTCGTTTTTTCCTCTGACTTCACCCATCCCTAATCCGAAAACTCATGTTGACCTTCTTACCTCAAGAGACTTGCATCGCGAGGAAGACCTTCTCCGAAATCCTCAATCTTTTCGTGCATGGTGGTCAGCAATACATACCACACGAGAAGCATACGTCTCTGAGAGCAAAACATACCGCTCAGATCTTCCCGAAGACGTTGCGGCATTGTTAGGCCCCCTCGCGACGCCTCTTGGTCGACTATCCCTTCAGCGTCTCACCTATCTTTACGAGTCGGCTCTTGTGCAATTTCCAAATTCTTTCAAGATGTGGAAGTCTTATCTAACGATGCGCATGTCCTTCGTGCTGGGGAAACAAGTAATCAAAAAGAGAGCTGGTGGTAAAAAGAAGTTTCCAGAGATGAAAGACGCGTTGATAGAAGAGAGAGAGGATCTTGAGCAATGGGAAGGTGGACTCAACGGAATTGTTGGCTGGGAGGAGTGGAAGTCATTAGTAGCGGCTTTCGAGCGCAGTTTGATGTGGTTACCAAAGGTATGTTTTTCGTTTGCTGGTCAACTCTCTTGTCATTGACATAAATCTAGCTTCCAAGATTATGGCTAATGTATCTCTCGATATTCTTTCACCCTATGTGTCCACCTCTCATCTCATACACCCACGCACGACGAACTTTTGACCGAGCTCTACGAACACTACCACCTTCCCTTCATTCCCGAATATGGGTGCGGTATCTCTTATGGGCAGAGTCTAAAGGTGGTGCTACAACTGTGGCCGTGTACCGGAGATACATAGCTATAGACCCCAGCGTCACAGAAAACTTTACCCATCTCCTTCTGAATCCAGTTGACGGAAATCCACGTCCATTAGAGGCAGCGAAGTTGTTGCTTTCGCTGGCACGGAAGGCTTCACGCGGAGAATACGTTAGTCCTGAAGGCAAAAGCCCTTACCAGCTACTAGGAGATTGGATTGATGTTGTAGAAAAGTTCTCTGATGACGTAGGATTAGACGTGGAGCAGACTGAAGAGGCCAATGCTGCGGCGGACGCGTTGGAGGCTGAGAAAGCTGAACAGGCGGAAGAGCCGGCTTCTGTTGACGGAAAGCTCGTTCGGATAGCGGGACCTGCCGTTCCAGTCGGCCCTGACGGCAAGGCCCTTCCTCCGTATGACGAAGACGAAGATTTTACTAGCTCTCGAAAGCTCAACATCGAACGTATCATTGAAAAGGATGGGTTTGGTGTATACAAAGACCAAGCCGGGCGGCTATGGACTGGTCTAGCGACTTATTGGATCAAGCGGGGGGAATTTGATCGTGTGAAGGAGACATTCGAGAAGGGTCTTGCATCTGTGTTGACGATTCGCGACTTTACGCAAATATTCGATGCCTATGCAGAGTTTGGGGAATCGCTGATCAGCGCAATGATGGAGAGCTTGGCGGACGAAGAGGATGAAGAAGATGCTGCTGAAACAGAGCGGGAGTTGGATACGAGAATGAAAGAGTTCGAGGAACTCATGGATCGAAGGCCTTTCTTGGTAAATGATGTGCTGATCAGGCGGAATCCTCATGATGTTCAAGAGTGGGAAAAAAGGGTAGCGCTATGGGGCGAGGACGATGAGAAAGTTTGTCGTGTTTTTTTTTTTTTTTTTTTTCGTTATTCGGCTGATCTAATGCTATGTTAAGGTCGCTGCTACTTACACAAAAGCTTTGGAAACTATCAACCCTCGTAGAGCAACAGCTAACTTACATCGGCTCTACGTTAACTTTGCTAAGTACTACGAGGAAGGTGGTACCACCGGCCAAGCCGAGCAGGATATTGACAGTGCACGGAAAATTCTGGAAAAGGGCACCAAAGTCAATTTTAAGACTGTGGAAGATCTTGCAGAAATATGGTGCGAGTGGGCTGAGCTGGAAATCCGCCACGAGTAAGTTCTATGATAACTGGAAAGGCGGCTTTGTACTCATTTTATGGGACAGCAATTATGACGAGGCGATTCGAGTTGTGCAGCGTGCAGCTGCGATACCCAAAAACACGAAAATCAACTACCACGACCATGTATGTGCCCAGGCTGTGTTCAAGTGATGGTAGCTTACGTTCTGGTAGTCACTCTCTGCGCAAACTCGACTGTTCAAGTCCCTCAAGCTATGGTCGTTTTATGTTGATTTAGAAGAGTCCATTGGAACTGTCGAAACTACGAAGATGGTGTACGACAAGATCTTGGAGCTGCGCATCGCGAACGCCCAAATTATTGTCAATTATGCTGCTTTCTTGGAGGAGAACCAATATTTCGAAGAGAGCTTCAAGGTAAAAAGTTCAACAATGCTGATGTGTTCACGTCTTACGGTCAGCCATTCATAGGTCTACGAACGAGGAGTAGAACTGTTTACATTCCCAATATCATTCGAGATTTGGAACATTTATTTGTCAAAGTTCGTCAAAAGATATGTAAGGACGCTTTCTTTTTCTAGTTTCCAATAACGGCTCGGAACTGTTTATGGACAGGGTGGTTCAAAAATCGAACGTGCCCGAGATCTCTTCGAGCAATCACTTGAAAAATGTCCCCCCAAATCATGCAAGCCGCTTTTCTTAATGTACGCCAAGCTGGAAGAAGATTTTGGGTTGGCTAAACGGGCAATGTCCATCTACGATCGTGCAACCCAAGTTGTGGCTGATGAGGATAAGTTCGAGGTATATAATCGCACACAGTTGCTTCATTATGCAGAGGAACTGATACAATGTCCCAGATGTTCACAATTTACATTGCAAAGGCTACTGCAAACTACGGTTTACCAGCAACTCGACCAATTTACGAGCGTGCTCTTGAATGTAATTTCAGATTTTCACCTTCTCTTTGCGTGAATCTAAAATTCAAATATTCTCTTAGTGCTTCCGGATCGTCAAACGGCAGAGATGTGTCTGCGCTTCGCCGCACTCGAACGCAAGTTAGGAGAGATCGACCGAGCGCGGGCTATCTACGCTCATGCCTCTCAATTCTGTGACCCTCGCGTGAATCCCAAATTCTGGTCTGAATGGAACAGTTTCGAAATCGAGACCGGATCAGAGGACACATTCAGAGAGATGTTGCGCATCAAGCGCAGTGTACAAGCTCAGTTTAACACGGAGGCTAGCTACCTTGCTGCGCAGGCTATGTCGGCCAGAGAGGGCACGCGCAATGCGAATGGGGTGGAGGAAGAGGATCAGGACGCTATGGCTGTTGCTGAAAAAGAATCTGGAAAGGGACCTGCGTTCGTGGCAGCTCAGAAGACGGCACTGCACTTGCCAGCACAAAATAACGAAACTTCTGCTGCTGCTCCTGCAGCAAGTAATGCGGATGAAATACATATATCGGACGACGAAGACCTGTAATATATTTTGTTTCATTGTACTTGCTCTTGTATTTTATAGTCGTCGCTCTACTGATCGTCCTGGCTTCAGGGCCTGCTGCCTGTTCTGTGGTGTTATGGCGCGCTTTAACGGTCAACGATTCCAACGATCTATCTCAACTGAACAGATATCCTCCCACTTCGACTCCCACCCAGAGTCTTCTAGCCAAGGTTGCTCTGCCCATTTCCTGATAGCATCTCGGGAATCCTCGAAAGATACGGAGTGACTCCTCAGGATTTTGACCAAATCGATGTACCCATTTAAAGACCTGTGGTAAGGAATTAGGATGTCGGGGACTGATGAAGCTGCATCACTTGTGAGATTTTGAACCAGCAAACCTGAAAGCTGACAACAAACCAAATTTCTCCAGGGACCATGTCGTCCAGAGAGATTCCTGCTCCACCCATTGCCAACCTTTGGCTTTGTGCGCCTCGATTACTAACCCCTCGAGATTTTCTATCACTGCGTTCATTTTGCGGAACTGTTTTTGCTGCAGTCACAAATTTTGAGTTTAATGAGACAAACTGACTCCGTGCAGGTCTTCCTTACTAGTTTTACTACAACGCTGTCTAATTCCGCGATCCGTTCTTCCACCAGCTCCAGCTTTGGACCAACGATATAAGAACGAGGTAGGCGATCCGGAGCGCGGGATATCGCATTTCTAGAAGATTTGCGGAATTGGGACACATCCATAAGAACGAAATCAACATTTTTTCATACTCTAAATCAGTACGGGTATCCACGAGGCTTTTGGCCGCCTTCAGTCCATCTATCAGAACGAGATCATCCCAAGTCTCTGTCAATGACTGCAGTTCTTGCAATAAGGTCCTGACTTTTCGGTGATATGTAGACTCTGAAGCTCTTGCAGGAGACGAGGGTGTACTGGCTTTTCGTTGCTGAACAGGAGATGAGGTGGGAGTTGAAGGACCCTTGAAAGATGCAAGACGACTCATGAGAGACTGAGTCGAAAGCGGTTGTTTACTCAATTGGTACGACAGCCTCAGAGCCAAACAGAAGTCCAGTCATTTTCAATTCTCTCCGCCATTTCTATTACCTTCCTCTATGGACTTGGGCGTCACAACATCTGGGCCAGCTTTACGCGAATTTCTTGCTGTAGTTATTGCAGGCTTTGGGAATGAGTAACTGATCTGAATTTCCTTGGCTGGAGACGCGCTCCTGAACATTGTCTTAGGCTCATACCACTCACAAGTAATCACGGCTCAGAGCCATGTCCAAAGGCTCTGGTGCCCGTTGCGAATAAACCAATGATAGACTATGTATTGTCTTGGATAGAGCAAGCTGGCATCAAAGGTAAGAAAGAGTTCTCTTTTGATATCCCGATGATTCCGTCTTAACGTGTGATTTTAGACGTTCTAGTAATATGTCCAGCAATACACCGTCCTGCCATCTCGCATCATGTGCACTCCGATCTAACATCTGCTCTTTCATCCCTTCGAATCGATGTACAACCCTACGACGAGTCCCCGGAAAGTGGTGTTGGGACTTGCGAGCTTTTACGGCATTTCGCCAATCGGATATCTGAAGATTTTGTCGTTCTTCCCTGTGACTTCATTCCACCTCCCTCTCTTCCTCTCAGCACTGTTCTGAACAAGTTCCGCACGGAAAGCATAAGCGACGGATCTGTAGCGACGACGTGCTTCTTTGCTGTGAGTCAGCCAGAGAAGAACACTATCATCGAGGACTGGGGGACACTACCACCGCCAGTACCAATTGTCTGGCATAAACCGACAGGAACTTTACTCCATGTAGACACCACCGACGACCTTGACCAAAATTCGGAGGAATTGGAGTTGCGGATGTCTCTTCTTTCTCAGTATGGTTACTCTGAATTGTACATATTCCTTGGAGTTAATGTAGATACCAGATACCCTCGCACAACGCTTTCTTCAAGATATCAAGACTCGCACGTCTATGTTTGTCGCAGATCAGTGTTAGATTTACTGCAAGAGAAGCGTCATTTTGACTCGTTCAGAGAGGAGTTCATTCCCTGGTTGTGTAAGATTCAGTACCAGCGGCTGAAGAGGGACAAGTATAGACAAGGCAAGAAACAGTTTTGTTTGCAGTGCATACTTTCCACTCACTGACTCTCCTATGTCAGTACTCAACCCCATTACAAACTCAACGACTCAAAGCGTTGCGCTGAATCATTCCACTTTGCGAAATAGGACAAAAGTGCCTAGTAAAAGCAAAAAATTGCAGCAATCAGAATCAGACTCTGCATCACCCTTGGATCCTGAGTCAAGCATCGATACATCTAGTTTGCGAGTTGGTATCGTGATACAGCCCGCCAAGGCAGGGTTTGTAACTCGTGTAAACCACCTTCATGCTCTGCTAGATATGAACCGACGAGTAAGTAATGGAATTCAATTCCTCTGTAGCTATTCCTCATACCAGTTTTGGCTTTCGCTCTTAGCTTCTCGCCGAAACGACGTACGCTCTACCAACGGACCCAAAAAGCCGATCTCTCATCGATCCCAAGGCACAAATATCCTCTGACACAATCGTTGGTGATTCAACCCAAGTGTCGGAGCGAACTACAATTAAGAAATCGGTGATTGGAAAACATTGCGTTATCGGTAAGATGGCAAAGATCGTGGGTTGTGTTCTGCTTGATCATTGCGTCGTTGACGATGGGTAGGTGCATTCGACACCCAATCGAGACATATTTCTTATTTGTACATTTAGGGCAAAACTGGAAGGATGTATATTGGGCAAGAACACTAAAGTTGGCGCCAAGGCCGAGTTAGTACGGTGTATCACTCAAGCCGGATACGAAGTGGATCCTGCAGGTAAGTTTTTTTTCTGAGAGAGATTTGTTCCCAAATGTTTAAACTTCACAACTGCAGAATCGATCAAGAACGAGAAGCTTGATGTATCAGATTGGACGGCTGGCCCGGACGAAAGTGAGGAAGAGAGTGAAGAGAGCGAAGGAGAGGATGATGATGACGACGACGGAGAGGAAGAGGAAGAGGAAGAGGACGAAGAAGGAGAGCACGAAGAGGATAGCGGTAGTGACGAAGAAGAATGAAGATTTGAAATTACACTATTCTTAACGAAATGTTGCACAAGAGGTGATTTGTTTCTGTATTCATCAGAGTTGACCATCTTCTCATCGTTGCGAAGGCATCTACCAGGCCCGAGGAAACTTGTGGTAGTCCATCGATCTTGTTAAAGGGATAGCTTTCCTCGATGGCAGTTCGCCCGGTATTGTTTGTGGCTGTGCTATAGTATTGGAAGAATAAGTAGTGAAGTAAAGTAAGAAATTACATGTATACTCAAATGCAGAGGATTCTGGTGGGCGTCAATGTAGTACAGAAGTGCGTCCGAAGGTACAGAGAACGAGTGAATACAATGTGAGTTAAGCCATAAAAAACGGGACAGTAAGAATAGGGAAAGACCAGCAAGATGTAAATGCAAGCGCTTGGAAGGTACTGCGCGGCAATGGGATGTAAATATCCAGAGAAAGAAGGGGATATAGATGTCAAGACTTGAACGGGTATAAGGAGAAATGAGCGTGCTTTGAATGATGCGAGTAGTCCTTGTTGTATTATGCGCAGGAACATTAATATTGATAAGTTTGGTAGGATAACATTAGGTGAAGGCAGGTGTATTGCCTAGAGAACCTCATACGTCAGATGAGAATGCAACTATATGTCAGATTCTCTCAGAGCAAGTTTCAAAGATCCCAAGAATAAAACAAAGAGTGGGGTCCGCACGATAAATCATTCGATGTGGTGTGGTGGACTGGAAGGAGTCATTCTAGCTAGCAATGCCCTTGACCTTCCGCCATACGACTCTTCAATGGCAGCGCTAGCGGTCTGATCTAGCACCTGAGCAATCGACGGGGGACGGCCAGTTCTCAGATTCCTGGCATACGCTTCCGAAGGAGTCAATCGCGGAGAAGTTGTCTCGCGAGGGATCGAAGACTTGGACGAGCGATGTTCATGAGTGTCGTCTCTCTCAGAAGCAGAAGAATGAGACATCGTTCTTTTCTTGTCTCTGGACTTGTTAGATGAAGCGCTTGCGGGTCGTGACTCTGGTATAGCTGAAAGCACTATTGATGAAGGAAAGACGACAGAAGTGGGACTTGGAGACCTCGAGGACGTCGATGATCCAGATGAAATGATGGCGGTTCCGGGCGAGGACAAGACCGATGACACCGATGAGCGCTTGCTCAGTCTCAACAGTAGAGACACGTCGTTGTCAGGACCAAGTACATTCACACCAGAGCCACTATACTGTCTGCTTGGCCCCTGGGTTGGCGATAGCGGGGTGATACTTGAGCCCTTGTTCGCGCTCTCGACAAGTTTAAGCTTCTTCATGCCCTTCCTAGCTCGTAGGGCGTACGAAACCCCCTGGTTCAACGATTCCTCTGCGTCAGATCTACCAGAGCCCCGATCAGTCGTGGAAATAAGGTAGTTCTCCGCGCCAGAATCCTCCCCATGAAATGGTCTGTGCCTGATTGGTGTAGATGGTGTGGGCAGGCTACGCGCAGACAAAGTATCACACCTCTCCTTCTCCACTGGGCCTCTTGACCCCGCGCCGGAAGTACCCCGACTGTTCACAACTAACCAAGTCAGGCCTTTGATCTCCTTATCTTTCCTCATCACCTCTCTCTCCAAATGAGCAATTTTTTGTACGACGGCGGCTTTCTCCACGGCGTGTCTCTCTATGGCCTTTAATATTCGCTGCGACAGCTCCTCGTATTGTTTATTCTGTTGATGCAGAGCTTCTCGGAGCTGGTCGGGTGAAGCTGAGTCAATGTCAATTTGAACAAGCTCGGTTTTAGGGAAGATGTCAGTGAAAGTAAGAGTAGACTCGTACGGCGATGGTAGATTATTATGAGCTTCGGCAGTGTTCGGTGCAAGCGGAGAGGTGCCTTCAAGCGCTTTGGAGGTTGTATGATGTCGCTTCAGGAATCCTTGCATAGCCGACTTGGAAAGCGACAAAGGCCGTGACGTTTGGCTATGCGCAATCATAGTTTGCGCTCTCGGTCTCGGATTTTCGGTGCGCGCGCCACGGGGTATATCTGGAAGAGGAAGCTGTGGAGGCGGTGACGGCAGAGGAATAGACGGAGGTTCGCCAAACACGCTGTGAAACCCCGGTAAGCCCCTCCGCGCCCTCTCCTCAGATCTAGACCTATGTGATACCACAGTAAGTGTCTTGCGCCTCTGAGTAAGCGGCAGCCCAGCGCTGACATCAACTTTCGATGAGGACGGCATCGACCTCGCTGATTTGAACGAGACAGCCTCCGACTCTTCAGCAGAGTCAAACTCGGCCTCACTCCAGGCACGCCCGTCCAGGTGTAGCTGTTGTTGTGCTGCGAAGACCGACTGTCTTCTGGAAGGGAGACTCCGACCTGATATTAGAGATGCGTGATCGGATTCGCATGTCAACGGGATAGCATTACGTGACTCCGATGGTTCTGGTGATACAGCCCTGGGTGTGGGCGTAGAACGGCCAACAGTAGAAGCTGCATCCGTTGAGGAAGTGCTATATCCAGACGTCGTCTGCGAGGCGCTTTCTGTACTCAGCGCAGGTAACGAGAGGGTGCCGACCTCATGACTTGAATAAGGAGAATCACCATCCAACAGGAAAGAGCCTTCGGAGCTCGAGTGTTCAGATATGATAGCGATTGGTGAGGGTTTGTGCCTATATTTGTGCAGCGGCTGTGTGAACAGATCTTTAAACTCGTCTAGTTCGTCGCATAAATCTGTAGGAGGGCGGGAGACGGTGATTGTGGGCTGAGAGAATTGAGGCTCGGAAGGCAGAGATGTGGATGATTGGCTAGGTGTTGAAGTATTGGCCGAAGCTTGATAATCATGGACATCTTGTCGGTTTCTTTGGATAGATGGAAGATCGGTGGACGAGGGATGCGATAGGCGACTTGAAGGACATGAAGTATCAGACAGAGAACCAGAGTAGTCTCCACTAGACTTGGCTCCTGCATTTCTCCGGATCGACTTGCGTAATTTAAGACCAAACGACCTGGAAGGAGTGAGGTGGGCAGCAATTTTCGTGCCAATGCTCGGTTGAGAACCCAGCAACGAAGGGGCATACAAGGACGATTGAGAGACAGAGGAGCGCGGATCAGCAGGCAAGGCTTCAGCTCTACAGAGATGGAACAGGATTAGAACGGGAAAAGAACGAACGAGGAGACAGAGAACTACGGGTAGAGTGGAGCATAGACGCACTCTCATGCCAGCATCAACCGCAAAAATATCAAAACACTCACTGCTCTAGCAGAGTGTTCGGCCTTTCGGACGTCACCGCCGAGGTTCGACTAGGACGCTCACTATTTGGGAGCGGGGCCACATCAGCCTGCATAGACTTCCTGTTCGAGCGGCCCACGAATGGTATTCTTGTAGACCTGGACCTCTTCTTCTCCGAAGAAATATCTTGAACATCCTGTTCTCCAAAGGATGGAACAACGGTGTTGGAAGATCCACGAAAAAGGTCAGTTAAATCTGCCTTTAGTTGGAGACGCCTAGCTCCCGGCATTCAAGCAGGAGAGACAGTGAAAAGAATGAAGGAATGTAAGAACAGCGAGAGCAAGTAAGTTGGAAAGCACTGCAAGTACTTAACGTCAAATGGCCCGTTCTCTTATTTCGATTACTGGACAACCCTGAGTTGCTCATGATAGACCGTTTACCGAGATTCGTCTCGTCTCGGTGGAAGGAAGAACAAGTCCATTGGACGTAATTCAACTTCTCAAAAATCCCAATATCCGGACTTCTACGGACCGGCGTAAATGAAAACAGAAGCTGCTCATTCGGAGGCATTGGGCTGCTCAACCTTGAAGCAAGTAAACCACTCTCGACAGACTCTAGTGTACAGATGCTGCATAAAAGATCGCCTAAAATTCAACACTAAATTATGAATGTTGTCCGTGGCTAGCCCGGGCCTACATATGCGGTCTAATGGGAGCTTCATTTACGGAGTCCACGTATATGCACTTCTCCTCTGTCCCGATCAAAATCGAACTGCCAGAAATTCCGAGTGACTACCGTGAACGTCTTCACCAACTTCTAGCATATGCACATTGGCAAATGTCAGCAGATCATACTTAAAAAAACACCTCTCTATTTCACAAAGTTCGTAGAGCTGCCCATGCAGATCTGTGCCACCAAGTAACTTTCTACCATCCGTGTCCTGTTTTTTTTCCAATTTAGTCCTTTTGACGACCCTGACCCAGCTAACCTTCGCCACCCCCCTTGGTCAAATGAGTACGTATGATGAAAATGAAACGATACCCCAGAAATGCTGTTGTTCAAAAGGAGATAGCAAACGGCGTCTACATCCTGAAGTTCTACACCAGCAGCGCTTCCAGAGCTGTTCCCCACATCTCTTCTAGACAAAGTTCTCTGAATCTTCTCTGCGTAGTCGACCGGGTCCGACGAAGCACAATGCATGCGAGCTCTCGGGAGCTATGAATAAGATATGTAGTGAGATATCAGGTACTGAGATTGCATTTTGGCATTCGTGGAGATCCCTATGATTCTGAACAACGTCCTAACCGTCGAGCGATAATAAATTGCATTTCAGTAAGACCATCGCGTATTATCGATATATCTCCTGGTAGTATGGTCGTTAGACAGAGGTTTCGATTTCGTCGAAAAGAGATCTGTAATTTTGAGTCGAAAAGGTTGATATTGTGTATGATGGCCCGTGCAAAGAACCCGACGCCGTTCTATGCTGGTTCTGTCCGAGGCATTAGATGAGGGACAATGCGAATCATTTCCAGACCCATCAGATATCGAACATCCTAGGTTTCCTCGGCGAACACTTCGATAGGCCTTAGCCCGTCGCTACGTCTCTAGAAAGACCTCGACAGGCTCGTACCTTGCTTTTTGAAGACGGTTTCTTTATGCATGCGCAGTGCAGGTCTGATAAGCGGCCTCGAATGTACGAGTGCGAAATGAGCTTGCGAATCTCTTTCATCAACGAGCGCGCCATAATTCCCAAGAGTATCCTGGGGGTGGTGTTTACTAACCATCGATAAAGAAGTTTTCTTGACAATCAGATGAAAGCTGATAGACATACCAGATGCCTGGCGACGAATTTCACAAGGGAACAGAGAGATCAATGCAAGACTCTCTGGCCACCGTATCAGTGACTCGTGGGGCCAGAGAATTGAGATAAAAAGCAAAACCTAGAGCATCCTTTACGACAGACACGTAGGCGAAAGCAAGGCATAGCGTTCTTGCACATCCTGAACATTGAGAGGTGCTGCAGATGGAAGGACCCCACAGTAACCATGACACATCATCAAAACGAAATTGAAGCATTGCCGTGGCACATAGTATTTGTACGGGCTTGAGAAGGATATCGTGGTAGATACACATAGTATTAGGAACGTGCGTTTTCCTGAGAGTCCTGGACCTGAATACTTTGCGCAGGGCTGAGATTTTTAAACCGAATTCTGGGCATATAACAGGCTAGAAAGGTGAATATGATGAGTGTGATGAACATCGGTGCCGGTTAATGCAATTACCTTGCGCTAGAGTAGCGGTGCCAGAATGGCAAAGAGAACGGTAATACGCATCTTGTGCGTTCCCGAGACTTACGATTCTCACAGAAGAGAAATCGTTGTGGATGCAAAAACGTAACTCAGAACTGTCTTTGCGGCAACATTGAGTATAAGCACAGAGAATGTACTATCGATATTGTGTCCAGCAGATAGAAGGAAATATTACTGAGGAGGTCGCTGTTGTGTTCGGGAGAGTACGGTTAGCGTGGCGTAGAGAAAGCTACCCGGGCCGAGAAATCGGTGCCAAATTTGGAAAGACAGTGACCGGTCATGATGCTGACGTGATAGTGATTGCTCACTCATTCCTCCGAGTGATGTCAGACTGTATAAGTACGGGTTGCCAATCTTTGCTCTTCACTTTTTGCCATCATCATGTCTGGGAGACTCGCCTCTGGTACGCATATCTTACTTTCTTGCGATAACTACACCTGATTTCTACCACCGTACCAGAATATCCTTCCTGGAAGAAACTGCAACACATTTACGACTCGGATCGGTCGAATTTGATCCTCAAAAATCTCTTTGCTCAGGAGCCAGATCGTTTCTCCAAGTTCTCTGCGGAATATGTCTCCAAGAATGGACCTGATGTGACCTTCCTACTTGATTACTCGAAAAATCTGATCACCCAGCCCATCCTCGACAACCTTCTCTCGCTTGTCAGGGAGGCAGAGCTCGAGTCGTACCGCGATAAAATGTTTGCTGGAGAGCACATCAACACATCTGAGGACAGAGCCGTACTTCACGTTGCCCTGCGCAACTTTAACGATTTCCAGATCCAAGAAGCTGGCACGGATGAAGTCGCGGCTGTCCTTGAACACATGAAGGTCTTCTCTGAATCTGTCCGCAGCGGAGAGTGGAAAGGTTACACGGGAAAGACTATCAACACCATTGTTAACATTGGTATTGGTGGCTCTGATCTCGGTCCAGTCATGGTAACTGAAGCTCTCAAGCCTTATTCCAAGCGCGACCTGACAGCACATTTCGTATCTAACATCGATGGAACCCATATTGCTGAGACTCTTCGGGTCTGCGATCCCGAGACGACACTCTTCATCATTGCCAGTAAAACTTTCACTACTCAAGAGACCATCACAAACGCCGAGTCTGCGAAGGAATGGTTCTTGACTACCGCTAAGGACAAGGCCCACGTCGCGAAGCACTTTGTGGCGCTGAGCACCAACACAAAGGCTGTAACTGCTTTCGGTATCGCAAAGGAGAACATGTTCCAGTTCTGGGACTGGGTTGGTGGTCGATACAGTCTTTGGAGCGCGATCGGACTCTCTATCGCGTTGGTGATCGGCTACGACAACTTTGAGCAGTTGCTCAAGGGTGCACATGGGATGGACAAACACTTCAAAGAAACTCCGTTGGAGAAGAACATACCGGTACTGCTCGCTGCGATTGGTATCTGGTACAACGATTTTTATGGCTCGCAAACCCATGCATTACTGCCATACGATCAGTACCTGCACAAGTTCGCTGATTATTTCCAGCAGGTATGCTCTGAGTACTCTACGTTGGCATGGTTTTCACATACTTGTTCAGGGCGATATGGAGTCCAATGGAAAGACTGTTACCAAGGGTGGTCAACGGGTGAAATATGAGACTGGGGTACGACTTTTACCCGGTTGTCGTCTCAGTAGTCCTCGCTAATGAGTTGTCAGCCTATCATCTGGGGTGCTGCAGGAACCAATGGCCAACATTCTTTCTACCAGCTTGTTCATCAAGGCACCAAGCTCATTCCCACCGACTTCATTGCTCCCGCAACCTCGCACAACCCTATCGCACACTCCAAGCACCATCGGATTCTGCTATCCAACTTCTTTGCACAGCCGGAGGCACTTGCGTTCGGTAAGAGTGAGGAAGAAGTGAAGAAAGAGCTTGGAAGTGGCGCGAGTGATGCATTGATCAAAAGTAAAGTGTTTGAGGGTAACAAGCCAAGTAACTCGATCATCTTCCCGTTGTTGACTCCGGCTACATTGGGTGAGCGTGAATCGGATTTGCTGTAAGAGCAGATGCTGATGTTATGCTTCTTCAGGGGCGCTCATTGCCATGTATGAGCACAAGATCTTCACGCAAGGTGTTGTATGGGGTATCAACTCCTTTGGTTAGTGTGTATGCAGATCATGAAGTCATTATACTGAACGAATGATCAACACAGATCAAATGGGTGTGGAACTCGGTAAAGTACTCGCCAAGAACATTCTCTCGCAACTCGAGAAGCCTGAGGACGTTCAAGGTCACGATAGTTCGGTGCGTGCTGGTATTGGATGTTGGTCTGTGTTCGGTGTTGACTGATGCTTTTTAGACAACTGGTCTCATTCATTATTACCAGAAGTACAGAAAGGAGTAAGGGGGTGAGGGGAATTTACGCTCCACATCGAACCAGCTTCGCTCAATGTAAGATGGTGGAAGTCGAGAAGTACATAAGACCAATTGTATTTTTTTTTCTCTTTTGAGTTACTGTTTGGGTCAGCGGTATTTCTGTCTCCGTCTAAATAGACCGTTTCCTTCCCTCCCTCGTGAACGTTTGAACTTCCACAATCTAAGATTATGTTCATTCAAAGCGAACAATCACCGTGCCGATGACCACCGCCGATAAGACGTAGCAGGCCAGGGTAAGGCACTGAAATAATGCATAGTACTGGCATCTGGCGTTTGGGCTGCAATTCATTTGCAGATTCCATCATTCCGAGTCCTGGGTTTCTATAAAAGCAAGATGCTCATGGATTTGGAAAATCTGTCTTTCAGTGTATCATGGCGACTAGTACGCTTGCGCTTTTTCGTCCTATCGACGTTGGCAAGATCACACTGAACCATCGGGTGGTTATGTCTCCTTTGACGCGATTCAAGGCAACGGAGAGGGAGCATGTGCCCCTTCCCATCATGAAGACGTATTATACCCAGCGTGCTAGTATGCCTGGAACTCTTATCATCACCGAAGCTACGTTTATAGCACCCAAGGCTGGAGGGTACACTCACGTACCTGGTATCTGGAGCGACGGACAGATCGGAGCTTGGAAGGAGGTAGACATGACTTTCGAGCCGCCTACATACCCCCTTCTCATCTCGTATGCAGATTACGGATGCCGTGCATTCCAAGGGTTGTTTCATGTACATGCAGCTCTGGGCCCTCGGTCGTGCAGCCGTTCCAGATGAACTTCTTGCAGAAGATCCTTCTCTTCCATACGTCTCCGCCTCTGACATTCCGCTTTCCGAATATCCTCCATCTACTCCTGCACCCCGTCCTCTCACTGTTGAAGAGATCCGTGAATATGTGGAGCTGTTCGCCACTGCTGCATCTAATGCTGTGTTTAAAGCGGGGTTTGATGGCGTAGAGATCCATGCTGCGAATGGATATCTCCCAGACCAGTTCCTCCAAGACGTGAGCAACAAGAGGACGGACGAGTATGGTGGTTCTGTGGAGAATCGATGCCGGTTTACGCTGGAGGTGGCCGACAGTATCGCTAACGCTGTGGGAGCGGAAAGACTTGCTATTAGGTTGAGCCCATGGAGTGTTTATCAAGGTTCGTTTGGCGCAAATGCTTAGTTCAACTACTCTCATTCTTTCCATAGATATGTGTATGAAGGATCCGAAACCTACATTCAGCTACCTCATCAACACGCTGAAAGAGCGCCACCCTGATATGTCGTATATCCACGTTATTGAACCTCGCGTCAAAGGGAATGCGACTGTTGCAGCAATCCATCCTGAAGCTTCGAACGATTTTCTTCGTGAGATATGGGGACCACGACCTTATATTAGTGCAGGTGCCCATGAACGGGAGAGTGCGCTCCAATTCGCAGAGAAAGGAGCCGCGAGAGCAAGTGCGAAAGGCGATAAGGCTGGGGAACTTGTTGCTTTTGGAAGACATTTCTTGGCCAATGTACGTCGAGCTTTCAAATTTGATCAGTCATTGCGTAAAAGTGACCTTCATCTGAGCCTGATCTACCCATGCGCCTTGAGAAGAATATACCTCTGAATGCCCACGATCGTTCCTTGTTCTATGTCCGCGGAGATACGAGTGGGAACGGGTACACGAGTTATACATTTGCAGAGGAGGAAGGAGACAAAAGCACGAATGTGAGAGATACTCTTGTAGAATGAAATCTGTATGTACTCTCTGCAGTAGAAACAAAAGTCTGTATCAGCAGCTACGGAAGTTCGGAAATTGAGCTTTGCCCCGATCGTCGGCAGGCTGAACACGTGACCATAAATTGAGCCACGTTGTCATTGATCGATAGCTTCGACCGTCAGTCCGCTTCTCCGCCTCGTCGTCGTTCTCATCGCCGTCGAACTCGTCGTGCAGCAGCTGCTCTGCTCACTGCTTCCAAGTCTTTGCTACTGGTTCTGCGAGACTGTTTCTCCCCAGGAAATTTTTGACTCTTTGCATATTGACGGTATGCCCGCAGATCTCTCAATATTCGATGCTCCATATATCCCAACGATATATTTCATGATCCAAACAAATTGTTGAACTGACTAATGTTTTTTTTTCGCAGTGCTCTGTCGTTTTATTCTCCTTCTCTCTACACTGGTTGCCATCCAACCTGGCTGACTAGGCGCCTCGGAGCTCGGACACAGTAGCGACTGCCAGACGTTCTTCAGTTTCGGCTCCCTCAGGTTTGGTCCGTTTCACAGTGAAGCTCCTTTCACTGTGCTAGCAGTACCCTTCTGTCTCGTGTCTAGCCCGCGGATTCAGTACTCCGCTTCCCAGCGGCCATTGTCTTAGGGAACAAGCACTTAGCTCCATCTTGCAATCCCGCGTCCGGGTCTAGCGCCTTCGGCTTGCACTTGTCGAACAGCCATATAACTACATAATCCTTAAAACGCTACAATGCCCTCTCAGGTTTCTCAAATTCTTGTCCCATCCCGCTCAGGATCCATTCCTGACCATCCTCACTCGAGTCCTATACCACAGACTTTCCAGAGTCGTAAATCTAACCTCGACGTGTCGATTCCCACTGGATCCCGGAGCGCGCGCGGTTCGGTAAACGAGATTGCATCTCGTCGAGGTTCCCGGTCTGCTCCAATGTCGATAGTTCCCGACGCTCCTATTACCCCGCCTCTTTCTCCGGGTCACAGCGAGCACGAAGACATCGGAATGGAAGATATCGGTGATAACATGGAAGGCGACGTGGAAGATATTGAAGTAGAAGAAGGAGAGGAAAATGACATCGTGGTGGATGACGTGCCGAGATACACCGACCCTGACTCGATGGAACCTCGTACCATTCAGCAGAGTGTACACAACCTTACTGCCTCAGCACCTGCGACAATGCAGCCTAGAAAGTCGAGAGAGGCCATTGACACAATCAGAGCCAGAGAAGGTCAACAAGCCCGGGAAGCGCGTCTATCCAGTGGGCCTGAAGGGCAGCGTCCAGCCAGGCTCCTTGAGGACGAGATAGTGCATTTACAGAAGACTGGCCTCAAGCTGACAGACTTTGAGGTCAGAGGAACATTAGGTCCGTTTTTCATACATAAACTTTCAAGAACTTCTCTGAAGCTCTCCCTTCATTCTTGTTACTGGCATCAGGCACTGGAACCTTTGGGCGTGTCCTACTCGTGCGTCATCGATCCTCCGAATCACCCGGCATCCAAAACCATTTTGCTCTGAAAGTCTTGCGCAAGACCGAAATTGTGCGTCTTCGCCAGGTAGAGCATGTCAATGCGGAGAGATATATTCTGTCAAGAGTGCATCACCCCTTCATCGTTGACCTCTTTGCGACGTTTCAGGACAGTCTGAACGTTTATATGCTCATGTCTTACGTTCCGGGAGGCGAGCTCTTCACACATTTGCGACGCGCTCAACGCTTCACACCTGATGTGACGCGATTTTACCTAGCAACGATTATCCTTGCTCTCAGATATCTGCATTCTTTCAATATTATCTATCGCGACCTCAAGCCGGAAAACCTTCTGTTAGACTCACGAGGGTATCTTCGTCTGACGGACTTTGGTTTTGCAAAAATCGTTGACGACCGTACTTGGACCTTGTGCGGGACACCAGAATACCTTGCACCAGAAATCATCCAGTCTGATGGACACGGAAAGGCTGCTGATTGGTGGGCTTGTGGTGTTCTGTGCTATGAGATGCTTGTTGGTTATCCGCCGTTCTATGATGAGTCGCCATATGGGATCTATGAAAAGATTCTCAATGGACACATACATTGGCCGAGGGAGATACATGTCGACCACTTGTCCCGGAGCCTTGTCAAAGCGTTTTTGAACCCTGACAGGACCCAGAGGCTAGGGAACATGATTGGAGGTCCGCAGGATATTCTCGACCATCCATGGTTCAGAGGTGTAGACTGGGATGCACTCGAAAGGAGAGAGATCAATGTAAATAATTTTTCTAAAACTGATGTTTGGGTTCAAGATTGCTGATGATTTGGTCCTCACAGGCCCCCATCATTCCCCATACATCCTCCGGCGACGACACACGGCATTTTCTCCACCTACCTCTTCCTCCTGTCGAGGAAATCCCCGGCCTGATTAGGGAGGAGCAGCCTGTTTCCTTACAGCAGCGCCTCGATCCTATCTCATACCAATTTCTTGAGTTCTGATGTCTTCCAGCTTCATGCGGCGCCCATACGGCTCAGCGCACTCCTCAGGTCATTATCTTGGCCGCTCATTGTTACCTCTTGACCGGTTCATAACCTCTCAATGACACCATTCATTTTTCGTGTGTTCGCTGTTTCTTGCTCTTCGACCTGTGAGAGCCATCTATACTGTATTAATTTTCGTTCTTCGCAATCGTGCATAATTCTTTTCTGCTGATTTTGACCATTCGTCGGAAGCAATCAGGCCATTATATCAATTATATTCCTTCCTACTGTATCCTAAAAAATCCCCCTGTCCGTCGCTCCTTCTGTTTTTCTGTTTTTCTTCCAGTCTTCAAGTATTCGTCTGTGCACACTCACACACACTCATTCCTTGTATCTCTTCGAACAACTACTCGTCTTTGGGTACTGCTACCTGCTGACTTCTGTGTATAGTTTCGAATGATTTTCCAAGTCGTTCCCGATATCCTCTCCGTCTTGTCTCGGCTTTGTTATTGTAGCTTTCCTCAGGAAAGGTTGGTATCCTCAGATACGCCTCCCTCTCTCGCGATCTTTCGCGATCTATATAGTTGTGTATCCTTTACATAGTCAATCTATAGCATATACCATTTGCGCACACTGCGATCACTCGATGCCCCTCTAGGGATATTACTTCCAAGCAGATAGGAATTGAATATCAAAACAATGCGACAAAGAAATTCTTGTGTTTACTGCGATCCCTCTCCTGCTGTAGCTCGTGATGTCATAGCCGCCTGCCCAGCTGCAGTTGCAGCCAATCTCGACCGTTTTCGTTCGGCCTCTGGCAAGAAGAACGCGCGGGTCAGAAAAGACGTCGCGCGCTGAATGTTGATCCACCTCACCTGCTTCCTTTTCTCTTTCGATCTCAGCTACAATACCTTCAATTTGGGGAAGATCAAGGTTCTATGGTCCGTAGCGCGTTAAAGAGAGACGCTCATAAGCATGTACAGTGAAACTCACGGTGATCTTGCCATAACTCTCCATTACACTGATCTCGATGTTCTTCGCGCCTGTCTGTACCACTTCCAACAAAGACTTGACTGTGAGTTTGATACTCTCCTCCCTTGACAAATCGTCCTTATGATTCTTCTCTAGGAACTCGCGGACAGTTTTAGAAGAGCGACCGATCGCATTTGCCTATTAAGGCACGAAGGAAAACTACATCAGCGGGGATGCTGGGAGCACAGTGAACTTGTCCGACCTTCCATGCGCTATAGATACCGCTGGGTTCTGTCTGATATAGACGCGGTATGTTGTCATTCGGGTCGAATCCGACGATCAGTGTTGAGATACCAAACGGTCGGACACCACCAGATTGAGTGTATCGCTAATGAATACAATGAGCGGCGACATTCCTCCTCGCTAGCAATACATACCTGCTGAATCCCAGCGATATGCCTTGTGATGTATTCTACAGTAACAGGATCCTCGACAGTAAGACGATGGCTTTGGCATTCTATCCTTGCTTTGTCAATCAGAACTCGTCCATCCGCCGTAAGACCTAACACATGTCAGCGTCGACGACGTTTGACATACTATCGTGACAGAACGCACCGGCAAAGGCAAGGCAAATGTGATCATCCAGCATAACCACTTTTCTGACCGTACGGGGGTCTTGAAGTTGAAGGACCGACTTCTTCTCCACACCAAGCACTACCACATCCTTTCCACGCACACCGACCTGCATGGACATTCCAATCAGTTTTTCCACCGCTAAAGCACTACATGCATTTGACTAACAGCACAAGTTCCCTTTCTTACGGCCTCGAGAGCATATTCCACCTAGATTATCCGAGAAAGAAGCTGGAGACACATTACTGACGCGGTTGTGCACTAACCTGGAACAGATGGCCATCGGGAGAAAAGACGGTAAGAGCTAGTGGAATGAATGTAAGCAACTGACAATATCTTCAGTTCATTGCATGGCAAACCTCGATCATAGGACCTGGACATTGTACAGTAAGAAAGTTACAGGAAGAAAGTATTTCTGAACGTATTTGGGACGCGCGTCGAGCAGAGAGCAAGCGCTAGTTACGTAAGCAAATCAGTCCCGTGACTAGATGCATGTGGCTGGTGGCGCCAGCGACGCGTCGAGGAGCATCGCTTCCTCACCTTCGACTGTCGCTGGCGACGAGAAACAGCAATCTGATCTTTGGATATCATGAACTGTCAAATCTGCTGGACTAATATACAGAACCTCTCGGTCTCTGAAAGACAAGCACACTATGAGGGACATTTCCAGATGACCGAGCCACAGAGTCAGTGCGCTTGAATTCTCCAGTCCTTTATCAGACGAGAATGATATAGTGTCTCTTCAGATTCAACTAGCAACATTCTCACGCCTTCCCGTAATCCACTGTCTCCAAAGAAGAGTTCCGTTACAAGTTCTGGAGGTCTGACAAAGAAGAGGAAGTGGAGAATACCGACATCCTCGAAAGTCGTAGAAGAGCAGGATGTGTTCTGGTATCCGACGTTGCAAACCCCACCACCCACAAACTTCACCCCAGGTCTGTCCACTCTTCTCGATCTAATGTCACTTGCTGATGATCCCTTTCAGGACTAATACCGATACTGAGAAAGGCACTCCTAAAGGCCTGCGATAAAGGACAAACGACCAGAGCTGTTTTATGCTACGATAGAGCTGTTTTCATTTATAGACAAATTTGGGATGCAAACTGGGGCTGCGGGTAACACTCGTCCTAGAATGAGACTTCAGAAATATTTCTAATCTTAGCACCGCAGTTATCGCAATTTCCTGATGTCTTGTGCTGCACTCATGGATCAACCATATCAACCGAAGTACTTTTCTCTTCTTGACGGTCCAATTACCCCTGGAGTCCGAAACCTACAGAAATTGATCGAAGATGCTTGGAAGAATGGTACGCCGGTTGCGAAGTGCTGAATACATTTCTGAGCATAGCTTGGAAATCATCAGGATTTGATAAACAAGGCCAGGAAGAATTGAAGAATCTCGTGAATACTAGGAAGTGGATTGGAACTTCAGGTTCTCATTGTGTATGAACTCTTATTCAATTGATAACACCCATCTTCCCGTTACAGACTTGTACACTGCTTTCGTGTTTCGGGGTATACCGTGAGCTCGTTCGATGTTCGCTTGTGTTACACGGTGTACTTATCAAGCCGAACAGTGCTCAACTAGTCGATTTTGAACTCAAGGACAAGAAGAAAGGTACAAACATCCTTCCTATCAAACTCAATCTACTTACCCATCTGGACCAGGCACTGGACCTTTAATTAATTGGATAATGCAATATTTCAACCGACATAGCAAGGTCGACGCCCCTACAACAGTCCATGCAGCCCTCTCGGGAGCGTCACCAGTGCAGTGCGTTCCATGCATGCCCATAATACTACAGTACCAGGGCCACTCGTGTAACGTGATTGGCTATGAAATGACCAAAGGCGGGAATGTTAACTTATTGGTTTTTGACCCGTCCAGGTGCTGGACAGCGCTTTCTTAAATATTGAGATCACTGCTCATATTTGCTTGTATCATTTTTAGAGTACCCTCGGAGCAACTACGGAAAACAGCCGTCGCCCAATTCAATGCTCAAAATAGAAAACTAGCACTAGCACCTAAATCCAACTTTCAACCATCATCTCCGGATACAAGACAACTCGGTAGAGATTTATTCAGCAGGCCTTGTGCGTCGGGCTCCTCTGACGCTAGTGGCTCCGATTTAACGAATAAGCGCCTGAAGATGGAATATCCGGCCACCCTTCCTCACACTGTTGGACCTGCTGAGAGATTTTCTCAAGATAATCAGGATGACGTTGACTCTGTGTTAATAGAGGACGAAGATGAAGACATCGAGTATGTTGGCGAAAGTAGAGGCGAGGACCAAGATGATATCGAGTTTGTCGGGCAAACATCGGGAATACATGATAAAGACACCAAATCTGCACAGAAGCTAGAACAGCGTAACGCGGAGAAGAATATCAAGCAAGAAGAGCTCTTAATGAACAACGTATTAAAGCTATGCAGGTGGGAAAATAGTAAAGTCAAGTTTGTACACTTTAGGTTCTGATCTGAGTTGCCCACTGACCACCGTACGCCTTCTTTAGAAAAAAGGACAAGTACCAAATTCTATATTTTCCGATGAGTGAACCTCTATCAGACAAACAACGGATGAGAATGAAAGAGTTGACTAGTGAGAGAATAGAATAGGGTTTCGAGGACGCGTTGATCTTGTTTGTCTTGAATGGTGGAAACAGGAATCAACCATAACAGGAGACATTCTAAATTATATGTAGTATTCAACCACTTCAAATATGATACTGCTCTGTTACAAAAGAACATCAATGCTACATACGACTTGAAAGGAGTTATTGTTGACAAAACTAGACAAGATATACTACATTGTCCGAAAATACATATGTAATGTCTGTCACAAGAAATACATTGTAGTGCTAAGGGAGGACGCAATTTTCTGGAAATCCTGCCTGTATAAGTCAATGTGGGCTTGTGTCTCCCCAGATGCTAAAGATATATTATCCGAATAGTGAACGGCTTCGCTGAAGTGGAACTTTGCTCGGCGACAAACAAGCTAAGAAGAGAGATTAACACAATCTCTGATAAATTGAGAGCACTTACATCTGCGTCTAAAGCGAGTGGCTTGAGAAGCATGCACCACAATAAATTCATGTAATAGAAATACTTACAGTATACCGGAGCCGGTATTTTAACCGATCGAGTCGACCTAGCGTAACAATGGCAAAGAGTGAACCTGGAGGCAAGTTATACAACTTATTATATTCTCTTAGAAGTAAGGGGCGGGGGGCGTACGCAATCTGCTGCAAGCTGTGAGGAATTTTATTTTATTTTAGCAAATCATGAGTGAGTAGGGTTTAAGAAAGGGACGCACTCATCAGCATCCCCTCTAAAGTTCTCGTCTTCAATGATCGTATAATGACCAGGAATTGATGCTTGCGGTCATTCAGCAGATGTCGGGACACGATGAGCATAAGATACATACTTCCTTTGAGTCCAGGTTGTGATTGAAGATAAAAATCTCTATATGCGGGATGAACGATATCTACCCAGAGGTTAATCTTTATCAAGCTCAGAAAAAAGTTTTCTCACTCTGATCTACGACAAATCCCGCTTGGCAGTTGCCGGATCTGTCTGCATCCTGCGGTCTTAAAGGGAAGAAACGGAAATGGTGGCGCTTTCCGACAATGACAAAGGTGAGCTTGGGGCGGCGTATTTTCGCGCCCCATGTCCCGTATATATCTTCGAGCGCCTCTGCCACAGTACTATTCAGCAGGGAATTTCACATATGGTGATAATGGTTTCCTACTTTTCAGTGGCTCAAGTTCTTGTTGACGGATGGTTTCGAATTCACCCTCTGAAACCCCATCGCGTAAGAAAACAATTCGTTTCAAAAGATATTGTGGGTTTTTTTTCCTGAAGAGTTCAACGGATTTCTGGATTTTCATGAGAATTAAACCAATTATAGATCGACGGGCTCACTTACGGCTACCATATTTCTGAGTTTCTCAATTATCTCCAATCGAGAGGGTTGTACGTTAATCTGAGCAATGTATTGCACTGGTGGACGGAAGAAAATGAAAATGAAAAGATTCGTGAATTAGTCACAATGCTTACTGAATTCTCTGTCCCAGCTGGCTACAACTGAAGCAATTGAAGGACCCATACTCCCTGGAGCCGGGTGACTAACATCAGCGCCTGACGAGTTGTAAGTCCAACTCAATTAGGGTCGGCAAGAGAAAGGGCACCGATAACCATAGTCACGTCCTGGCACAAGAGATTCATGCCGTCTGAGACTGGAACGTGATTAACTCCTCCAATCTTGCCATTAATCCTAAAATTTGATCAAAAGTTGAACGAACTAAGCGCGCAAGAGGACAAGGTCAAAAGCTGACTTTAGAATCAAATTATTGTTGTACGGATTACAGCGGCCCTGCTCTGCATCGCCCGCAAGTTTAGGACTCCACCGCTAAGCGTTCAAATTTAGTGTGAATGTCGTGAATACTCTGTTTAAGCTACTCACCACGCACTGAGTCGGTACTCCTAGAATAATGTCACCGGCGCGCTTGATGTTTTGGTAAAGGTCGGCTGCAGTCTCTGGTAGAATGCACAATGCGAATGTACCATCCGGAGACCTAGCACCTGCTTGTTCCATGAGTTGTTGAAGGGTCTGAAATGACAAGTTTATTGATAAATCGGAATGAATGAACAGGTATATACATCCCTGTTCTATTCTCCCTTGTGGATGTCCGCTCTGGATATGAACGGCACGGCGATTGTCGATCTCTGGGACTCTTCATTGAAAAAAAAAAACACCACAATCAACTTAAATAAAACATTACGAATTCCTCGAAAGAGACACTTGGTAAGATGCATAGATCACCAGTGCAAAAAAAAAACCTTACCATGGTTTCCCATCTCTCTGACAAGGCCTTTCACGAAATCATCCATGACCGGCGTGACTCGGTGTCCCGTGAAATTGATTACCGTCAAAACTCTTATTCGACCCGGGTTTTTGAAAATCTTGTTCATGGCATCCCAGGTGCCAGGTCGCTGAAGAGGAAGGTCATGAACCAATTGACAAGGTAAAATGCATAGTATCAACCTGGCGAGTAGTGATGCGCTCTGGAGGCATGTCTCGAGGTGCACCATATTCGATGTCAGGGGTTGGCAGGATTCGAGCATTCACGGTCAGAGGCTGCGAACTGATGCTAATTTGTGCGCCGCGAAGAAATTCGGAGCTGCCGTGGCCTAAGTTGTGCCAGCCAGCAGTGATCTTCTGGAGCCTTTGTGCAGGATTTTGGGGTACGAAGGACAGTACATTGCGGATATGACCCGGCTGCAACTTTGGCTATAGCACAGGTATATTGTCAGACAAATATCTGAATGAATGTATCGGGTCCTTTGACAGACTTTATAGAGTTGCGTCGGAACTTGGCAAACCGTGATGGGAAACAATTCGTGTTTCCCGATCAGTACTCCCAGTGTTCGTGGGGGTATATCCAATCGATAAACGTGTCGAAAATGCTCCTGTCGCAAGCAGAGTCAGGACTGATACAGGATGCTGGGCGTGCTACTGACTTGAACTGTCACCTGGACTCCTTCGCTGTCAAATTCCCTCCTTCCAACGTCGTACACGACGTCTCTTATTGCCCTGGCTCTGCTCCTGGGCGGAAGACCGGGCATATTAACTGTGACTTTGACTCCCTTAAGGAGTTGACGCAGATATTGCAATCTATCCTCTGAGAGTTCACTCAAGTCGCGGTGATTGCGAGCTACCAAGAACCGTGCGCAGACGTCAATTAATTGTTGGCCCGGAAGCCTGAGTCATGAGTTCATTAGTAACAAGGATTGGGGAGTCGCCTTGAACTTACACCACTCCTGTTGCGACGTCCACATTGAGAATTAGCTTGCCAATGGTAGGTCGTACACTCCTGCCAAGCACAGTAAACAGTAAAAAGATGTTCAAGGGATACAAGAGGTCAGTCCTACTGAAAGAAACCTGCGAGCAACTTGAGCGGCGACATGTTACTGTCGAATGCTGATCAAGACACAGTCAACGGTAGAGTGAATATTGATGAATCAAGACGTTACTTTTTTGCTCTTGTGTCTGCAGATGTCTTTGAGACCACTGGATGTATACATTTTTCCCTTTATATAGGTTACCGGGAATCCTGTTGGGAGATGAATGGCTTAGGACAAAAAGGTCTCCATAGAATGACCCACAGTTTCGGTTGTGCTTGTACATATAGGTTAAGCATGTTCAGCGAGGCAGCAAAGTCGCTTCCAGACCCTAGATTCTGGGGATTAACCATGCAATTGAGGATGCTCTGCAGTGACCTATTACAGAAATGATTCATTCGTGAGGTCGATGATAGAGAACGGGTGCTACATACTTCATGTCAATTCCTTTGACGAAGACAATAGCGACAGACACCATCTTTGCGCGGCGGTCACGTCGATCAGCTTGCTCATGGTCCCAAGGAACAGTAAACTGTACGGACACTGAAATTAAAACCAGTAGAGAACTTCGTCATTTACTCACATTCTGAGAGGTAAAATTGAATTTCATGATCGAAAACAAGTTCTTCTTCCCGTCAAATACTGCATGCGGACAAACCAGCATTTGAACATCGAGGCAGTTTTAGCGATTGGAAATTCAAACCTCCAGGCTTTGGGAATAACTGAGGAGCGACGTTCGTTTGAAGGCGCCGCAAGAGCTCAATGCCCTTCGCTGACCCGATCTTGATCCCTGTCTGAGGGTTCCTGCTGGTCCATAAAGGACAAATCGCTGAGCGAAGGTTGTTTAGAATCGAAACATTGGGCGTATAAGTTGAGAGGGGCACCCACTAACTATATCCACGAAAAGTACAATATAAGCACTCGAGAGCTGCTAGACGGGGAACACCTAACTCGGAACTCACCGTCGTAATGGAAAACAGCGGCTGAGCTCGACCACTGTAAATCAAAGGCGTTGACATAGGCTCTGACCGGCCTTCCAACGGTACCAAATCGATTGCTTTGCATGTTAGATTGCGCGTCGCTGTATGGGAGGAATGAAGAAAAAGAGAGACAACAAACAGTAGGAGGTAAAGGGGTTTATGTACAACGCGTCTGACGGAATCATGTCACGTGGTGAGAACGGAGCCGGTGACTCATCCTCTGACTCATAGACCACGTGCTGCTGTCCTGTCAGTCCCAGAGCGCCAACATCGAGGTAGAAAAATCTAGTCTCTGTCCTGCAGGATTGCAGTCAATTCAAAGCCGCCATTCTCAAACTTGAAACGGCAGTTGGCTTCCAAGAGGCTATGATCCGTATAGAGCGACTTCGCTATGCATCGAGCTAAATTCAAAGCGAGAGATACGATTACAATAATGTTCCGAAACTTCTTTAGACGCCAAAGGCAAATGTCGGGATGCCATACAATCCGTTCAGAACCTTGACGTTCTCACCCTCCGCCGCACCAGCAGCGACATATAGAGGGACAAAGTGTTCTTCGCGCGGATTGGAGGCGCGGAACCCGGGATGCTGCGGAAGAGCTTCTAGAGCTTTCTTGCGTTCCTCAGCCTGAGTGCCAATGGTGATCAGATACTAGATCTGATACTATCAATTAAGGACTCACGTCTGGCTTGGTGACAGCATCCAAGATAGCTTGATGGAAAGCGTGGTGAATAGGTTGGGCCGTGTCAGGGTGGAAGGAACTAAAGTCGCGTAGATTGTGGATCGGAAGCCCTCCGGAAAGGACAAGAATGCCTTCCTCTCTCAAGGACTTGACAACTTGACCCAGCTTCCAGTTAGATTGGGGAGTGAGACTCGAGTCTAACGAGACTTGAACCACAGGAATGTTGATTCCCTCGCCGAACATAAGTCCGAATGGGACAAAGACGCCGTGGTCAAGACCTGGGCCTTCAAAACCTCTGCCGTCCGACCCTCGAGCCTCAAGTTTGGAAGTAGTGCGTGCCAAATAACCGGCCTGCGATCACTGCTCAGCAATTGCCTGTGGCAGTTCATTTAAGAAACAAAGACACCATACATCCTTGTATAGCTGCACGACATGCTGGGACAATTTGGCGTCACCTCTGGATTTAAACTTGATTTGGTACAGGTGCGACGGGAATCCATAATAGTCCATCAATAAAGGATTTTCATCCCCATAATCCGTCACTGCTCAAAGAGACGATCTTCCGCTGTATACACTTCCGGGATCAGTCCACTCACCTTGTCTTTCACCCAGGGTCTCCCAATGCGCACTGAAGACTACAATTGCTTTCGGGGTGTACTTCCTCAATAGCGCGGGTCCAAAGTCTTTGAGAAAATTTGCGAGTGGACCCTTTGGTCCTAGCCATGCCTCGATAGAGCCACGACCGCCAAGCCCTGATTTTGTTTCCAATAGGAGACCAGGGCTACCTGTTTGAGCCTCAGCGTCGAATTCTGACAGAGCTGAAAAAGAGAAAGCTACCATGCGCGAAGAAGAACGCGGGTATCTTCTCCGGTGTAGAAGGCAGGGATTCCAGAGCTTCACGCCACTCAGATTGGCTAGTGGGGATGGTCACATTCGAACACATGTTGGACGAAAACGCTACAAGCTTCGTAAACCTTGAGTGAACAAGAACTTTAGGGAAGTCCAGGGGTAGTTTGGTGTAAAACAGGATGGATTGTGCAACCGCTAGGACAAAGAATAGGAATCCAAGGCCAAGTTTAATGCGAGCAGGCCTGCAGTGAAGGTATACATCATGGATAGAGTTCTGAAATACAACGCGATGACTGTTCAATATTACGCAGCCTTACCAAACATTTGACGCTGACAAAGATGTTTGTCACTATACGCCACGGTCAAGACTCAAAGGGCTTGTCGACCAGCATCTCGGTCGCGGCAGTCGACGGCCAAGGGCAGCTTACCTCTACGCCTTTACTATTCTGCTTTGTCATTTTCTGAGTCGCTATCGCAATGGCCACCAAGTCCAACTACGGGTGGTTACAGGGCAAGACAGTGAGGAAAGGCGGGAACACGTCCAACTCCCATACTCGCTCGTCGACACCTCAAGTACAGAGCACTTCTTCGACCATATTCGGAGGTGGTATTAAGGACCCGTCAGGGAGGACATCTGAATACTTTGTATGTGGTGTCATCTTGATTTGAATCTTATTAACAGATCTGACAGTCTATGCATGATCAATGTCCTGTATGCAAGAGTGACAGGTATTTGAACCCAAAGCTGCGTTTGCTTGTCAGCTCTTGTTACCATAAAATGCATGTATTTTCAAGACACTACGTTTCTCAATCTTACATGATTGTACCATAGGTGTGAATCCTGCATAGACCGTCTATTTACTCTTGGCCCAGCGCCCTGCCCGATATGCTCAAAAGTCCTGCGAAAACTCGCTTTCTCCCCTCAGACATTTGAAGATCTTGGCGTAGAAAAGGAAGTTGCCGTCAGAAGACGAATAGCCAAAGAGTGAGTGACGTCCTTTATATGGGATGTTCGTTCCTGATGGATTGCAAGGTTCAACAAACGCCGAGAGGACTTTGACGATCTCCGTGCCTACAATGACTACCTAGAGGAAGTTGAAGACATCGCCTTCAACTTGATAAATAACATTGATGTTCCTCAAACTGAAGCCCGCATTGCAGCTTACAAGGCTGCCAACGCTGCTATCACTTCTCTCAATCTGCAACGCGAAGAAGCTTACGCTCTCGCTCTTAAGGAGCAAGAGGAACTTGACCGCCGTGAACGCGAGGCCCATGCTGCCCAGTTCGCTCAACAAGAACAACTGGAGCGTGAAGAGCGAGAACGTGAACAGCGCGAGCTGATAGATAAACTGGAGACGTCTCAAAAGGATGCCCACAAGCTTGTTGCCAAATCTCGTGCCAATGCTGCCAAACGGTCCTCCGCCCGTGCCGCTTCAGCCAATTCTGGCTTGCTAGGCATGGCGTTTGGCGCAGACTACGCCAAGTTACTGAAGACGAGAACAAGTAAACAGGGGTCGAACAATATACCAGACGAACCACATATACCCTTGCAGGACAATTGGTATGCATACGAGGACCTGTGTGTCCTGAAACCTGGCGGTTACGATGACGTATTCAGCGAAGCAGTCAGGAGGGACAGAGAGGGCATAATGAGAGGAGGTGGGTATAGGGTGGAGGAAGCCTGGGGAAGAGCCTTGATGTGTGCGGTAGCTGGATTAGACTTGGAACCCCTCGTAGGATTGGATGCAGCGGAGCCTGTAAAGCAGGGTGACGGAGATGTGGTCATGGCTTCTGCATAGTTCCCGTTCTTGTCATCTTGTATCATCAGCACTAATTGTATTTTTACTCTGATTAGACTCTGGACGTATGCAAAGGCGCATCTACTGCCTCCATCGTCACAAGGATAAGATTCTCTTTCATCTGTAAAATAGCGGTGAGTCTGAGATTCTGGACCAGGTCAGCGTTCCTCGACTTCTTGTCCAGGTCACCGAAGTGCCACCGGCGTATGAACGCCATTAAAGATTCCGAAGATTATCCGTTCATCTCCTCTGAGACCTCGTGCAGCGATTTTTCCAATCTCGGGCCCCAGCTTCTGTCAGATATCGATGAGCATCGGCCACCACGAATCACCAGCCAATCACGCATCTCAAAAGATTGTCACAACCCCCAAAAGCTTTTTCCCGCCATCGTGGCTAATGACTTGGGCGTCGCTTCTTCATGCTATTGCTGATAATCTTCATAGCTACTTTTTCAGTCAGATGCCAAAGGAACTTGAGCTAAAGTGTCGATGTAAGTATCTTCAAAGGTGTGTCGATAACACGGTGGAAATTTGCTCTTCGGTTACACGTATTGCACGATGCGGCAGTACCCTCAAATTACCGCAATGGATAGTCGTGCTTCGCAGGCCCAGGTACTGTCTGGTCGTATGGTTCATTCTTACTCCAAAGACTCCAAGCCTCCCAACACTCGGCTCTGCTCGGCCTTCTGCTCACAAATTACTGTGGGGCCCAGGTTCTTCAACCGTGATTCTCCAACCTACAAATATCTCCTCGATTCCCCAGCATCCCAGTAACTTTTGAAGAGTCTCTTGCTTTACCCACAAGATCCTCGTGCTCTCAACCGGATTCACTTACCACCCTTTTCAACGTCGCCCATGGCACACAAAGACTTAGTATCACCAGTGGCTGGTACGTCCAAATTTTCTATTGGTAGATCGAGAAGCAAAGTCTCAAGCGGCAACTTGATAGCAGACGTTAACCACCATGAGTTGACGACTTCGTCAAGCGTCAGTTCCCCAGGCAAGAATGATCTCATCGTTATCTCATGGCCTGAAGGGGATCCTGAAAATCCAATGAACGTACGTATCTTCCTTCAATCGCTGTCTTTTGATTTAACCCGGCGTCTTGCAGTGGACTAACACGAAGAAATGGACAACAACAGTGCTGCTCTGTCTCATGTGTCTTTTCATGTAAGCTCAACTGTCGTGGTCGCTAAATACGCGCTAAATGGTCTGGTATGTAGTGGCTTATCTACCGCTGGTTATTCTGCTGGCGTTGGCAAAATGGTCGAGGAAATGGGCGTCAGCAGGGAAGCTGGCCAAGTCGGCATGTTCGTCTTCAACGGCAGGTCATTTTCGCAATGCTTCTTGCACTAATCGCTTACTCTGGTCTTCTAGCGTCATTTGCTGTCGTGCCCATGTTCTTGGGTCCGCTTTCTGAATTTTTAGGTCGTAATCCCATCTACCTGGGGTGTTATGCTATGTTTTGCATATGGTTTATCCCTATAGCCCTCGCTAAGGTCTGTTCAGAAGTACATATCACTTCAAAGCTGACCTTCTGCATAGAACATCGCAACGGTTATCATCTGTCGCTTGTTATCAGGTTGTTTTGGTGCCGCAGGAACTACGATTATTCCTGGGACCCTTGCCGACATATGGTCAACTGAGGAACGTGGTCTCCCTGTAGCAGCCTTCTCGTTCGTGGCAGTACTTGGAACAGTGGCAGCTCCTCTTTACAATGGTTTCATTGACCAGAACCTGGGGTGGAGATGGATCGAATGGTTAGACCCAAGTTCACCTTTCCAGAATCATTGGTTGACTGATAGTTGTTCAGGATTCAACTGATCGCAAACGGCGCCTTGTTCGCTTGCGAACTCCTCCTCTTGCGCGAGACACGGGGATCTCTTATTCTTGCACGTCGTGCAAAGAACATGCGTAGAGAAACTGGCAATAACCGTTACCGTGCACCATCAGAGGTCGAAGTGACGTCTCTCAAAGAACTTCTGCACGCTTCTACAACTCGCGCGGCTATACTGCTCGTCACGGAGCCTGTTGTCTTCTTTTTCTCGCTTTGGTTAGCCTTTGCGTGGGCAATGGTGTTTCTCTTCTTCAGCGTTGTATGTTTTCCTCAGGTGATTCAACTGAGATTGGAATTGATGTCAACTCCTCTGTAGATTCCTCTGACATTCGTCGGAAATCATGGATTCAGCGAAGGTTCCGGGGGCTTACCATACATTTCCTGCATTGTTGGGACCTTCCTCGGTCTTGCGGCCTGCTTTCACCAAGCGCACTTGTATGACCAAGCCACCCGAAGGAACAACGGTATACCTGTGCCTGAGGCACGTCTGTATTGGTCAACTATTGGTGGGATCATACTTCCCATATCCTTGTTCTGGTTCTCGTGGACACAGTTCGCCTCGGTTCACTGGATTGTTCCTACGATCTCCCTCTGCCCTCTTGTGTTTTCCATCTGTAAGCAGTTTCAGTTGATATTCATGACACCCTTGCTGAAGTTTCTTTCCCCTAGATATGATTTTCGACGCTGTACAAAATTACCTTGCAGATGGCTATGGAGAATATGCATCTTCTGCCATCTCCGCACAGGGCTTCATTCGTAATATGCTCGCTGCCTCTTTCCCTCTGTTTTCGCAACAAATGTAAGTTTATCTATGATCGACTAACCATATTGACTAAGATTTTATCATAGGTTTGTCAATATGAAATACCAATGGGCTGGAACTATGCTTGCCCTCATTGCAACTGTCATGGTACCGCTTCCCGTAAGCTTTGCCTAGTCAAAATACGAGCGAATTCTGAATCTGCTACTTTCTAGTTCATCCTCGTCAAATACGGTGAACGTATTCGCGCTAAATCCCCCTACGCAGCTGCTACCACGCAACTCTCACTCACCACTGGCATGTCCGAGAAACACAATGCAACTGTGGAACACGTTTGAAAATTGAGCTGATTTCTATCACGAAAATAACATGATCCCAACCTTCATACCATTCACAATAAATATTAGGCATGCAGTTTGTATACTACGTACAAGAGTGTAATTTTTCTTTGTTTGTCGTACTTCATATTTGTATTTTATCGTCCAAGTGCTCAATTCACGTCTTTCTATGCATTTTTTGATCCATCACAGTTACCGCTAAGTAGGATCAGCCTGAGAGTAGGTACACGACATAAGTATTATGTCAGCAATATTGACCCCAATTTGGAAGTCTAGACGTGTTTAGGTCTAACCACCGACTCGATGAGTCTACCTAGTCCGTCTGCTATCACGCGTCAAACAGTATCGCAAAAACATGTACTATACTCTGAAATTCTGTCTGTCACCTCGGCTATGCGAAAGAATTCGCGGTGGGCTTCATCGACAAGTTTCATGAATGCTAGAGGCTCTGCTCTGGGAAGCAACCTCGGACTGCGAATAGCTAGTCCGTCTTTCAATTCTCAGGCTAGTGGAAGAGAAAAAGGGGAGACAGATCTTATGGGTGGCTTTCAAGAACTCAAACGAGCTATCCGAGATGTGGATGGTGCGGAATGCATCTACACTGGTGTACTATTGCTGATGTATTCATCGACACAGATGTAGCGGATATCCCACTATCAACCCTTTTGTCTCCTTTCTTTGCAATCATTCGTTCGCCGCTCTCTACTGGACCTATCACATCCGCCGCTCTATCTGCACTTCATAACTTCTTTGTATGGGGTCTAGTCACTACCAGCTCGAGGGGATTGGGAACAGCACTCGTCGAGCTCAGTACTACCGTGTCTCGGTGCAAATTTGAACCTAGTGACTCTTCAGGAGATGAGGTCGTCTTGCTCAAGATCTTGACAGTTATTCACGACTGTTTGTGCGGATACAGTGTGGGCAGTGTTTTGGGCGACGTGGAAGTATGCGAAATGCTAGAAACAGTCTTGACAACTTGCTGTCAGATGCGACTTAGTGGTACGTTTGCACATTGTTCAATATTTTATGTCTTATGCTTTGTGCAGAGGTTCTTCGGCGTTCCGCGGAAAATACTATGCACTCCCTAGTCAGGACTGTGTTTTCGCGCCTCCATGCTCTCGATCCGGGGACAGAAGAAGCAAAGCTTGCAGCAGGCGATGAGGATGCTGTCGAGGGGGAGGTTAGGATGACGATGTCCTCGACCCAGTTATTAGCAGAAGTAGATGCTTCATCATCTACAGAAGTACCGGATTCATCATCAGCTGCTGCAATACCTGACGATGGGCAAGTTGAGATCAATAACAAGCCCGGACCTGAAATCGAAACCGAAACCGAGAAGCAATCTGAAGGGCAAGAGACGGCGCCAACGCCACCAACACCGTCTACGGCTACTAGTCCTCGGTCAGAATGTGAGTGCGCTGTGTTCGGGCATCCCGCTAGTTGACTGATATCAATGGTTTACTAGACGGACTGCCTTCAGTATTAGAGCTACTACGAGTTCTTGTAAACGTGGTGGACCCAGGCGATCAACAACACACCGACTCGACTCGACTCGTTGCTCTTGGTATTCTCAACACCGCTTTCGAGGAGGCAGGCCCTCGAATAGGCGCTTTCCCTTCATTGAAAACCCTCATTTTAGACCCTGGCTGCAAATTCCTCTTCCAACTCGCTCGCTCTGATAACCCGACAGTTCTCCACGCGGCTCTGCGTACAATTTCTACCATGTTTGATACCATGCGCGAAGATCTTAAACTTCAGCAAGAGTTATTCCTTGCTTTTACCATCGACAGACTTGCACCCCCTCAGCCCGTCGGAAACAACAAAGGGACGCTCTCCAAGCGGGGCGCACACTCAGTATCCCCGCGGCCCGGGACACCCTCTTTGGGACCTACGGAACCCCAAAAAGATGGCGAGAATGGCAGTGCAACGCCTACACGCGTATTGGTTGCACCTGCGCGCGGAGAGACGAGAAACTTGATGCTAGAGACGCTTACTCAAATTTCCCAGCATCCAAGCTTCATGGTCGACTTATACACTAACTACGACTGTGACATAAATTGCGAGAATTTATTTGAGCGTTTGATAGATTTTTTGGCGAAGGTATCTGCTCCATTTGTTTCATTGGAGAACGGATCTAACGCATCTTTAGGCGGTCTATCCTTCACATTACACTGGTGGTCTTGACGCTCAACAGAGGAATGCCCAGTACCTGTGCCTAGATTTGCTACTAGCTTTCGTCAACGATATGACAAAACGCGCTGAGGGTGTTTGTGATTTTTTGGACTCACACGTCATTCATTCACTGATCGGATGATCCCACAGACTTTTCAGGAATGGTCGTCGGTAGGTCTACTACTTTAATTTTCCGGCTTCCAAATGTTTTGACCAGTAGGAATAGGACTATCCATCACCCGAGTCTCTTATGCAAACCAAATCGCAGAAAAAGCTTATACTGACTGGTGCATCCCGGTTCAACACTAAGCCAAAGACCGGAATTGCCTTCCTGGAAGAGAATGGACTAATCTATGCGGATATTTCCCCTGAGGTTGACAAAGCTCGCAGTTTAGCCACATTTCTCAAAACTTGCACGCGTCTGGACAAGCGTCTCCTCGGTGATTTTATCTCGCGACCAGAAAATACAGATGTCTTGAGAGCATTCATTGAGACCTTTGATTTCAAAAACGTGAGTCATCGAGTCCTTTCCTGAACCGGATAATTAATCCTCAGTACAACCTCCAGAAACCTATAGCGGAGGCGATGCGCGAGCTCTTAGAGTCATTCCGTCTTCCCGGTGAATCTCAACAGATTGCACGTATCACTGAGACTTTCGCCTCCATCTATTTTTCTGCTGGCCCGGGTAAGCTTCTTTGTTGATGTTTTATCGCTGCAACTCTCATAAAGGGCACGCAGCCGAGATCAAAAGCGAAGATGCCGTTTACGTGCTTGCATATTCTGTGATCATGCTTAACACCGATTTGCACAACCCCCAAGTTAGAGTACGCCATTCAGTTCCTCGATGGCATTTCCAGACTCTCACAACAGGTCCAGAAACGTATGTCGATTGAGGAATACCAGAGGAACTTGCGAGGGGTAAACGACGGGAGCAACTTCTCACCGGAGTTCTTAGTGAGCTACATCGACTATATACCGGACAAGTGCACTGATGTCTTGTCTTAGCAAGAGATTTATGATTCAATACGAAAACGTGAGATCGTCATGCCCGAGGAACACACCGGGCAGCTTGGTTTTGAGTACGCATGGAAGGAACTGCTCACTCGCTCGCGGCAAGCAGGTACAGCGTTATGCCCTTATTACTTGTGTTCCTGCCTCATCGCAATACTGCTCAGGTTGTCTCGTGTCTTGCAATACGCCTTTGTTCGATTTTGACATGTTCAAAGCTGTATGGAAGCCTGTTATCTCCGTCATCGCCTATGCTTTCATGAACTTCGACGACGATTACATCACTCAGCGTGCTATTGCAGGTTTCCGACAATGTGCCACCTTGGCAGGGCATTTTCGACTCCCTGATGTATTTGACTTTGTGGTTGTTTCGCTATCTCAGGCAACCAGCCTTCTTCCTGAGTCTTTGCAGGTCACTGTACCCAACTACCCGAGTGTTGATGTGGAAGGTCAGAATATCACTGTCTCGAATCTGTCTATCAGATTCGGGACAAACTTTAAGGGTCAGCTGGCAGCTGTCGTATTGTTTCATATCGTCAATGGAAACGGTAATGCGTTGCGTGAAGGCTGGACACAGGTGCGAGCGTTCACAACTGCCTCCTTGTCATGTATTCGAAGATCTTTCTGCTAGATTTTTGAGATGTTTCAAAATTTGTTCCTACACTCTTTACTGCCTATTCGGATGCTTCAGATGGAGGATTTTTTGGGTGGTGTCTCTATGATTCCTCTCCGAGGCGCTCAACCACAACGACCTTCCACTAGGGGAGATGGTGGTCTCTTGTCAGCGCTCTCTTCGTATCTCATGACACCGTATGGAACAAGCGCTGATGCACTTGTTCCCGATGCGACTGACGCAGATGTCGAGAATACGCTTTGCACTATTGATTGCATTACGTCGTGTCGATTGGACGAACTTTATAGACAAATAATGTCAGCTGAGTTCATAGCCTTCGGTGTTTCTGTACTGATTATGCACGTCAGGCAACTTGATCTCGATGCGTTAGTTGCTGCTGTTCGTGCTCTCGAAGCTCTGGCCCATGAACGGACTGTCGCCAAGCTAAAACAGGAATCCGAAGATGGCATCTACCCTGGTCAAGATAGTGGTCCACATTCTATGCCCTATGATCCAGCCTCCGTCTTCCTACTCGAAACAATGGTCAGCATATCATGTCAGGTACCTCAAAATATAGAAGAGTTGTGGTGAGTTCTGGAAATCGTGTCTTGTCCCTTCAAGTCTTTGAAATCCTTTTGTAAGGCCTGTCGTATTCGAACATTTGTCGGCTTTGCTTTCGTCTGCAGGCCAATATAGTGCCCTGCTTATTGAGCGGGCAGTTGTTGGTCTGCTACGTCTATGCCTCATCTTGGCTCAGAAGGTGATTCAATAAATTCCCGAATTCAGAATCATGTCTCAAGCATTATGCCTTTCAAATGCAGCCATCCCTCCGAGATCAGATATATGTATCATTCGACCTATTATCCGGCCTACCTGCAGACATAGCTACGTCCGTTGCGGAACAAATAATCGCTGGAGTGATACTCCTGGTTCAAAAACACAGGGAAATAATCAGGTATCGAACATCCTTCCTTCTGTCCTTGAGCGCCGTCGCTGAGTCGTTGCAGTTCCCAGACAGAATGGAATCTGGTCTTCGCGCTGATTCGTTCCACTATATCTCATCCTGAAGCGGCGCGGCTTTCGTTCGACCTGCTCAACGGCTTTGTCTTGGATGGGCCTGAGCAACTCGTTACTGCTGATACTTATCCTGGGCTGGTGACCTTGCTAGATGACTTTGCAACTATTGCTGGCAAGTCAGTTGAAAGCCAACAACGCCAAGGTCGGCGTCAGGAACCCTTGACAGCTGCAAAGTTAGTCTTTACCGTATCGTTTGGTTTGCTTGTTCTGATTAGAAGTCCAGCTCACCGCAGATTGAGCGCGGGCGGAAGGCGATTGAGTTGCTTTCGGGACTTAAAAGATTCTTATCAACAACGATAGAAATAAACGAGCCAGGTAAATTAGCGATAGGCGCCTCCGATAATACCTAGCACTGACTCTTCATCACGTAGCTTGGCGTCAGCTTTTCCTGCCTCTTCTGACTTCACTCAGTCATCAGTCGAGCAATTCCGCTCGCGAAGTACGACAGAGTGCTATTGGTCAGCTACAGCGAACATTATTAGCTTCGCACCCGATACTTGATCAAGCAGATTCAGTGCAAGTGGAAGAGATTTTCA
Organism: Omphalotus olearius VT 653.13; assembly: GCA_000296255.1. NCBI lineage: Eukaryota > Fungi > Basidiomycota > Agaricomycetes > Agaricales > Omphalotaceae > Omphalotus > Omphalotus olearius. The sequence continues at coordinate 140,870 of JH814817.1, read as the reverse complement.
ACAAAGTGATTTTCCCTCTATTGGACGAACTGCTCAAACCTCAAGTGTTCCAACGCGACCCAAGGGGCATGCCAGAGACGCGACTCAGAGCTTCAGCTCTATTGTGCAAGACGTTTATGCACTTTGAAGTTCGGGAGAGCCAGGTTGATGCTGATATCCGCATTCTGTGGATTGAGATCCTAGGTCTACTTGATCGTCTTATGAACGCTGATAAGGGTGACCAATTGGTATGTCTTTTTGAGTTCCTTTGCAATGACGTTTGATTTACGTTTCCAATTCAGTATGAAGCGGTCCCCGAGTCCCTCAAAAACGTCCTGCTCGTCATGAATGCAGCGCAGATTCTTGTCCCTCCTTCAGTGCAAGACACGCGGAACGAGAGACAGCGTACGTTGTGGTCGACGACTGCGGAGCGCATGGAGAGATTCCTCCCTGGTTTCCTGTCGGAGGTGATACCAGTTCCTGAAATACCGCAGGAAGCTCCTCAAACGGCGCCCATAGTTGAAGCAACATCATGAAGGGATTTGACAATGGCACATTACATAGTTTGAAACTTATTTATTCCGTCAATTGCTATAAGCAGTGTACTGAGCACAGAGTATACGATATTTAACATAATGACTAATTTACCAAATCGGCCATCCAACTATCGTCGTCTAGAAGAACTTCATCTTGGATACCCTTCATGAATAGAGTCAGCAGGTAGAAGGGACACGTTGTGAAGTGCATACCTGATGCGTGCGTAGATGGCCCCAAAGGTTGCAGCGGGAGCAATGAGGTACGCGACTAGCCGAATGACAAGAGGAACATTGTCCTCTGCCCAGTGTGACCACGCACCGCCAAGGTCCACTGTGAGGAGTAGTAAAGGGAACAAAATGTAACCAGACAATCTAAATATCGGGATAAGCTGAACTCTCTCGGCAGGAACTCGATGAACAACGCACCTGTGATATTTCCAGATGGATTTCGCTTTGACGCCTCCGCCAAAAGTAGCACCATTGAACCAGACACTCCCACCGCCCAACAAAACCTGTGCAGCGATCCATGCCATAGCTATGATTCCCAGGGTCTGTGAAATTAGTACGCATGGGCAACATTGAAGAGACTCAGGAGCATCAGGACAAAACTCACCCCGTGCCACGTCTTGAAATGAGCGGCGCCTCTCAACGACTTGTTGTAAACGATAGCGAATGTACCAACGACAATTGACGGAAATCCCAGGCAGAGTATGGCGATCTGATGACGAGACAAACCTGCAGCCTTCGTCTTTGGTTGGGACGTCGGTTGCAAGGTCAAGATGCCTGTCCAAAACAATCTTGCTTTGTTCCCAGAAAGTCGAAAGCGAGAACAGACGTACCGTATGTGAACAGGGACACGGCTAACGTCTGGAGGGTTGGGTGCAAGAGGAACCAGCCCACTTTCGTTGGCTCATTGCTCAGCATGACGATCCATGTTACAAGTAGAGTGATCTAAGGATTCATGAGCTCTGTCATTTGCGATGGATACAAAGTGCCTACTCCTGACGCTCCCTGTCCACGGAGAATACGACATTTAGTTTGGCATTGCTTCTAGGGTCACATAACATCTGAAGCGCACCAGTGCAACCAAGTTCGCTGAATCATCCCCTTTCCTACTCTCTGGCTTCAGTAGCTGCTCTTCACGACCCATTGGAGTGTCTGCCTCGTCTCTTTGTTCTGAGGGAAGCAAAAGCTTGTAGTCTTCAGGGTTAGGGCTATTGGACATCTCACAAGAGGTATTTCTACCGTCCTGGTAGTGCTTGGGAAGGGATATTTGGATAGACCACGTCAGTGCATGTCTTAAACTCGGGACTCGTTCCCAGCGGTAATCAAGGCAATGCTACTGTCCCGGTTGACGGTAATAGCATTATTTAGCACTGTGTGAAACACGACACCGGTGTGTAGGATTGGTGTATGCAGTCAAAGTTCGTGCCTCAATGCCCTGATGCAACTGCACAACAACAACAGGCTCATTATAGTAGATGTAGTGTAAAGCCGTATTTTAGCAAACCACAGAAGACAACGTCGTAAGTAGGTATAAAGAAATAGACCGGCGATGAGAGAAAAGAGGGGTATTATTCAATGAAATGAGAGTAGCACTGTTTCGAAAGCGTTGCCAAGAATCAAGAATTGCAAAGAAAGTCGATGTCGTAAAAAGAGAAACATACGGTTTCGACGAATCCGACCGTGATTAAAGTACTGGCCAACTACCCTCTTCTTTCCATTTATCCACAATTTCCTTGATGTTTTCGTGGTTGAACTGGGGTTGCTTGAGTTGATAACCAATAACCTCCTTAACCTTAGTGTTGTTCAACGCAACAACGTGCTTTGCTAGCGCGTATTTATCCATATATGCGGACAGAGGCGTCTTAGTAATAGGCGGATTGGAATTTTGAATCATCTGCGTCCAGCCCCCGACATGATGCTCATTGATATCTTCCACCGCATCGTCCATGAACTAGATTGCAAAGCGATAAGAAATGTGACAAAGTTCCTGATGATACGAAACGCTCACTTTATACAGAGCCCGCTCACCCAGATTAAAGAACTCGAACGTGGTTCCGAAGAGTGAAGTAACGGTTTGACCAACGCTCAGTAAAGTGCTGTTTGAATCATCAACCTGATCGAAGTTGTACGGTACGTCAGACTTCCAACGAATCGCCAACTTTGAAAGAAGTCGACGCACGAGATTGAAGAGGGGAGCAACGAGCTTCTTATCATGGGGAGGCATGCCTTCGACTTGTGAGACTTTATTCTTGTCGTTGTGAAAAAGAATATCTTCTCCAGCCAGACTATCGGCTTCCTTTCGCCCTAACGATTCCATCCATTTCGCAGATGCCCAAGCAGCGCCGGCGAGATCCTCAACGTGAATGGTATTCGTTGGATTCTTCCCAGGCGACCAACTGAAGATGATTGATTGAGCATGACACCAAAGATAGTGAACAGGCAGTGCTTACACCGACTTCATTGGCTTCTTCAAATAGCCATAAACTGAGCTGACTGTGATTGCGGATGTAACTGATGAAGACAAGTAAGCAAAGATGTGAACCCGAGGAGAAACAAGGATGAATACTGACTATCTCCGTACTCGACGTACGGTCCGTATCCAAAACCAATCCTCAGGATAACCAAATTAAGACTGGTTCGAGGACGCGTAAGTTCAGTGACCAAGAAGTCGGAAAACGAACCGGCGTTGGATTATGCTCACTCTTCTATTGCGGCCAACATCCGTAACGTCTCGTGCCACCATGTACCAATCGTTCCTTCTGGTTTGGGATCATCCTTCTCATCATGGGAACCCTTACTGGAAGTCTCGTAGAAGGGAAGCGTCACCCGCACATAGGCTTTCACCTTACGTCTCGCGGCTTCTAATCCCAACATTCTTGCAACATTACAGGTTGTGTTGATTTGTATCTGAGTTCATAACATAGACGTGACATGAGCCATGAGCGCTGATGGACTGACCCAAACAGCGATTCGACAAAACAACACACCATTTCTGTCCGGTCATGACGAACTTCCCCGGTCAAGTCGAACACGTAATCATAAGGAGCCTGGCCTTCTGGCGGATCGAACATAGTCTGGATGATTGCTAGAAATCCAGGTCAGTTTAAAATTCAATTTCCAGCCTGGCACGTACAAGAAACGGTCAAGTTGGCCTGCTTGTACTGAACCACCTCAGATTTCTCGAGGATCTTTGGGAATTCGGAACCAAGATATCTATCAAATAATGCATCGGTCTTGAGAATCAAAGGAGGGTGTTATCTGGCATACGTGGTGGGAGGGGAGACAGAGTATTTGTCTACGATTCGCAAATGCTGTAGAGTTGACTCAGGTTGAACAAGTTGGACATCATCGAGCGCATGAAGCAGATACGCACTGAAACCAGAGGCTCTCCATCCAAAGGCACCAAATACGCCGCCAAAGCGCGTGAATAAGTATTTACACCACCTAGAAAATGGGAGACAGAAATGTAAGATATCAGAAGACATGACTAGACTGCCTGTGGAGCAAGTCGAGCAGGGAAAAGAGAGTGATACAGACCAAATATCAGAACATTTGGCTTAGAGGTCGCCATGTCAAGAATTGCGACAGATGACGGCGATCGTGAAAGACGTTGAAGAGCAAAAAGGATGAGGATCACAAAGAAACAGCCTAATTAATTGTAAACTCAAATGCTTATATAAGTCTACAACCGCCTAGCCGATTTCCAACGGAGCCACCATGGATCTAGATAGCATCTCAGATGGCTGTTCCAAAAACATTCATTATACATGTGCCACTTGGAACATGGAAAGACTTGAGTCTTGTAGACCTCAGAACATGTTTGCTGTTTTCTCGCATATAATCCCCGGAAACCCCGTAGCAATGCTTCCTTTCCGTACATGTAACAGGCACCGCGCTCAAAAAATAAATCATGATGATCGGTAACTCGCCAACACTTACTCACTCCAGTAAGTACTGACTGCATTTTCCCGATACATCAGAGGTGATACAGTTTTCACTCAAGTTTGACCTTCTTGCCTTCCTCCATGGCAGTCTTCAGGTATTGATACACGGCGGAGAAATCTTTATTCGCAAGGTCTGGCTGTTCCTTGACCACCTGGGCGTACAGTGTTTCAGCTGCTTCACCGAGCGGAAGCGGGCATCCAGACGAAGCTGCGACATTCGTTGCAAGGCCCATGTCCTTTTGCAATACACAGCCATCGAAAAAATTTCAGATCTTTGTTTCGTGGATGGAAGATTCACACCTACTTTCAACATCAGACTCGTGGCAAAACCACCTTTGTAATCTCTTTCACATGGCGGAGACTTGTCAGATAACGCGTTAGGAACAGGATTATTGACCGAGATGGACCAGCAATTGCCAGTTGATGAACTAATGACGCTTGAAAGGACGGCCGGGTCCAAACCTAATTTCGCACCCAAGAGCATGGCCTCGCCTACAATGATTTGTTGTACTCCTAAGATGAGCTGAAAATTCATGTTCAGAGGGATGTGGAACAAGTTCAGACGAAACACGGAAATGTTCACATTGTTACAGATCTTTGCTCCAAGGCCCGCACCCGACGGACCACAGTGAATGATACGTTGTCCCATTAGAGAGAGAATAGGAAAAGATGAGTTGAACGCCTCTTCGGTTCCACCGACAAGGAAAGCGAGAGTCCCGGCTTTGGCTCCAGTAACGCCTGGTGAGAGAAAATCCAGTGAAAGAAACATCTGACAGAAACACGAACAAACCTCCTGAAACTGGAGCGTCAACCATGATTGCTTTGGCTTCAATCACACGGTTTGCCACGGTCCTGGCAACATCCACATCAAGGGTCGTAGAGTCGATACAAAATGTACTCGCAGCAAGATCATGCGGCAATTTTCGAAGAGTTGGAATGATTCCATCGTTGTAGACAGTGAGAACTTGAGGTGAGGAAGGTAACATCGTGATGACAGTCTGAGAAGCCAGCGTCGCCCTAACTATCACGATTAGTTGAGGAAGGACAGAAAATAGGAATGATGAAGTTCTTGCTCTTCTGGATTTGTCGCAATGGCGATTCTAGCCCCTGGAAAACGGCTCAAGAAGTTCTGGCAAAAGTTTCGAGAACTTTCAGGAACCGCATCGCAGACAACGAAATGAGAGTCGTTTGCTTGCGCAAACTGTTTAGAGAACAGATTGAATGCCATTTCATAACCCATACGACCGAGTCCAATGAAGCTGGTACTCTTGGGTCTTACAGAGATTCTGTCTAGCACCACTGAATTCAAGCAGCGAAGAGACGGCTTCATGGTGTATGCGCTGTATTGAAGTCAGATTATTGCAATTGCGGGGTACTAATAAATTGTCACGTGTTTTATGCCCCGCACCGGTCCCAGACTGAGAGTTCCCCGAAAACATACACCGTACTGCTCATATTGTCTGGGACCGCTGGACAAACAGAAGAGCAAGTCCAACAGATGTCGTTATGAATCCGGAATCGTTTTCGCAAAGTTCAAACTACAGAGACCGGATCGGCTATTCAGGCTGCGGCTAAAATCGTTGCGCTGGGAGTCGGAATCAAAATTCTCGTGTGCCGTCATATCACGTGAGCTGTGGAAGCAAATTTCCCAAATTGAAATTTGTTCTCGGACCTCACCGGACCCCCGAACTCTGCCCGAACTCCTCCGGACCCTGACAGCCTCAGCTGCTCTACACCAAGTGCATATCTATCTGGCTGCAATGAATATTGAATATTGAATGTTAAATATTGATAGAAATCCGTGAATATACAGCATAAGAAGAACACTACTTTGTGCATACCCAATCATTTGTTATCAGAAGGTCGCGGTCAGCGCGCGTTCTCGATTTCGGGACTAGACCTTCACCATACAAACTTGGAATCGCAGGTGTGTATGCTCGTCTTCTCTGATGACTACAATGTTAAATTAAGCCTCTAACCTTCAGCACTTTGGATCGTGTCCACTCAACCAATGTCTGCAACAGCAGGGACTTCTAACGTTGCGGCTTGGACTGAAGATGAACCTCGATACGCTGACCCCGAATCCCAGCCAGGAGTACCTGCCTATTCTCCTATGCCAAGGGGCTCAGATGTGTCTTTGCATCCAGCTGCAAAGGAGCTCTTCAATCCCGATAGTATTTGGCGATATACCTCAAAGCATCTGTCCATCAACCTCGGAACGCGATTGTGGGGAATGACCAATCCGACCTACGGCCTTCATGGACAGATCACTGGAACTGTTCAATTTTTTGGTCTTCCGGAGACCATCGAGGAGATAGATCTGACGGTTTGTTTCATCCTTCTTCTGCATGTCTATATTGCATTGCAGAATAACGCTGACCCCTGTTTGTGTTTTCTACAGCTGGAAGGAACATCGAATACCTGGATTCCTACAGCTGCGTCAGCCTCACATCATACGCTGACTTTTCTGTCCCACACCGTCTCGCTCCAACCTATTCTCAGTCATGATTGCTCCTACGAATGCAAATTCTCGATCCCGATACCTACGGAAGTAAACGTACAAGGTGTCTTGACAACTACACCTCCTTCGTTCTTTCAAGATCGCTACGGGGCTATTTGCGATATCAGTTACTCACTAAAAATGAACGCGCAAGGAAAGCGCAGGCACAAGGCTCTGAAAATCGTGGAGTCGTAAGTTCGGCTTCTCTGTTTAATGCGGGACTGCACCAACACTCGCAACGTTTTTCAGTAAAACCATACCTTTGTTATACCTCCCAAAATCGCGTCCTGCAGATCCGCCTCTGCAAATCATTCCAAGGCCGGGGCGCACCCACGGCGGACAGACTCCTGGCCCAAATTTTCAGGTGTCTGACCATGTTAATACGCTGACTCTATCGCCTTGGTGGTCTGCTGTCCATGAGCCCAACCAATGCCTCGACACGTTCAAGAACTCTATATTCGTCAGTCTCACTTCCGAAATCATTTAACGCACAGTGCTGACGATAGAGTTGTGTTAGTTTTCTCTACCTTCACCCCATACTTATGCCTCGGGAGAAGACATACCCTTCTTGCTTAGCCTCGTCTTCCCAAACGACCCCGTACTGGCCATCATGTATACCCGACGAATTAGCATCAAGCTTGTAAAACAACTTCTCGTATACCCGGTAAAGTCAAATCATAACCATCATCACCACCACGCACCACGAATATTTAACCGTTCTCGCTCCGTCGACTCGAGACCCGAACCGAAGACACATAATGCAATTCGTGATGTCCACGTTGAATATGCCGCAACTGACCTTGAGAGTCGACGCTCAATGTCTTCCAGTAGCTCCGAGTCTGAGACCGAATATTTCTGGGCATCCTCACAGCATTCTGAACCTACCATCAGAGAATGGGCTATCGCTTCGGGTCAGCCGAGACTCAAAAGCGAATACTCCGAGGGCGTTTGTGTCCTCCGAGGATGGATAGATGGTGCTGAGGCTGGAAGAGAATGTTCGTGGAGCCTAGGATCTATGGTGAAAGTGCAGGTCAGTTTCTCCGAGTCCTTGGACGTTTTCCTTTAAACAAGCTCACGAGTGACACTGTAGTATGTGATTCGTGCCTTTGTCAACCCTCCAGATCATTTAGAAGAACATCTCCCGCGCTTCACATGTGAACAAGTGGTCGAACTGACTACGGATGGCTGGGAGGTGGATGACAGAGAACTTCGATCCATGGGTGGCTTACCGGCTCCTGCCCTCGGCCTTATGAAGGACTTGAGGCCGGAGTTGTAGGTTATGGATGACTGAAATGGTTGCAGGAGGCATGTGCGCGCATATATTGGCTTCATGTATCGGTATCATTTATTTGTGTATTGCTAGTGCCAGGCTGGGCGAGAAGAAGGAATATGCAAAGCATAGTTAAATTGTGTAAAGTATAGTATATAGATGCATACAATATAGTACAGCTATCATCGTCCAAGTACATAGAAAACACAAGCAGTTCAACGTTTACTCTTGGAACCCTTGGAACCCTTGGAGGATTTTCCGTTAGTTTTTGAAGCAGACTTTTTCTTGGGCTTATCGTCATCCGAGGAGTCGTCGGATCCTCTGGCCATCTTTGCCTCTGCTCGTTTTGCATCAGCTAAAAAACGATCAGTCGGATGTTCTCAGCGTACAAGTGAGGCAGACCTACATTTAGCTGCTTTCCTCTCGAGCTCATCCCAATCATCCCCTGTGAAAGGTTCGTCAGTTAAGTCGTGGAACACTCAATATTAGCAAAGACCACAGACCATCATCGCTCTCCGAACCATCTCCGAAATCTGAACCGGTATCACTTCCGCTAGCATTAGAGTAATCGCTTTCATCGTCGCCACTATCAGATTGCTCAAAGTCTTCGGAAGCAGCCTCAAACTCTGACTCTGAGCCAGAGTCATCCG